>OU343218.1:106149391-106263634 GCA_910596185.1 Chrysanthemum makinoi | reverse complement strand
AAACACAAAAGACCATCATCCACTACATCAAAACTCATAATTGATAAGCATTCCCAGACACCACTAAACATCATATTATTAGGTAAAAGTGAGAACTCACCAATATTGACACCAAAATCTTCATTCACCATTTCAAAGAATCAAACTTCTTTCATATTCAAACACCACCAAATCACTCCATTTTCACCCATTACTCAACCCGAGAGGTGGCTCTGCAAATTAAAAAAGAAGGAAAATAATTAGCATATGCTTTCAAATATTTGGTGTTTCAGCAAGAACAAAGTTGAAAACAAACACCTCAACAGGCTTAGCTGCAAAGATCATCAGCAAGGCAACCTGCAAAACAAATCAAGGAAACCCCCAAATTAACAAAACCCTAATTTGAAATAAAGATTACAATAAAACAAATATCTAAATTAAATCATGAACTAACCAAAACTAAATCATAATCAATCATAAAGAGTAAAAAAAAGTGAAGTATGACCAGAAGTTTCTGGTGATATCTGTGGCAAACAATCTTTCTGGTGTGTAAACAAACAACCCGGACACAAAAATCAAACAAAAAAGTACATGTTCGTTTCTTTGATGACTGATGAATTACCTCCATAAAAAATTAAAAAATCGAACAGATATACACAATCTCTTATAATCAACTTCATTATCATTCTTCTCTTCGTGATTTCTATAAATTTTGAAGGAAGTAATTTCTGGTGGCCAAGATTGGGTTCACCGGAGTTTGGGGTGTGTGTGTGTGTTAATCAGTAGCATGAGAAATAGCAGAGATACTTTTGGAATGTTTAGATATGAGAGAGAGAGAAGAGTTATGTTAACACTCTGTGTCTGGATTCTTCTTTAGAGACCGGATATTTCTAGGACCTTTGATACCTCTAATGACGTTCTGGGTTGTATTACGGGGGTCATTACGCAATAACGGGGGTGAACAGGAAAAGTCCCAACTCCTTTCAACCTATCACAATGTGCCACACGCTCCACTTAACAACTGTTGGGCTTATCATGTACTTAATCATTATTGTTGGACCAATAGGGGTGCGAATTAACAAAGAACAGACTACCTAAGATTTTGGAGTTTGGCCCGTTCAACAACTCCTAATAGTATATATATATAATGGTACCGGATCCTATACAAAGTGGTGTGAAAATAAAAAGCGTAAAAAGTATCTTTAGCCATTCGATCTCCACCAAACCAATCAAACGGTCCGGATTAAAGAAACTAAAAAGGAACACGTGACCTTAATCTAATAGGGCTAAAATTGTAATTTTACCTACCAAAAACTTTTAATCATCATTTCCTCCTTTCTTTCACTATCAGAATACATCATTTCAATTTATAACTTCTGATCAAACTTATCTCGATACCCTCCTCTAAAAGATGAATCCAAAATCGTAAGTTCATCAATTATGCTTTAATTTTCTTTATTTATTTTTAAGTTTACGAGGGTTTCTGATTCTGTAAGTGTGTTTCTTTCAGTTTTTGCTTTATGTAGCTTAATTTGATAAAAAGCTGTGATTTTTATGGGTTTTGTAAGTGTTTTTGTTTCAATTTGTACTTTTTATAACTTAATTTGAAATGGGTTTATGCTTAATTGTTGGGTTGTTGTAATAAAGTTGGATTTTTATTGTTCTGTACTTCTGTGAGTGTTTATTTATTTATTTAAATTTACTACTTTTTGTAGCTTAATTTGAAATGGGCCCATGCTTAATTGTTGATTTGTGTAGAAAAGTTTTGATTTTCATGGGTCTTGTAAGTGGGTTTCTTTAACTTTTCATCAATATAACTTTTTTATTATCAATTTTTGAAATCATAAATAGAGAAAAATAAAATAATGATGAATTTGGTGAAGGATATGCTGGTCTAAATGGATGGCAATAGAGCTTTTAGCATTTCTACAAGTCTTTAGTTGTTGGGTCTAAGTAGTAAGTGTAAGCCCTTTGTGTTAAGATATTGAAAGTTGATGTCAACTTGTGTTTTTGTTGCTTGGCGATATCATACTCACTCCCATAAAGTGTGTATTTTATTTATATTTTAAAAGCTGGTCTACGATCAATAAAACGAAGTTGTTCATCAATTCTATTTAACTTCGTTCATCGCTTTTATTTCATCAATAAAACGAGTTGTTCATCATTTTATTGTTCATCGCTTTATTTCATCAATAAAACGAAGTTGTTCATCGCTTATTGTTCATCAATAAAAACTTGTTTATCATTGTCTAAAAGAAATCACAATGCTCATCCGTTGTAGTCACAAAGTTGTTCATTAGGCTTTTGATGTTACATTATAATGTTCATCAGCTTTCTTTGATGTTACATTATAATGTTCAACAGTAAAAATAACGCTCATCAGTTATTTTGATATTGTTCATCGCTATTTTGATAACGTTCATCAGCTATTTCATCAATAAAACGAGTTGTTTCATCGCTTTTATTGTTCATCAGCTTATTTAACTTTTTCATCGCTTTTATTTCATCAATAAAATGAATTGTTCATCAGCTTTATTGTTCATCAATTTATATCATCAATAAAACGAATTGTTCATCGGGTTATTGTTCATCGGCTTCTATTTAACTTTGTTTCATCAGCTTTATTTCATCAATAAAATGAGTTGTTCATCGATTTTAGTTCATCAATAAACGAGTTGTTCATCGCTTTATTGTTCATCGCTTCTATTTAACTTTGTTCATCAGTTTTATTTCATCAATAAAATGAGTTGTTCATCGGTTTTATTTCATCAATAAAACGAGTTGTTCATCAGTTTTATTGTTCATCAATAAAAGTATCGTTAATCAATAAAAAATTTGTTCATCAGTTGTTTAAAAGAAATCGTAATGTTCATCTATTTGAGTCACATTGTTCATCAATTAGTTTTTTTTAATGTTACATTATAATGTTTCACCGCTTTCGATATTATATTATAATGTTCATCAATTACATCATTTGTTCATCGGTTTTTTTAAACAAATTGTTCATCGCTTTTTCCGAATAAAAATTACATTGTTCTCGCTAGTACAATCAGCCTGTTCATCCGTTAGTCTTTTTTATCAATATTCAAAAAAAAATGTTCATTAGTTCATTTGTTATTTTTGATATTGTTCATCGACTATTTTTATAACATTCATCGCTTGTTTTATATTGTTCAACAGCTTTCAAAAAATAACGTTCATCAGCTTCTTTTGATATTGTTCATCAGTTTTATGTCTAAAAGAAATCGCAATGTTCATCCTTTAGTTGTTCATCGGTTAATCGACAATTGCTTTCATCGATACTATTGTTCACCAATAAAAAAGATATTCATCAATTATTTTAAATTTTGTTCACCGCTTTATCTAGATTCAAAAAAGTCATAATGTTCATTAGTTATGGTCCAATGTTTGTCGCTTATCATTTGGTTGTTCATCATTAAAAATAAACCAAAAATAACAAAAATAACAAAAATGTATTTTGGTATACCAATTAGTGCAAAATTTGAATGACTTTTATAAGAAAATCTCTTTAGGCATTTTATCAAACACTTTAGATGCACTAAATACGGACTAAGACGCCATCATTAACGCAAATATCTCACTCATATCATATCGGATTTGAGTGATTCAAATTTATGGGTAAAGAATGGTCAAAAGCCTACAATTTTCATGTTTTAAGTTTTGTAAAATTCTGCTTTTAAACTAGTAAAATTAAATGTTTAAAATACCAAAAAAAAAGTCAACACCCACTTAAAAAGTTGAAAAAAAAGTTACGATTTATATATCAAAATGCATACCAAATTAAAGAGAATCAAATTTAAAAAATTATGGTGAAATCGGTTTTATAAAAGTTTGTTGCTTGAAAGTTATTTACGTTTGAAGTTTTGGGGTGAAATAAAAAAACATGTTAAAATGACCAAAATGCCCCTAACCAAATTTAATAAGAAAAAGGAGGATTAATGGGGAGGACATACTAAGAATCAATGATAGTGCTTTCTAAATTTTTATTTTTTTTCACTTTGCAAGAGATCTCAACTTTGTTGGTTTTGGTTTTACTGAATTAAGATTGTAACCTTTACTACAGTATTCGTTTATTTTATATCTTTTTTAAGTAATTTTTTTTTTTTTTTTTTTTTTATCTTTTGTAATCTAAATTTTCACCGCAAAAGTCATATATGACATACATTTTATGATAAAGTATGGACATATACACTACGTCTTCCTTTTTACTTACTGTCGTTTACCATATCGTACTTGTGTCGCACCATAGCACGGGATAACGCTAGTGTTAATAAACAAGCTAAGGTTTCGTAATTTTATACAAATCAGAAGTTCTTTTATACAAGCCTTGGAAGTGTTGGCGGATTGTAATCTATTTGTTATCTAAATATAATGAACTTCTTTTAGTCTCTTGATGGACGGAATTCAAAAGGTTTCATGTGGTTTTAGAAAAGAAAAAATGGAAATCAATAGCTATGAAAGTTAAGTCAATGTATGAGTCTTGGTCCAATAGTGCATGTAGAAAATGAACTACGTTATAGTATATTGTGGGATGTGTACCTCCAGCAACAAGAAGATGGAACCATAGCTTCTATGCAATGTTTTCAAACTTGGGTCGACCCGGTCGGACCGGTGCCCGGCCACAAAAACATGTCAAAAAACCCGGGTTTCTAAAACCGGGTTAACCGCTTAAACCCGCCGGGTTTTGAGTGACCGATGTCTTGAAACCCGTCCGGGTTTGATTTTTTACAAAAACCGGTTAGAAGCGAATTCGAGTTGACCCGCTTCCAACCGGTTGACCGAATCTAAAAAATAAATAATAATAAATGAAAAACCAGGTTAACCCGGCGGTCGAACCGGTGCCCGGTGACTCGACCGGATTGACTAAAACCCAGTTTTTAAAACAGTGCTTCTATGAACTTATTGTGCTCATGGCAAAAGTATAGAATCTTCATTTAGTAAAAGCTATTGAAAAGAAGTCTAACCTTTAAGAACTGGCAAAATAGTGTAATCCTATGTTGCACGGGGACGGATATGAAAATGGGGACGGGGACGAAAACGGGTACTTAGAAACGACAATATCCCAAAATTCAAGAAATGGGTACGCCTAGAAACGTTTGTGTATTTTATATATATAGGAGAGTTATTTTACATATCAAACTTTTCTCACATACCAAGGGACTCATCTCCACCATCCATCTAAAAATAAAATCAATGGCTGAGATTTAAAAGCATTTTATTATTTCACCCATTTTTTATAATTTAAATATCTCTTAAACCGGCTTTATCATTGCGAAAATATTTACACCGTCGCGACGACATTTAATTATCTTTCTATGGACGACTTTGATATACTTTGAAAAGAAAAAATCATTTTTCACGTTTTTCGTATTTTTCGTTTATTTTACGTTATCAAATTTCGATGAAAAATCATATATGATAAAACACTAAATTTAATATTACATGTGATATTAGTGTTAAATCATATATGATATGTAATATCACATGTGATATCATATGTGATTTTACACTAATATCACATATGATATTACATATCATATATGATTTTACACTAATATCAAATTAGTGTTATATCATATATGATTTTTCAATGCAAATTTAAGAACGTAAAAAAAAAACTTAAAAAAAAAAGTGAGAAATACGATTTTTTTTTCGAAGATATATCAGTCTTTATCTATAAAAGATAATTAAATCTTCGTCGAATGATATATATTTTTTTCGCTTAACGATTAACGGTTTAAAAGTTATTAATATTTGAAAAAATGATGTAAATTGGTTTTTTATATTGTTGGGATTAATCTCATCCATTAGATCAAATAAAAATGGAGGGTGAAGATTGATCCCTTGGTATGTAAATAATCTTTTGTCCTCAAATGATCTTATATCTTTATATATATATTTAATAAAATAAATTGACATCAAACATCTAACATCAAATTATTATCACCAAAAGATAGAGTAGAGTTATTTTACATACCAAATTTTTTTTACATACCAAGGGACTCATCTCCACCATACATTTAAAAAGGAATCAATGGATGTGATTAAAAGCATTTTATTATTTCACCTATTTTTTATAATTTAAATATCTCCTAAACCGTTAATCGTTAAGTGAAAATATTTACACCATCGAAGAGCATTTAGTATCTTTCTATAGACATAGGCACTTTGATATACTTTTGAAAAAAGAAAATTAGTTTTTTCACGCTTTTTCTTCTTTTTACACTACTTGAAATTTGCATGAAAAAATCATATATGATAATTAAAACACTAATTTGAATATCACATGTGATATTAGTGTTAAATCATATATGATATATGATATCACATGTGATATTACACTAATATCACATGTGATATTGATATAACACTAATATCATATATGATATAACACTAATATCACATGTGATATTCAAATTGTTTTATCATATATGATTTTTAATGCAATTTTAAGCGAAAAACGAAAAACTTAAAAAACGTGAAAAATACGGAAAAAAAAAATTTGTCGAAAGTATATTAAAGTGCCTATCTATAGAAAGATAATAAAATGCTCGTCGCAATGATATTTTTTTTTCCGCTTAACGATTAACGGTTTGAAAGTTATTAATATTTAAAAAAAGATGATGAAATTGAGTTTTTTTAAATGTTGGGATTAATCTCATCCATTAGATCAAATAAAATTTAATGGTGAAGATTGATCCCTTGGTATGTAAATAATCTTTTGTCCTCAAATGATCTTAAATCCAAAAGATAAGACCTACTAAAGAATGATTAGTCATACCAAAAGATTAGACCTGCTAAAAACCATAGTTTCATGTTAAGTGTATAGATTAGACTTGCTAACGATTTGGGTGAGAACACGAGCAGATGTTACCGTGATTTTATTATTTGGAAAAAAATTTGTATGTTTAAAATGGAATTAGGCCTTCAACTCGATTTTAAAATGCCCAGAAACGCTTAAATATGACCCCAGAAACATTCCAGGTGTTTCGAAAAGATGTGAAACGTTTCCCATTTTCCAGAAACGTTTCCTCCGCGTTTCCAGATGTTTCCCGTACGGGAAACGTTTCTGGTACGGGAGACGCAACCCCGACGGTGTTTCCGTGCAACATAGGTAATCTATTTAGTTTTATCAGTAACCTATGTATCATTAATCTAATTATTAGATCAAACGCTATTAATGGAAGAGAAGCAAAAGAATAATCATTCAATCAATGACATGAGGCTTTTACATGGTACAGCCAACCAGAATGATCGACATATATAATGGCAGGAACACTCTTAATCTGTGTAACTGTGTAAGGTTGATTTTAGTTTGTTACACAAATATATACAAAGATAAAGTATTGAGTAAACTACATTTTTTGTATCTTGTGGTTTGACCGTTAATTTGACCAATTATCAAAGTAACGGTAAAACTACGTGAGACTAAAAATGGACTAAAAGTGAAATATCCGGCAAATCACATAGACTAAAAATATAGTTAACTCTAAAATATTTATAGCCGCAAAAGAGTGCAGCTCATATGCAGCATGTATACAATTGGGTTGGCTCTATATATACAAGACAAAATTTCCAAATTATAACATGTCGACACTAGAGAATCGTGGGCAGCGCCTTGGGCTACCCTCTACTCACTTTATCGAGTGACCCTTAAAAGTTTGGTATGGTAAAATTTACATTTACAATTATGACAATTGTGTAACAAACTTACATTAGTACGTATTGTGTAAATTTCTTAGTAGTTAAACAAGGATAATTTTTTCTCTAACTTTATGTTTACGCGACTGCAAGTGCAAAAGTTTAAGTCATAAACAATTATGGTTACATTTTCGTGTGATTAAAGGAATATATGACGACAAAAAAATTTAGGCTTACCCTCTCACTCTAATCTCCAAACTTGTTTGTGTCGGCACAACATAGGACGTTTGTGATATCTGAAAGCATGCATAATCTACTCCTAGCAGTCCAGTTTCTCTAAATGACAAACTAAATGCGCAAACAATATTACATCAATCTATAGTTATTATTAACTTAGTTAAACTGGTAAAGATTTATCATGTGAATTATTCCAAAGAGAATCAACATTTTATCACTGTTTAATAGCTGCTCTTAGCTTACAAAGCATTAGCATGTAGAGTTAATGGTCCAAAAAATATACAAACTTTCCACATTTTACTATTGTGACAATAAACTTTTAATTTTTCTATTAAAACAAAAAACTTTCTTAATGACTTTTATTGTAACCAAAACTCCGCATTAGGCAACATTAATTAACCCCAACCCAAAAAAATCATTTATACTCGTTTCATAATTCTGGAGGACCATTTTTGCCAAGTTACCAAACCTAAATACTAATATAAAAAATCATTTATATTCGTTTTTTAATTCCATGTACTTTTATCCTTTGATTATGCAAAATCAGTTCACGAGACAAGATGACATGGAAAATACTATGAAGGCGTGTGAAAGAGCAAATGAAACAAATTGTCATACCCCTAAATACATGAAACAGCTTTCTTTCTTCCCCAAACCCAAGTACAAACCCAACTTTCTTCTTCTCATAGTCATACCCCTAAATACATGAAACAAATTCTCTCCTTGCTCCTTTTCCGCCACCAACGTGCCTCAACACAAGGTCAAAGCTTTAAGACCTATCACTAGATGAAGAGCCTATCATCTTCACCTCCTCTTTTCCCACAAGTGATCACGAGGGTGTGTCCAATTATGAAGATGGAAAGCAAGTTTAGCTTGAAATGGTTCCTCACCAAGACCCAAGAAGAAAAGTGAAGTCAAGGCATCCCATTTATTCTTCTATTTACTGAATCGAGTAGAAAGAGGCACCAATTGAGTTTTCATCATCATTTTTACAAAAATTAGGGTTGGGTAAAAGTTCGGATTTTCGAAAATTAGATTGGGGGTTTTGCAATTCAAGGTGTGTACTAGCCGATTCAAGCTTCAATTTGGTGGTATCATAAAGGATTCGTGGTCAATTGACTTTTGTATCGGTCACATTCATTGTCAATTATTTTTATTGTGTTGGTCGATTGGTATGAATATGAACACATAAGATTCATTATTGTGAAAGTATTTAATTTTTGGTTTAGAGTATATTGAAGTTGATTGTTGGTGGTGTCCTTCGACTTGAGTCCTAGGTTTGTCGACTTAGTTCACATCTATGTTCTCTATTCTTGTTGTGACTGCCGACTTAAGTTAGACCCTCATCGAGGGTGTTGGCCTTGCTAGTGGTGGTTGGCTCAACAGCCGGCACAAGCACGTAAGGGTTTGTAGCAGGTTTGGGAATAAAACGTTTTTGTATTTTATGTTTAATAAAAAGCGTTTTTTTTTATATTAGTATTTAGGTTTGGTAACTTGGCAAAAATGGTCTCCCAGAATTATGAAATGAGTATAAATGATTTTTTTGGGTTAAGGGTTAATTAATGTTGCCTCGTGTCAGTTTTGGTTACAATAAGAGTCATTAAGAAAGTTTTTTGTTTTAATAGGAAAATTAAAAGTTTATTGTCACAATAGTAAAAGGTGGAAAGTTTGTATATTTTTTGGACCATTAACCCTAACATGTATAAATACATGATGAAATATGATGAAATACATATCAACTCTTAAATTTTGTTTAGCACATGGAAATACGAGTGACACTTTTTGTTTATGAAGAAATACATATCAACTCTTAAATTTTGTTTCTCTTTAATGCTCGTGAGTTTTTTTTTCAAAACACATTATATTTACCATTAAGGTAAGTACTGGCATTGAGCACATCCACGAATCATTTACTGTATGGTCACAGCTTTTGGTTTATTTTATTAAGAAAGGAAGTATCAGGGGTAAAGCCATAAAAAATAACGTTCTTTCTGAATATAATGATTAACACTTCTTTTTTTATATATATCTGCATTTTGTTTCGACACCCATATGACCCGATTTATATTAATATAATATCATATTAAATAATATTTTATTACAATACGGGTAAAAGTCGAACAAAATTCGAAAGACGCTGTATATGTTAATAAAAAAAGTAAGTGTTTCAAGTCGGTAAATTTTAGAAAGTACGTTGTTATTTTATGGCTTTTACCCAAATCAAAGGGTGGAACTTCTTGCCATACTAGAGAAAAAAAGAGATAAAACAACATAACAAGTCATCTTCATCAATAATTTGGTCTAATATAGGTGTAAATATATAGTTTAATGACCTTTTTTTTAAGTTTAATTTGGTCTTAGGGTTGTGATGTTTTAGTAGTATTCGTCAAGTTGAAAGATCAAAATCATTTACGTAACTACGTCAACAATATATAATCCTGACATATTAAGGTTTGAGAAGGTAGAATGTATACAACTACACTATTATTCGAGAGTAAGGTCTCCTTCGAGAAAAAAATCCGACAAAGTATAATAATCCACAAATAAATGACACATAATTAACTAAATATGTAATTTCATGCAATCAATGTTAAAGTGAATAAATAAGGAATCTTATCTTATATTACTTTAATCTTAATAGTTTATAAGAGGCACTTTATTTTACATACCTTTAAATTGTTGCATACCAATGGACAATTGTGAACCGTCCGATCAAAAAAACAGTTTTTAAGAATAAAAAACACGGAGGGACCATTTATGTAACTTTTGCAAACTTACCCCACCTAACCCCCACTCCCAAATTGATCACTTTTCGTGAATCATCATTCACAATCGGCCTTCTAAATGAAAACTTTAAAATAAAACAAAAACACAACAAATCATCCAATTTTAACCATCAAAATCAAAGAAAACACATAAAAATGAACGAATCGAGCAATCGTAACCGCATCCGGAAAAAAAACATGGTATGCGGCTTTGATTCATTATTTTGTTAATTATTAACTATTTGTTGTGATTTTATTCTTATATTTCTGTTTTTGATAATGTTTATAAAGGTTTTTTGCTTTTTGTTGATTTTAGTTGTTTATTAATAAATACAGAAAAATGAATTTGTTTTGGTGTGACTTTTATTGTGATTGTGACATACTTTTTCGTTTGTGCTTAGTGTTTAAATTTGGTTGAGTTTAAGGTAAAACACTTTGTATACATGGATGCACACCAAGTGTTTGATGATGAAATGTGGAGTGAAAAGTATCATACGTGTAGTATCACCAGTGATATTTGAAGTTTTACTCTATATATGTATTATCACTAGTGATATTTGTATTATCATCTGTGAAATTTTTGTTTATTTGATAGGTTTTTTTGTTTACCTCTTAAGATTTATTACATGTCATGTATAGTATCCGTTTTGATATTTTATTGTTATTGTTTTATAATCATAGTTAAACTTTTTTTTTGCTAAAAGTTTTGATGATATACTATTTACTGTGAGTAAATGCATTCTCGACGCCAATCAAATTTTTGACTCCATCTCCAAAGATTTATAAAAGTAAAGGTATACTGTAATGTATAAGCATGTCTCCTTTAGAAGAATTAACTATGATAAACCCTGAATGTATGCGGCGTATTTGATTTAACATTTAGCTTATGTGTTATGTCACCATTGATACATACACATTATTAGAATGTGTATGTATACTTCAAGAGAATGTTATAATGGTATCCCTAAAATCACGTATATTTATTCTACAAGATGAACACTTTGTTGTTTTTGTAGATTTTAGTATTTTATTGATGGATTGTTGTGAAAGTTAGATAATTATTGAGATAATATGAGAGACTTAACATGTTAAAATAAATATTGTGACTGTAACATGCTTTTGTTAGATTTGTGGTAGATATATGTGCATAATGGATAGATTGGGCACGCTTCGATATATTTAAAAGCGATATTTGACTCTAGTATTAGTTGGTAGTATATCACCTATGCTAAATCGGTTCCCAATAATTGCTTATTGTTTATATATCACCGTGATACAACAGGTTGCAACGATTGCTTATTTGTAGTATATCACCGCATACAACCGTCTGTAATGATTGCTTGTCGGTAATATATCACCTATGATATTTGATGACGTATACTTATTCAGTTTATATATCACGTATGATATTAAAAACAATTAACTATTTATACACTAACATGGTATATATTTTATGCGATTTGAATATAAACCGGAGAACTATCAAGAAGCAAAAAAGTAGGGGTTAAAGGTGAAAGGAAAAAGACCTTCGCGAAACAACAACCAAGTCAAACTGAAGAAGTGAACAAAGAAACAACATCGTCACCGACAACGCTAACAATACCAAGCAAATTAACAAAATCCGCTGCTAGACGTTTAAGCTTAGAAAACACGAAGAGCAAAAATAGAAACAGATACACCACCAACAAATACCGAAGAAACATATGTAATATCATATGTGATATAAAAGAATCTACAACCACCAACACCACCAACAAGAATCGTTGAACTGACAATGAGACTGCATGTAAGAAATCAAAGACGCTTGCAAGAAAAAGAAGAAGAGGAATGAAGAAGAAGAAGCTGCAAACTAAAAAGAATGAAGTGGAAAAGAAGACAAAATGAGGGGATGCTCATAAAGATGGCAAGAAGAAAGTTGTAGAAAATAAAATGACAAAAGCATCAATTAGTAATTTTCTTTTGCTACTTAAATTGTAATTTTCTCTTGATACTTAAATTGTAAACAATGGTAATTTCTATTCAGTTGTAAACAATTCTTTTGGTTTATCTGAATATAACCTTCTTTTGGTAATTTTATTAGAGTATCACAAGTGATATTAATGAAAAGTCGCTTAAAAATATCGTTGACTTAATGAAGAAAACTATGAAAATAAAAACATGACATATTCTCAAAATCAAACAAGAATATGATTAATTAAGCATTGCTTTTGAGTAACATAAAGATTCTGAAAAAAGGTCAACATACATATCAATTAAAGAATAATATCACAAGTAATACATGTCATAAACAAGTAAAAACAAGTAAACACATAAATGATGTAAATATTTCACCATTATCATGCTTTATCACAAGTTATAAAATGACAAAATATTTCATAAACTCACAAAGAACTCATAAAAATTAATTCCAACTATTTATCACAAGAGATACATAAATTCTAATTTATGACAAAGACGGGGCTTGGAACTAGGAAGCTCAATTGCAATTGATTTTCGTGATAGCACCATCTTGACCAATTACAATGATATTCGGATAAATCACAAAAGCTTTCTTGAATGCTTGGAGTAACCATACACAAGATTCAAGAGTTTCGTTCTTGCGACTAGAACCAACAAGTAACACATCTCCTGTGATTGTCAATTGCAGATAAAAGGCACAAAACCATCATGTACCCGAAAGAGAAATATCTCAGTGTGATAATATATACAAAATGTACAAAAACAATGAAATCTCACATGAGATATTACAAATTAAAAAACATACTTGTTTGTTTTGTATGTGGCATAAAAAGAGACGATATCACCAAACTATTTGTGATTGCAATTTGCAAAAAAACGGCTCCATCAAACGAAAGAATCAACAACATCCGTGGTTCAAAAAGCACAAATGTACTCCACAAAACAAATTGAAGAAGCTCAAACAACTTTCATATCGCCTATGATATCATAAGATCCTCCATTCTCAAAACTGATTCAACAAAATAAAAGAAAGCTAACACAACTGTATATCATAGGTGATATCACATTTGATATCACCAAGATATCAAATGTAATATCACATTTGATATCACCCTGTGATACAACCGAGAAACCGTAAATACGTAAAAGCAAAAGGAGAAAAGCGTAACCTCAAGTACAACACACACCGGGTCTTCTTGTATTCTCGCAATTAACCAATTACATGATTCCAAACTGGTTTTAAGTTGTAATCAACAACCTTTCTTTTGAACTTTTCAAGTGGTCGAATATATGCAATCACATAAGGATTAGACTTCCCAATCATTTTCATGTTTTTCAAATTATTTTTCTTCACGATTGTTAAGGTAACCAGTCCTTGTAGCTTAAGCTCTAGGTTATCAAGCAATTATCGAACAATACATCAAATTTGCATCACCTCAGATATGGAGTGATGGAGAAAGCAAAATACAAAACGCACTAAAATAATTTAAAAGGACGCCATTCAGAAAATGAAAATAAGCATCAACTAATGCAACATAGGATATGATTACTCATTTACAATAACTTCCAGTGCACTTTGATTAATTCCATAAAGCTTGTTTATTCAAATAAATATTTTTGATTTGGTTATATATGAAATGATGGACAAACAGGAACATGTGATTGCTTCTCAACTTGTGCATCCCTCTCTTAGGCACTTTGTCAAACACCTTCCATGCATCAAATTTTCATCAATTCACCCATCCCAAAATGATATCATACTAAAACCTAATGTTGCTCATAATCTAAAACATAAACTAAAAGTATCAAATAAACAAAATTTCACAAGTGATAATTCAAATATCACTAGTGATAATAGACATTTACAGTTCAACTTCAAATATCACCTGGTGATATTATAATGACGATACATGATTCGAAACAACAATCGCATATAAAAACAACATTCGATGCAGTTAAAACAAAAATCCAACTAACAACTAAACTAATAAGCAGAATTACATGAGCAGATAACAAGGTTATCAAACATTTTTCACTCACACATTTCATCAAACACTTGATGTGCAACTTAATAAGAAGGAATGTTAACAACTTGATCCACATAATTAACAACCGATCAAAAACATTATCAACCAGAACAACATCAATCAAATCAGATTCTGAAACAAACGGTTCATGCAAATCAAAAGAAGACATAAAAAAAGGATGATATGATCGGGAGGTGATGATGAGATGATGATCGAATTGTGATGGTGATTGGAATGGTGATGGTGATTGGAATGGTGATGGTGATGGTGATCCAACTGGTGATGATCAAACGGTAATAGTTGATTAGCATAACTAATTTTTGGAGGGAAATGATGAGAGCAGGTTGGGAGGAAAACACACAAGAATGTGTGAAAAAAAAATGAAACGAATGAAAAAAAAGAAGAAAAGGCTTTATATATTTGTGAGAATTAAGGTTAAGTATATTAAATCTTAGGTTAATCCCCACCATTAGATCAAAATAGATGGATGGTGGGGATTTGTCCATTAGTAAGCATCAAAATAAAGGTAAGTAAATGAAAATTCCTCTAGTTTATAAAGCGTTTAAGATATCTTTTTGTAGAAGTTTTAATATAAGTTTATACACATTTTTTTACACATTTTTATCCTTAAAAAAAAAGTTTATACACATTTTTATTTTGAGACTTTTAACAAGACGAGAAATTTTTATTTGCTTACTTTTATTTTAGTGATTATCAATGGACTAATTTTTACCATCTATTTAGTTTGATTTAATGGTGAGAATTAACATAAGATTTAATAGATAAACTTAAGTTCATGTTTTTTTTTTTCGTTTTTTTTTTAATCACATTTTTTTAAATTAACGTTTTTTTTTTCTTCACGTTATTCGCGTTTTTTTTAATTCGCGTTTTTCTTCGCTTTCATACATTTTCGTCCGTTTTCATAATTTTTCATCCGTTTTCTACAATTTCGTCCGCGCCATATACGCTTCCCGGCTTTCTTACGCTGCCCATTATTCATACGCTCCCCTTTCATACGTTTTTGTCTGTTTTCATATGTGTTTTTACGCTTTCCTATGTTTTTGTCCGTTTTCATACATATTCGTCCGTTTTCTAACGTTTTTGTACGTTTTCATACGTTTACGTCCATTTTTAAATGTTTTCGGCCGTTTTCAAACGTTTCATACGTTTAAGAATATCACAAGTGTTATTATGAATGTCACAAGTAATATTCTGTGATATTAATAATATCACAAATGATTCAGAATATCACAAGTGATATTTTGTGATATTCAGATGATTACAAGTGATATTCTGTGATATTCAGAATATCACAAGTGATTTTCAACTAATGTTTTGTAACATGAAATCATAAGTGATATTCAGAATATCACAAAGTGATATCTAGAAAATCACAAGTGATACTCATAATATCACAAAGTGATATTCAAAAAATCACAAATGATATTCAGACAATAACAAAGTGATATTCAGAAAATCACAAGTGATATTCAAATAATCAAGTGATATTCAGATGATCACCAAGTGATATTCTGAATATCACAGAATACCACTTGTGATACTCACAAACGTATGAAAACGGACAAAAACTGACCAAAACGTAAGAAAACGGATGAACACGTATGAAAACGTGAAAACACGTCTGAAAACGGACGAAAACGTATGAAAATTGACGAAAATGAAAGATAACTGATGAAAACGGACGAAAACGTATGAAAACGGACGAAAACGTATGAAAGCGAAGAAAAAAACATGAATTAAAAAAACGTGAATAACGTGAATTTAAAAAAAAATCGTTAATAAAAAAAACCTTAATTTTTTATAGAAAAGACAAAAAAAATATAAATAAATAAAAAAAATATACAAAAAGACAAGAAAAGAAAAAAAAATATGGACTTAAGTTTATATATTAAATCTTAGGTTAATCCTCACCATTAGATATTAGATCAAACTAAATTGATGATAGGAATTTGTCCCTTGGTAAATGGTAAGCATGAATTTTTGTGAGTAAGCAAAATAAAGTGACTCTTAACAACATATGTTTTATAATAAATATCATTAATAACAAAATTCAATTTATTAATGGATTATGGAAGGAAACATGTAACTTCAAAATGATATAAAGTATTGATGCGCTCCCGAACAGTCAAGCTAAATCACACAAGCCCGCCACTTGTGAATGGCGGAAGACCAAATACCAAAACGGCCGGGAACTAATGCAATGAAGATCCTGGAGTATAGTGTTTCTCCGGGTCGTTATGTCCCAGCGAGCTATGCAATGGATTATCAAACGTATAGTGATCGAGAAATTTGAACGGGAAAAGAGATTTGAAGATGATTATAACTAAGGAAAAAGGACATAAACTACAAGGGCTAAAATGCAAATTAAAGAAAGTTAAAAAGATAAAAAATATTGAATAAACGCTATCACTATTTTTACAATGATGTTTTTGTGATTTTATAAAACAAAATATCTTAAATAAACTATTTTAATTAAAACGTAAACTTAAATTACTTAAAAACGTGACTTAAAATGAAAACGTCACGTTATGTAAAAATTACTGAGCGCAAGATAAAACGTAAAAATTTGTAAAATAAAAGTCCTACGAATGTAAAAAACAATTTTCACGTACTACATGACAAAAGAAAATTTTAGGAAAAAGCCGGGTATTTTTTTCGACTTTTATTTTATTTATTACGAATTAAAAACGATTTTAATCTAATTAATTAATTAAAAATACTAGACATTTTGAGAAAAATCTGAAAAAATCACAAAAACTACTTTAAGTAATTACGAATCTAACAAAATTAAAAAAACGGATTGTTGCTATTGGAATTAAGCTACAAATAGGCTAAAAAGGACTTAAAAGGTAAACTGCTAAACTACCCTTAAGGAATTAATATTGCAAGCTATGACCAATAGAAGACCCAAGGGCAAGTGGAAAGGAGTGTGTTGTGTTGAGCGTGGAATGGGGGAGGAGACCAGGGTTCGAATCCTATCTCCCACTTTTTGATGCTTTTTATTTTTAAACTAAACACTACATATCCTTTAAGATCACAGCTAAGTAAAAGTTTGCACAAAGAGTTCAGTAGAGCAGTTGGTTGTCTGCTGCGTGGGGGAGTGGACTGTCCCAGGTTCAAACCTGGGCAGCCACGATTTTTGTAATCATTTTTTTTTTTCTTTTCTTTCTTACTAAAAAGGGAGAAGACAAGCTACTATTGAAACACAAACTAAACTTATAAACCTTGAAATAAGCTTCAGGTCAGCAGCGAAAACAGAAAATAAAAAGAAACACAAGCAAAAAAAACTAAGGGCTGTTTGGATTAAGGGCCACTAAGGGGGCTGTTTGGGACAGTTGTGAAAACAACACTTCCTTAAGTCAGTTTCAAACAAACACCCCTTATGCATTCTTGTAGCACAAATAGGCAATGAAGAAACAAATGACAGGCAATGTAAAAGAGCAAATAAGCTAAATCATGTGCACCTTAATTCGAATAAGCTATAAACAAACAAACAAAGCTAAACTTAAGAGGATACGCAGTTGGGATTAAGAACTAGACTAGGAGGAGTCCTAAAAACTAGGAAAAACAGAAAAATTGGCAATGAAAAGTTACAAATCAAGCTAAAAATAAGCTAACAAAGGATCTAAAGTCACTACTAGGCAATGAATAAACTAGATGAGCTAAAGGAGATTCTTAATAAGCACTAAATGGGGTCTGACCTGTTGCATACACACCCTCCCAACAGTCTAGCATGGCGCTTTGGAGCTTATTTTCGACCTGAGATATGGACTTCCAAAGCAAGCACAAGCTACAAAACTGAAAGTTAGCACAACCAACAACCCAAAAGGACTAATTGGAAGTCAACTTTGACACTGAAGCAGCTTAAAAATAAGCTGAAATCAGCACCCTTTAGACTCTTTTGCTGCTGGTACAGAACAAAAAAAAAAAAGTTGCAAAGGTCTAAATTTTGAACTTGATATTAACTAAGCTACAGGTGACTGTAAGGTTTAAAACTGAAACTACACTAAGTTGGGATTATAAGGACCTGCTAAAAACATATTTTACACAATTTAAACATCAAATAAGCCACGAAAAGCTCACAAAATCAGCACCTAGCTGCTGTCCTGTGCAGCATCCAAAAGACAGAAAACATTGTTGGAACTTCTACTGATTCCTATAAAACCATTTCTCCCCAAAATTGCAACATGTAAAACTGATTTATAAGCCAAAGTTGAGCCTGACTTAAAAAGTCAAACTGCTAAAACGTGGGTTTTGACCTGTTTTCAAGCGCTTACCAAACATCCTTTCAAGGCAGATTTCGAGTTTGAACTAGAAACTAAAATTATGACTTATAGAAACTGTTTTTGCAAACTTGAACTAGAAATAACATGAACTTCAAATGCAACTTTGATAGGCACCTCTAACATGTAAACACAACCAAGAACTTGAAACTAAATAAGATTTGCAAAACATATCGATTGAAAAGAAACTGAAAATGACATTCAATTAAACTGAAATTACAATAGGAATTAAAATGACAAGGATACTTGTAGGTGGGCTCGAACTTCAGATTCTAGACTACAACTAAAAACCAAATACTACATTAAAACCAAAAAAAAAAGAAATAAAACTAAAAAACTAACTACTAGCTAACTTTCTTCATCAATGGCTGCCCATTTTATAAGCTCAGCTCCCAACTCTGGTCTTCTCTCTCTCTTCTGTCTTCTTTCTTTTCTTGTGCTTCTTTTGATCAATCTCACCCATCCATCAGTTAGGTACACACCTTGAGCAATCTGAGCCATTGGTTTGGTTTTTGGCGCCTAAATAATCACATGGGTTGCTGACTTGGATGTGGAAACTTGTGATATAGCTTTGGGGGAGGGATTAGAGTGGGTGAGTGGGTAGGAATAGGCTGGAGGTGATGATGATGGAGTTTGTCAGGGAAGGTGGAGTGTGTCAGTGTGAGATGGGAAATATGTGTGTGTGTGTGGGCGGGAAAACAAATGAAGATGAAGAAGACAAAGGGGGTTTAGGTTAATAACTGAACGGGTAGGGTTGCGGGTTTGGATGGGTTAAAGGTTTAGTTGGGTAAAAGTTTAGTGGACTGGGTATAAAGGGTAGGAGTTGGGCTTGGGAAATGGTTATGGACCGTGGGTTTAGTTATTGGATTTGGATAGTTATTTTAGGACTTAGGATTAAAGATGGAGTCATGGTGTATCATAAGGACCAAAAGTGTTAACTCTAAAAATCCAGGGACTACACATGTAACTCTGAAAATGTCTTTCAAGGGCCAATCTTGTCCTTCTCAAATAAACCAAGGGTCATTTTTGCCAAATTTGAAACTTGAAGGACCAAATTTGAAATTTCTCAAAACTTTTGATATTTTTCACCAAAGGACTAATTTTGACAAGTTATGATTTAAAAAAGGACCTTTGGTGATTTTACTTTTGAAATTATGAGCTCAGGGACTGTTTTTGACAACTTTTGAAATTTGGGGGACTGAAACTGCAATTTTTGCAAATTTGATATGTTTTTCATCTGATTTTGATATTTTTGCATTTAAAACACATAAAACACGGATTTGTGATATTTTGATCATTTTGATGTGTTTTAAAGTATTTTCAGGATGATTTTGCAGCTTTATTTTGTACAAAAATGATGAGTAATTACACACTCATCAATCCCCACATCGAGATATTGCTAGTCCCTAGCAATCTTTTGAGAAAAACATAATGGATTTTAATCTCTTTACCAAAAGCCATTACTTCTGGAGTAGCCAAATGTTTCGGTTCAAGTAAGAACCATGGTACACCGATAACCATGTGATTTTGAGCAAACCACCGGCTTTCAACGGATTTGATTTGTCTTTACCGAAGCCGCATACGGACTAGCCAACTCTTAGATAAATTATCAATATTATCTTTGGTGAGATGATTACCAATTATGGATTTTCCACTGCCTTTACCACAAGCCATAATCTTCGGGCTAGCCTAACTCTTCACTTTTTAAGGATATGGTGAGCTGAGTACCATACAATTTTGGGCAAATTGCAAGCCATATAAACGGATTTGAGAAATCTTTACCAAGAGCCGTTTGTTCTCGGATTAGCCAATCCTTTAGTCTTACGCATATGGCGGTTGATAACCAAATGAGAAAGTGTAGAACACTTACTCCAAAAAAAAAAATTTTGGCCAAAAACGGGGGAATTGGTGTAATTATATGATAAAATTCGTGAGAATTCCCCCCCACACTTAGAAATGAATATTGCCCTCAATATTCAAAGTACCGCGGTTATGCGAAACAAAGAACGAAAGGGAAATACTACGGCCATTATTTAGAAAGAAGATTTTTTTGAAAACATGTGGGGCAACCCCCACACTGGGTGGTAGAAAATAGAAAGAAGTCAGAAATATGGGTGAAAACCCATATGGCATGCTATTGTTTTTGATTCCCGAGTCGCTAGCTTGACTCGACCCCGAATTAATTTGTTCATGGGGAAGCAAAGTGGAAGAAACAATCTCCATCGGACTTTCATTCGGGATGTTTGGACAAACATTTGAAGCACGTGAAAGTTCCACACCGATGAGATATGTTCCCGGCTCAAGATAATGGTACATGAAAATGCCGGGATCAAAGATAATGTCTTCATTCCCGAAGGAGTGAAGAACAGGAGAAGTGACAGAATATATGAAGAAAAGAAAGAAAATCATGATAGAAATCATGACTAACTCTTCATCCTCAATAGGAGAATTCATAGTTTCATGAATCTCCTCAGTTAAGCTCAATTGGTCTAGACATATCTCGGGTGTGTCTAGATCAAAGTAGAAGTTATCATACTCCGTGAGAGATATGATATGAGTGAGTTCATCGAGAACTCCATGAAGGTGAATGAATCATATTCTAATTGATATGAGTGGGCTCACCGGCGAACTCCTCAAAAGTAAATGATTCATGATCGAGGAGAGAATTATGAGAATGAGAAGTGGTACTGCCACTAATCATCTCTCCCATATTATCAAAACAGAGGCTTTCATTTCCGGAATAGAATCATCGGAAATAATGTCACTACCCTTAATGGGGGTAGGAGATGAAATAGGTTTCTCTTTGAAAGCCTCGATTTTAGAAATGAGAA
This sequence comes from Chrysanthemum makinoi, assembly GCA_910596185.1. Lineage (NCBI taxonomy): Eukaryota > Viridiplantae > Streptophyta > Magnoliopsida > Asterales > Asteraceae > Chrysanthemum > Chrysanthemum makinoi. The sequence goes on along the minus strand of OU343218.1, from coordinate 106,241,870 downwards.
GACTGACATTCAATAATGTTGCTCGAAGAGCTTCATCTTTGATTTCAGTCGCAGAACTTCATCATTCTCTTCTTCTAAGCTAACAAGCTCGGAAGGTAAATCTTCCACATAAACGATGTCTCCACAAGATAACGAATCATCATCATCAGAATCGGAGAACATCTCAACATGATTTGTTTGGAAGACAAGAGGAGGAGGGATATCACACACATGATCAAGAATTCCCTGTGACTCTCTTGGGATTGGGACAAGGTCCTCAACACTAGACTTTATCAATTCGTCCGATTCCTTTTCGTGAACAATGTCAAGATGCTCGCCCCCATAATAAGAGAGTGAGTGTGAATCTCGGGTGTGATAACAGTTGTTTGAGATGGAATCTCAACGCTGGAATATCAAGACCGAGGAGGTTGAGAAATATTATTTCTAAAAGGATAAAAACCCTCCTCGTCATCATCATAAAGAGCTGCCTTAAGAAATTGGGAACGCCTTAGAGCTGCATGCTCTAGGGCTAATAATTCTTCCCTCGACATTGGCCTCTCGCTTCTTGGCTAACAATTCTCCCATGGTCTTTTCACCACTCACTTGATTCTTAAAGTTACTAATCATATCCTCAAGTGTTTTCATTGCGGTTTCAAAATCTTGGGAGATTTCTTGAGACAACGGCTCGGGTGGAGTTTGAACCGTATAGTCGCGTGGAGGTTGGAGATTGTCAAACATGTAAGAGTCATGATTGCAACAAGGAACTGGGTTCCCTATTTGACAATCGAAGCTGAAGTGGGGACCTCCACAGTACTACAACAATAAAACTGTTGAGTCCTGACCGGTGAATCATATGGATTTTGGTTATAACCAAAGTTCGAGCATCACCGAAAACTGTTCATAGACAAACGTGTTTCCTGATTGACACTCAAATCCTTGGTGAGGACCTCCACAAAATTCACAAATGATATGTTGGTCATATGATGATAAGTCGGGCCGTGGTGGGTAATTGGAAAAGTTTGAGGGGTCGTTAAATGAGTACGGATTAGGATCATAATCAAATGAATTCCTCGAACCACAAAACAAACAACTCCCGTTATGGATATCATTACCACATTGTACACAAGTACACCAACGACAGGGTGAACCAAAAAGAGGCTCACCACAACCGACACAAGGAATAAACGATTGCATTTGAGAGTTATGAAGAGGAATCGGTTTATTCAAAGAATCAACAAAACCAACATGGTGATCCGGATGACTATCAAGTCTCGAAGAACATTCAGAAAAATCAGGAGGTGGGACAAGTGGTGTGCTCTAAGAGCTAGCAATTTCCACCACTTCCGTTATGGTCTCCGGTTCTTGAACGGGTTCATCGGGTTGTGGCGGAGGGTCGGAAAAACTTGGAGAATCATCGAGAGTTATCGATAATTCGCACCAATCACAATATTTGCTTGCACCCATCCTTCCACATCGCTTGCATAAACAATCCGATTCTCGACAATCGAGTGATCCTCTTCCATACGGCTTTTGCGGTGGGAAACAACGAGGATAATCGATCGTCGCCATGAGAATTAAACATTTAGAGGATTAAGAAGAGAATCAAATGTTTGAGAGGATAATGAAGAATAGAATTAAACGGCAAAAGAGGGTAAGAGAAATAGAATCAACGAATAAGAGGAATGAGAAGAATATTTTTGTGTTTTTTGGATAAGAAAATATAAACATATACGGATGGATGGTATGAACAAAGAGTGAATATCCAAATTACTAATCTGCTAAACGTAAGACAATCAGCATGCTCCCCGGCGGCGCGAAATTTGATGCGCCCCGAACGGTCAGCTTAAATCACACAAGCCCGCCACTTGTGAATGGCGGACCGTAACCACTCAAACGGCTCGAGAACGAATGCAATGAAGATCTGGGAGTATAGTGTTTCCGTCGTTATGTCCCAAATGAGCTATGCAATGGATTATCAAACGTGATAGTGATCGAGAAATTGAACGGAGATTTGAAGATGATTATAACTAAGGAAAAAGGACATAAACTACAAGGGCTAAAATGCAAATTAAAGAAAGTTAAAAAGATAAAAAATATTGAATAAACGCTATCACTATTTTTACAATGATGTTTTTGTGATTTTATAAAACAAAATATCTTAAATAAACTATTTTAATTAAAACGTAAACTTAAATTACTTAAAAACGTGACTTAAAATGAAAACGTACGTTATGTAAAAAAATTACGCTGGAGCGCAAGATAAAACGTAAAATTTGTAAAATAAAAGTCCTACGAATGTAAAAACAATTTTCTCACGTACTACATGACAAAAGAAAATTTTAGGAAAAAGCCGGGTATTTTTTTCGACTTTTATTTTATTTATTACGAATTAAAAACGATTTTAATCTAATTAATTAATTAAAAATACTAGACATTTTGAGAAAAATCTGAAAAAATCACAAAAACTACTTTAAGTAATTACGAATCTAACAAAATTAAAAAAACGGATTGTTGCTATTGGAATTAAGCTACAAATAGGCTAAAAAGGACTTAAAAGGTAAACTGCTAAACTACCCTTAAGGAATTAATATTGCAAGCTATGACCAATAGAAGACCCAAGGGCAAGTGGAAAGGAGTGTGTTGTGTTGGAGCGTGGAATGGGGGAGGAGACCAGGGTTCGAATCCTATCTCCCACTTTTTGATGCTTTTTATTTTTAAACTAAACACTACATATCCTTTAAGATCACAGCTAAGTAAAAGTTTGCACAAAGAGTTCAGTAGAGCAGTTGGTTGTCTGCTGCGTGGGGGAGTGGACTGTCCCAGGTTCAAACCTGGGCAGCCACGATTTTTGTAATCATTTTTTTTTTTCTTTTCTTTCTTACTAAAAAGGGAGAAGACAAGCTACTATTGAAACACAAACTAAACTTATAAACCTTGAAATAAGCTTCAGGTCAGCAGCGAAAACAGAAAATAAAAAGAAACACAAGCAAAAAAAACTAAGGGCTGTTTGGATTAAGGGCCACTAAGGGGGCTGTTTGGGACAGTTGTGAAAACAACACTTCCTTAAGTCAGTTTCAAACAAACACCCCTTATGCATTCTTGTAGCACAAATAGGCAATGAAGAAACAAATGACAGGCAATGTAAAAGAGCAAATAAGCTAAATCATGTGCACCTTAATTCGAATAAGCTATAAACAAACAAACAAAGCTAGACATAAGAGGATACGCAGTTGGGATTAAGAACTAAACTAGGGGGAGTCCTAAAAAACTAGGAAAAACAGAAAAATTGGCAATGAAAAGTTACAAATCAAGCTAAAAATAAGCTAACAAAGGATCTAAAGTCACTACTAGGCAATGAATAAACTAGATGAGCTAAAGGAGATTCTTAATAAGCACTAAATGGGGTCTGACCTGTTGCATACACACCCTCCCAACAGTCTAGCATGGCGCTTTGGAGCTTATTTTCGACCTGAGATATGGACTTCCAAAGCAAGCACAAGCTACAAAACTGAAAGTTAGCACAACCAACAACCCAAAAGGACTAATTGGAAGTCAACTTTGACACTGAAGCAGCTTAAAAATAAGCTGAAATCAGCACCCTTTAGACTCTTTTGCTGCTGGTACAGAACAAAAAAAAAAAAGTTGCAAAGGTCTAAATTTTGAACTTGATATTAACTAAGCTACAGGTGACTGTAAGGTTTAAAACTGAAACTACACTAAGTTGGGATTATAAGGACCTGCTAAAAACATATTTTACACAATTTAAACATCAAATAAGCCACGAAAAGCTCACAAAATCAGCACCTAGCTGCTGTCCTGTGCAGCATCCAAAAGACAGAAAACATTGTTGGAACTTCTACTGATTCCTATAAAACCATTTCTCCCCAAAATTGCAACATGTAAAACTGATTTATAAGCCAAAGTTGAGCCTGACTTAAAAAGTCAAACTGCTAAAACGTGGGTTTTGACCTGTTTTCAAGCGCTTACCAAACATCCTTTCAAGGCAGATTTCGAGTTTGAACTAGAAACTAAAATTATGACTTATAGAAACTGTTTTTGCAAACTTGAACTAGAAATAACATGAACTTCAAATGCAACTTTGATAGGCACCTCTAACATGTAAACACAACCAAGAACTTGAAACTAAATAAGATTTGCAAAACATATCGATTGAAAAGAAACTGAAAATGACATTCAATTAAACTGAAATTACAATAGGAATTAAAATGACAAGGATACTTGTAGGTGGGCTCGAACTTCAGATTCTAGACTACAACTAAAAACCAAATACTACATTAAAACCAAAAAAAAAAGAAATAAAACTAAAAAACTAACTACTAGCTAACTTTCTTCATCAATGGCTGCCCATTTTATAAGCTCAGCTCCCAACTCTGGTCTTCTCTCTCTCTTCTGTCTTCTTTCTTTTCTTGTGCTTCTTTTGATCAATCTCACCCATCCATCAGTTAGGTACACACCTTGAGCAATCTGAGCCATTGGTTTGGTTTTTGGCGCCTAAATAATCACATGGGTTGCTGACTTGGATGTGGAAACTTGTGATATAGCTTTGGGGGAGGGATTAGAGTGGGTGAGTGGGTAGGAATAGGCTGGAGGTGATGATGATGGAGTTTGTCAGGGAAGGTGGAGTGTGTCAGTGTGAGATGGGAAATATGTGTGTGTGTGTGGGCGGGAAAACAAATGAAGAAGACAAAGGGGGTTTAGGTTAATAACTGAACGGGTAGGGTTGCGGGTTTGGATGGGTTAAAGGTTTAGTTGGGTAAAAGTTTAGTGGACTGGGTATAAAGGGTAGGAGTTGGGCTTGGGAAATGGTTATGGACCGTGGGTTTAGTTATTGGATTTGGATAGTTATTTTAGGACTTAGGATTAAAGATGGAGTCATGGTGTATCATAAGGACCAAAAGTGTTAACTCTAAAAATCCAGGGACTACACATGTAACTCTGAAAATGTCTTTCAAGGGCCAATCTTGTCCTTCTCAAATAAACCAAGGGTCATTTTTGCCAAATTTGAAACTTGAAGGACCAAATTTGAAATTTCTCAAAACTTTTGATATTTTTCACCAAAGGACTAATTTTGACAACTTATGATTTAAAAAGGACCTTTGGTGATTTTTCTTTTAAAATTATGAGCTCAGTGGACTGTTTTTGACAACTTTTGAAATTTGGGATCAAACCGCAATTTTTGCAAATTTGATATGTTTTTCATCCGATTTTGATATTTTTGCATTTAAAACACATAAAACACTGATTTGTGATATTTTGATCATTTTGATGTGTTTCTGAGTATTTTCAGATGATTTTGCAGTTTATTTTGTACAAAAATGATGAGTAATTACACACTCATCAAGTATTGAGTAATAATTGTAAGGAAAGAGATAAATGTTGACAATTATTATCATAGTAGTCAAGATCCCGATCCTGATCTTAGGATCTTACGATTTTATAATGTTGCAAAGAAAAACGATCCGGATCCTACATAGGATCTTTGCAACCTTAAGATCTTATAAGACCTCGATCTTGACCATACGATCTTAAGATCCAATCCGATCCGATTTTACTTTTTTCGGATTACAAACTAAAAAACTACAAATTTATGGGTTGCTTTTTTGTAGAATTCAAAAAACAGCGTGTTAATCTTTTTGAACATTTCATAACGATAATTTAGGACAACATTTCTATGAAACATTCATACTAGTATTTTTTTTTCTTCATAATGTATAATAATTTGTGGATTTGTATAATATTACAAAAACTATGAAGAAATGACATTAGAGTAAGATATTAAGATCTTGATCTGATCTTACGATCAAGATCTTGCAAAGACGAAAATGGTCCTAAGTAGGATCCCGATCTCGATCTTGAAAACCTTGATTATTACCATTAACACATTGTGAAGATAAGATTCAAAATATAGCAGGGGTATAAAGTTTTATATTTTAATCAGAGGCATATTCGAGTGTGTGTGAGTTGTACGATCGTACAAGGTGTCAAAATTTTAAAACATTAGAGAAATATTTAATTAAAAAAGTGGCAACAAAATTACTATCAAAATCATTTTTAAAATGAGTATGCCGCATTTTATGTTTTGAAATATTATTTACTTTAGTGTTAGACCTCGCTTTTATTATCAAATTAAATTTGTTACAGGACCTTCAAAAACCTAGAAACAATACTGATTTTAACTAAACAATGTGTTTGTAATTTGGTATAACTTAGTATTCGTGTACTTTATATCTTTTTTAAATAATCATTTTTGCTTATCTTTTGTAATTTACATATTCATCACAAAATTCACATATGACACTTAAAAAATTATGACAAACTATGGACACATACACTACATCTTCCTTTTTACTTATTGCCGTTTATCATCATGCACTTGCATCACATCATAGCGCGTACCATGCTAAAGAAGCTAAGGTTTCGTAATTTTATACAAATCCAAAAGGTATGACAATGTGAATTTTTCTACACGTGCCAATCAAGTTTACATTGTTCCATGATGCCTTGGTAGATGTGATTTTATTTCTTGAAGAAGGGGTAGCGAAGTTGGGTTGACCTTGCCTTGAAGCTCAGGCAGCCAAATAATTCGACTTAACTTGTTTACCAAGCACCACTTGTTCAACTCCCTTTTGGTAAAGCAAAACAAGTTGTTTGACTCATTCAAAATTATTGTTCAAATTTTCTTTATCAAAATGATGCATAGTTACGTATCCTTTCTAATTTCTAAAATGATGAAAAAGAATGTCGACTACAAATAGTAAAACAATTTATAGAGAAATTATATCCTTGATAATGTCTCTTTGTGTGAGTTGAAACATAGGTTGAGGTTAGTGGAATAGGTTTTAGCATTGGAGCAAAAGATTGAAAAATGACTTAATAGGGTTGTGCATATATTGTATTGGAGATGCTCTATCACATCTATTTTTAGTCCTTTACCACTCATACATTACCATTTCAAGGTTTTAAAGCTTTGAATAAGAGGCCTAAGTGATGAAACAAATTGCAAAAAACCTTTAGGCAGAACATGGGTTGTTCGAAGTTTCTATTTACAAAGATGAATTTTGAAAAAGGATTCAATCAAGCAAACGTTAAAAAATATGCATGTACATTGTACAGCAAAACCAAACACCTGAGTGTACAGCAAAAATATGCATGTACAAAGAAAGAAACTACCCATTTTGGCTTTTGATAACTCACTCCTTTTATGTACTAAACTTAAAGACACCTGAGTACAAGTTTAAGACAACATTGTGACAACTGAATAAGCAAATATAATTTAAAAAAGTTGATGACGACAGACTAGAATCAATAATCATTTGGTTTCAGAGTATCTAAAAAAATTCACTTAGAAATGCCGGTAAGGTGCTTTTGACCTCGCTTCTAGGCCATGCTTCTTGCTAAAGACTTTGGTCGTCTATCTTTTAGATGGTGTTGCCCACAACTTAACATCCTTATCAACACCCACCGTAGCTAAAAAAAAGACCTGTTTGTTGAAGAAAAACAGATTTCAATGATTATCAAAACACTTTTATTACTTTAGAAACAATATTACAATCAAATCTTCTATTCTCAAATAGAAACAACCAACAATCAGTATTTGATCTCAATCAAATAATGAATCAATAACAACAAGTAACAAAGTATTTTGATCAAGGAAATCAAAATACAAACTAGGGTTTTGTTTTTTAGAGAGAGAGAATCGTATTTTGTAGAGAGAGAGATAGCTGAAATCAGAGATAAAAGTTATGAGAGAAATCTCATAACCCAAACTTATATAATCTTCAATGTTACATATTGGACCTTCATCTTCTAGACTTGTTCAATTTATCCAAAGTATTATCCAAGCTAAAAATCTTTGCTCTTTCAGTCCTTCTAGAAATAAACCTTCAATATCAACCCTCAATCTCTTTCCAAAGAAATATAACTGAATCAACATAACAAGCGGCAATTTAGATATCACAATCAGATTAAAACAAAAGTATCCAGATCATAATTCTCAACACCCCCTTTAATCTGATAAGTGATATATATCAAACATCCCAAGATTTTTAACCAAAAATTCATGTTGTAATGTATCCAACCCTTTGGTAAGGATATATGCTATTTGATTTGCAGAATCCACTTTAACAGTTTTAACAACACCATTTAAAATCTTCTCTCTAACAAAATGCAAATCAATTTCAAGGTGTTTTGTTCTTTCATGAAACAATGTGGTTGGTCGCTATTTTAATATCGATTTACTTTCACAATGAAGTGAAAGTAAAAGATCGTAAATTTTAAGATCTTTTAAAATCCGAGATAACTTCATCGGTTCTTGAAGCAAGAGCTCGTACTCTGCTCAGAGAAATTTTAGAGAGAGTATGTTGTTTTTTACTTTTCCAAGATACTAGAGACCCATTCAAAAACACAATAGCCAAGAATGCACCTCCTTGTTACAATACATTTAACCCAATCAAGATCGTAATAAGCAAGAAGAGACATACCAGAATTTTTAGTAATATGAATACCCAAAACTGGAGCTCCTTTAAGATACTTAAGTATCTTTAAAGCTATTCTGAGATGAGACTTAAGAGGAGAATGCATGAACTGACTTAAACAAAGGAAGATATGAAATATCAGCCTAGTATTAGTCAAGTAAATAAGCTTTCCCATAAGCTTTTGATAATCGATAATATTATCAAGTAAAGGATCATTTTCAGTAGCCTCATTAGATATAACCAATTTAGACTGCAAAGGAGTTTTAGAAGGTTTACAACCAAGCATACCATACTCACTTAACAAATCTAAACAGTACTTTCTTTAATTTAAACAAATTCCTTTATCGGTCTCAAAGAACTTCAATACCAAGAAAATATTGCAACTTTCCTAAATCCTTAATCATGAACTTAGTTTTAAGGAAAGCTTTGAAACTGTTGATTTCATCAATATTATTTCTAGTAACAATAATATCATCAACATAGACAAGCAATGCAATAAACACATCATCTTTAGATTTTGTATATAAAGAATAATCACTTTTACTTTGCACAAACCATTTTCAATAAGAGCAGAAGTTAGTTTAGCATTCCATTGTCTAGGAGCTTGTTTTAAACCATACAAAGACTTTTAAGTCTCAGAACTCTATTATCACCTTCAGGAAAGAATCCTCGGTAACTTCATATAAACAGTCTCCTCCGGATCACCATATAAAAAAGCATTATTAACATCAAGTTGAAAAATAGGCCAACTATTCTGAACAACAATATTAAGCAAACATCTAACAGTGACCATTTTAACAACAGGTGAAAAAGTTTCCTCATAATCAATACCTTCCTTTTGATTATATCCTTTAGCAACAACTCAAGCTTTATATCTATCTATTTCTCCATCAGACTTATACTTAATTTTGAACACCCATTTACTTCCAATAGCTTTTCAACCAGAGGTAAAACAAAGTGACTTCAAAAGTATCATTTCTATATAAAGCTTCAATCTCATTATTCATAGCATCAGTCCAATAGATAGATTTAACAGCTTCAAAATAGTTTCTTGGTTCATGACTTTTGTTCAACTCGAACGAGAAAACAATAGTTTCTAGAATTAAGTTTAGAGTAATTCACAAACTTTTCAATCCCATACTTAACTTTTGATTCAACAACAAAATCATTATAATTTTTAGGAAAAACAGAAGGTCTAGAAGACCTTCTCAAAGGTACTTCAGCCTGAATAGGAGAATTTGAATCAAGATTCAAATTACCCTCAGAATTATTATTATCATCAAGTGTAGTTACCACCTCATCCTCATCAGCAGAAACACTACTATCACTATTATGATTAGTGACATGGTCTCTACCAGATGGAGGAGAGCTGCCACCTTCACTTTGTGACTCAAAGTCACTATTCAGATTAGGGTCTACTCTCTCTTCATCATTGGGTAGTTCAGGGGTTTCATTATCAAAAAAGTTCAACTGATTTAAGTCTTGAAAAACATTTTCAAAAGTAGAAATGTTCTTATCAGCAGTTGAGTCTTTAAAAGGAAAAATAGACTCAAAAAATTTAACATCTCTAGAAAATATGAACTGATGCTTGTCAAGACTATATAACCTATATCCCTTTTTAGAATTAGAATACCCCATCATAACACATTTCTCAGATCTACTACCAAGTTTATCATGATTATTAACAATAGTAGCAAAGCACAACCAACCAAACATTCTTAAATTGCAGAGAGTAGGTCTTTGATTATATATCATCTCAAAAGGAGATTTTCCATTAAGCACAGAAGAAGGCAATCTGTTAATAAGAAAAGTAGCAGTAAGAATACACTCAGTCCAAAACTTAAGTGGAATTCCCCCCTGAAACATAAGAGATATAGCAACATTCAAAAGATGCCTATGTTTTCTTTCAGCAATACCATTTTGATGTGGAGTGTATGCACAAGAAGTCTGATGGGTAATACCTTTTTCTTCACATAACTTTGAAAAAGAATGATTAACAAATTCAGTACCATTATCACTTCTAAAATTCTTAATTTTCTTATCAAACTGAGTTTTAATCATGTTATAAAAGATAGTGATATAATGAAGAGTTTCATCCTTAGTTTTAAGTAAATATACCCATACAGCCCTAGTATAATCATCCACAATAGTCAAAAAATATTTGTAACCTTCCTTACTAGCAACCTTATAAGGTCCCCATAAATCTAAATGAACAAGTTCACCTAAAACAGTAAAAGTATGGTCACTTAAAGGAAAAAGTTCTCTAGTTTGTTTAGCCCTTTGACAAGTTTCACAAAATAAATTTTTATCCTTTGAAGTAAACCTCAAATCATTTTTTAAAACATTTAGAATAGGGTCTGCAGGATGACCAAGCCTGCAGTGCCAGTCATAATAAAAAAGAGAGTTATTATTTTGAAAAGAAATACCTCCAGAATTGAAATAATATAAACCACCACACTGATTACCAGTCCCCAAAACATTTCCCAGATTCAAATCCTGATTCAAGAAATAACATTTGTTCTCATCAAAGGCAACTACAATTTTATTATCTTTGGCCAATTTATGAACAGAAATTAAAGTAACACAATATTCTGGAATAACTAAAACATCATATAATATTAAGGAATCAGCCAGTTTAAGATTTCCAATTTGAGTAATCAAAGCTTCAGTTCCATTTGGATGACCAACTTTTATTTTAAGATGAGAAATATCAAATACATTTACCAAGCCCTTGGCAGAATGTGTCATATCTTTGGTTAGCACCAGAATCCACAATCCTTCCATCAGAACTAAGTTTAGATTTTAAATTGTATTTGTGGAAAAAAACTTGTGAAAATTTTGATTGAAAACCTTACTAGTATTAAAATAAGTACCTGCCATATTGGCCTGCACACTATTCCCTTTAATAGAGTTGTCTTTGATGAGAGAGATAAGAGTAGTAAGTTGTTCATTTGTAAAACCAGAAGATGAACTAGACCCCACAGAATTATTATTAGAAAACCTTTTTTGAGAAGTCTGAGGTCTGTTATTGTTACCCTTTTTTCCAAAATTTGGAGGATACCCAATCAATTTAAAACATCTGTCCTGAGTATGTCCATTAAAACCACAGTGATCACAAACAAGAACGAACCGGTGTTTTTCTATTATCAGATACTTTATTAAAGTTAGCAATAGGTGGATTAGCCTGAGTATTCTGATTAATAGACCTAGTATTCTGACTAGTTTGAGTATTAACATGATTCACAACTCTAGTAGCAAAAGCAGAATTGTGATTCCTACTAGAACTACCAGACACAACATTTCTATGGTTTTCTTCACTACTGATAATAGTTAACATCAGGCAGAGGATCTCTAGAAAGTATATTACTTCTTATTTGCATGTAAGTATCATTCAGACCCATTAAGAATTGCATAAGTTTCATAAGTTGATTATGCTTTTTAAATTCATCAGCAGCATGACAAGTGCATCTTGGTAACTGAACCATAGCATCAAATTGTTTCCACAAAGTACTTAGCTTATTAAAATACTCAGAAATAGTAGTGCCATTCTGAGTTAAAGAATGAATCTTATGATGCAAATTAAAAGTAACAGAACCATCAACCCTGTCAAAGGTATCTTTTAACTCATTCCAGACATTAAAAGCACTTTTGGAAAAATTTGACCAGAAACAATTCTTGAAATAGAATTTAGAATCCATCCCAACACAATAGCATTAACCATATCCCATTGTCTTCCCAAAACTTCATCAACATTTGACCTTCTACAAGTGCCATCAATAAAACCAGTTTTATTTTTTCCTTCTAAGGCTAACATCATAGCACAAGACCGGACATTATAATTCTCAGTTCCTTTTAGTTTTATTGAAACCACAGTCAAAGAAGCTGAATCATTAGGGTGTAAATGTAAAGGATGACTCAAATCCAATTTACTTATTAAAGTGACAGGGTTATCAGCTTCATACTCATCATCAGTATAACCATGAATAGAATTATGAACAGACATGATTCAAGAACAAAAAACAATCACACAAGAAAGATAGAGAAAGTAGTTCCCAGGTTTTCCTTGCCACTAAAGTGGAGGTCAAGGGCGCACACAAGCACACAAGTACAGAATAAGAACAACAATTAAAAAAACAACAACCTCAATCACAACCAATCACAACTTCCAATAATCCCAAAACCTATCCTCCGGCAATCTAGACAGAAAAATAAGAACAGAATTTAAAGAGAAAGTGTGAGAGGTGTTACAGAGCACGCAATAATAGTCAGCAGCGGAATAACAGACCTACTATACTCTAGATTCACTTAGTCTAGAGATATAGCAGATATAAAGCAAGAACCCAGAACCAAGATCCAAGAACCAACAAACCCTAATTTTTCGAATTAGGAAAACCACCAGAACCACTTCCACTTTGTACCAAATACCAGATCTTATCGATTAACCACACTTAATCGACACCAGAAGCCTTCAATCACAAAAGCCCCAAAAATAAACCAAACCCTAATTTTTCAGAAATTAGGGGTTTTCGAAAATCTTCAAGATTAACTAAATTCACCACAAGATCTATCAATTAACACAAGTTAATTGACAAAGAACCAATCAATTTTTAAAACACCCAATTTTATCAAGAACCCTAATTTTAAAAAACGATTTTCAGAGAACCTGGCTCTGAAACCATGAAGAAAAACATATTTCAATGATTATCAAAACACTTTTATTACTTTAGAAACAATATTACAATCAAATCTTCTATTCTCAAATAGAAACAACCAACAATCAGTATTTGATCTCAATCAAATAATGAATCAATAACAATAAGTAACAAAGTATTTTGATCAAGGAAATCAAAATACAAACTAGGGTTTTGTTTTTTAGAGAGAGAGAATCGTATTTTGTAGAGAGAGAGATAGCTGAAATCAGAGATAAAAGTTATGAGAGAAATCTCATAACTTCAGCTTATATAATCTTCAATGTTACATATTGGACCTTCATCTTCTAGACTTGTCTGAATTTATCCAAAGTATTATCCAAGCTAAAAATCTTTGCTCTTTCAGTCCTTCTAGAAATAAACCTTCAATATCAACCCCTGAATCTCTTTCCAGCAAATATAACTGAATCAACATAACAAACAGCAATTTAGATATCACAATCAGATTAAAACAAAAGTATCCAGATCATAATTCTCAACATTTGTCTCCTGTAAGAATATAAAAAACTTGTTTAGGTCGTCAAATAGTGGTTTGTGATATCAAGTAAAAGGTGGACGAATACTAACCAGCACGAATATGTACAGGTGCCAAAGTCATGCATGTGATATCACCTGCATACGTAATTACATATGCATAAAAAGGCAAGAATTTAAGTGAAACAATATCAAGAATAGCAACAGGTTAGCCAAAGAAAGTAAAAATGAAATATTCTTTTACTAGGGGTGAAGTCAATCCAACAATTCCACTGATAATAATGTCACCTATCATTAAGTTCTTATGGTTTACACACAATATCACCTTTCGTCCTTCCCACAAAGAAACTACATTGGTCGTTTGTGATCTTGTCAATTTTTGCAAGTTTTGTCCTTTCATTTCACGACCGTGATAATTTATTCCGAAAAGACCAAAATGCCTACATGGTCGTTAGACACAAGGATGAAACTTGTAAAAATTGACAAGGACCACGGACGACCAATGTACTTACTTTGTGGGAAGGACGAAAGGTGCATTTGTGTGTAAACCAAAAGGACGAAATTTGAATTTTACTTTGCTTTTTTTAATTTTTTCTTTAACTTTTTGAGCAGCAAAGAAACAAGAAATGTTCTGGAAACAATAACGCTACTAACTATATAAAACCTTGCAAAGTGCACTAATTTCAGCACAAACACTAGAGCGTTTTTTGTTTGCAAAAAAATGTAGCTGTTTCATTCAGAAGTAAGTATGAAAAGGACATAGAATAAAGGGATAATTCCATATATACCCAAATGAAACTTTATAATTCCATATTTACCCAAATAACAAGTTTTCAATGCATGAATACAATGCTTTTAAAGCATGTGTTGGGGAAATATGGAATTATGGTGTTTGTTTTGGGTAAATATGGAATTGCCCCTAGAATAAAAGGGAGTTGCAGTACCTTTATGAGCTCGCCCAATTGTTTCCAATTTTTCCCCGGACTCAACAAATATCCATCGTAGTAGAGAAGCACCAACAAGGGCCAAGATCTTTCCATCTGGTGAGATACTTATATGATTCATAATATTTGGTGTCTGTGAAATCCTGAGGTAAATATCTGATGTACTTCGTATGCTCTAGATCTAGATTTTCAGGTCGTGAGCCAGAATAATTAATAGCCCACACTCTCAATGAGTCGTCTCGTGACGCTGCAATGATTCTTTGCGAACCAAGTGTAAAGCAAAGGGTGACATCATCCTAGAAAGAAAAAAAAATAGAATGCATCAGGAACATCAACATCGAATATGTTGTGGCAGTAAAGAAGACTTCAAATGAGAAAACGTATCCAAAACTACTAATGTATTTACGCATGACCTCATGGCCTTTCAGCCTAAAAGCTAGTTTATGTGTCAAGTCTTTTTCAGCTTGCTTAGATGATTTACCCTTTGTTGGATTGTTCTTTCCATCACTTAATACCGATAGTATTATTACACACTACTTCAACAATAATGCATTCTGTAAAATTAAATTAGATTCCTCAAGCCACATGAGCTAGTGACGGTGTATTTCAAATTTTCCAATAAGCCAGTCTTCTTTTAAATTAAGAAAAAATTAATCATTTCTTTCCTGGCAGTGCTCTTAGAATAGTCAAATGGTACAAATTTTATAGCCTTTCTTCCTACTATTAAAACGGGAGGTGATTTGCACACATTCGTTTCTAATTTGCAAACAACACAGTACAAGCTGAATATGTAACAGGCGTTTAATGTGTGCAAATCAACTCCCTATTAAAACATGTTAGGACACACGGTCATTACAGAGTTGTATGATTCCAATAAGGGATTAGAAGACTAAATCTTTAAACTAAGCTAAATAAGAGATTTGAGCACAATTTGCACACCTTCACTATATTTTCGAGAGCGGTTGCGGCAATATACTGCCTATTAGGAGATATGGTCATTATGTTGTCCTTTGCTTTTCTTGAAGTGCGTAACTCTTTCCCATTATGTTGTCCATGCCATATTCTAATGCATGTTCCTGTGGAAGGCAATACAACGAATGGACTCTTTGATAAGACAGTTTCATCCACATAAATAGGATAAGGAGTAACATGATACTACGTATGCTAATAACAAATATTACAACTTTACAATCACTGTCATAAGAATGTACCTTCACAACTTGTCATGAGAACTATAGTCCCATTCAATTTGGCTCGTGATAACTTTGCAATCTCCTTGTTAAGAGGGAGAGTATCCTTATGCCATTTAGTGTAGCATTTTTTCTTGTTTGAGTTGTCTTCTCCAAACATGTACAAAGAAGTATTTGTTTTGCTTCCAATGGCGACAACAATAATTGATAAATCATCAAAACATAGTGTCATAGGGCAAGATCCAGGAGGCATTTTGAGATACGCACAACTACATTGGATATCAAAGTGATATAAATCATATATTAAAATGACTTCTATTTGATAGGTGTTAATGCAAAAAAAATATGAATTTCTTACTCGAAGTGTTTGCTTGAAGCGTCACGTAAATGAAATATTTGAACACCATCGTCAGAAGCTGCACGTGCAAACAACATATAAATACTCCACTTACACTCTCGTAAAAAGTACACACTGAAATAACGATACTTGAATTGATACTACATGAACATTTTGAATGCGACTACCGTTTGCAGATAGAAAACAAAGGAAAACAAAAGTTTAACAAATCATACTTGATGTTAAAATGCTGAAATCTAACAAAAAATAATAATTATAGCAGTAACATAAGAGGCCTGGAAAGCACTCATACGTGGCCATCTCATTATTGTATCAGAAATTGGAGGATTGTTAGAAGCTAACTTATGTTCAACACTTAGATATGAAAAGAAAGCAGCTGGAATGGATGGGTTGTAGTAATAGCTAGTCAGCCAGGATATCAAAATAACGACATTTTGAGTACAATTTGCATAATTACTTGAAGCTCTTAATACCTAATAACCAATCAATTTCCACCTGAAACTATAGAAACAAAGCATCTTTTTATCACATGGGGGCTATTTATATATACATTAATTAACTTTACTTAGTCAAAAACACCCTAGCCGTGTTATCAGCATTTTGGAACCTGTATGCACTTTAAGAAGTTGTGGTGGTAAAAAAACTACACATCCTGTATCATGCTTGCTCTGTACGATTTTATGAGGTCCAACAAACTAATTTTTACCTTTAAGGTTTATATAAATCTTTTGAGCATGATAATGTTACAGAATTTCAGTTACTAAACTATTGATGTAAAGATGAGTTCAAGTGGGAAACCTACATGTTATAAAAAAAAGTCATAGAAAAACTACTCATTCATGCTGCATAAGTGGCTAAAATATGAGGCCCGTTATTTTTTATCTCCAAGTTTTCAATGATTATTAGCTTTCATGCTTCACTACAACTAAATTCTCTGTAATCCTTCGAATCTAAAACTTATAAGCAAAGTCATAGACAGAATAATCGTTATAATAACAACATAGACCAACCAAATAAGTTGTAGTTAAAATTGTAGACAACCAGAGCTACTTAAGGAGTCAAGTAACATCCACCTAAGATGAAAATATGTAGACAACCGAACAATACAATTTTCATTAATAAAACAGACTTTACGAAACTATTATACCAAATCAGGGGAACTTATATTTTGAACTAGGTTAACAACTACTAGACAGCTTAAAGGCCTAGTAGTTACTGCATTCATTGCAACTTAGGAGCAACACTGTAAATGTAAATTTATAACGGTTGTAGTGAGAATTACCGGTTGCCAAAAGACGCCCATTAGCCGAGAAGCACATGTCCTTGATGGGCAAGGCAGTTTGGATGTCAATCTTGTATTGGTTCATAAGGTGACTGATGAACATAACAAAAAGAGTTTGTGTTTGGTGTGTTGTAATGTGTCTGATATTAAAGGGAGCATTTTTACACAATGGAGATTTGTGTTTGTTGAGGAGGTGATCTTAGCCTTACATGTCACTGATCCGAGTGAAAAGAGGAATAGAGGGTTAAGATGATCTCATGTTGGATTTCATGTTCAACAACCTCATACTGTTTCATTAACTGGCCAGCATAAGACAAAAAGTAAATGAAAAGAAAGTGGTTTTTTGTTGTGTTGATGGAGGCCACAAAAATGGAGAGTAGTAAAACTGTATTTTGTATAGAGAGAAGGATAGAAAAAGCAGCTTGGAATTATATTGTGGTTGGGTTCTGTTTTGTTTGGTTTTAAGTGGTTTACTTTGGTTTTAATTGTTGGTTTTGGTTTTACTGAATTAAGATTGTAACATTTACTATAACACAGCATTCGTTTATTTTATATCTTTTTTAAGTAATTATTTTTTTTAATCTTTTGTAATCTAAATTTTCACCACAAAAGTCATATATGACACATACATTTTATGATAAAGTTTGGACACATACAATACGTCTTCCTTTTTACTTACTGTCGTTTAGCATATCGTACTTGTGTCGCACCATAGCACGGATACTGCCAGTGTTAATAAACAAGCCAAGGTTTCGTAATTTTATACAAATCAGAAGTTCTTTTATACAAGCGTTGGAAGTGTTGGGGGATTGTAATCTATTTGTTATCTAATATAATGAACTTCTTTTAGTCTCTTGATGGACGGAATTCAACAGGTTTCATGTGGTTTTAGAAAAGAAAAAATGGAAATCAATAGCTATGAAAGTTAAGTCAATGTACGAGTCTTGGTCCAATAGTGCATGTAGAAAATGAACTACGTTATAGTATATTGTGGGATGCGTACCTCCAGCAACAAGAAAGATGGAAACATGGCTTCTATGCAATGTTTTCAAACCCGGGTCGACCCGGCCGGTTCAACCAGTCGGACCGGTGCCCAGCCATAAAAACATGACAAAAAACCCGGGTTTCTAAAACCGGGTTAACCGTTTAAACCCGCCGGGTTTTGAGTGACCGGGGTCTTGAAACCCGGCCGGGTTTGATTTTTTTTCAAAATTTTTACAAAAACCGGGTCGACCTGAGTTGACCCGGCGGTCGAACCGGTTGACCCGGTCGGAAAAAAATAAATAATATTAAATGAAAAACCAGGTTGACCCGGCGGTCGAACCGGTGCCCGATGACTCCACCGGATCAATTAAAAATTGCTTCTATGAACTTATTGTGCTCATAGCAAAAGTATAGAATCTTCATTTAGTAAAAGCTATTGACAAGAAGTCTAACCTTTAAGAATTGGCAAAATAGTGTAATCTATTTAGTTTTACCAGTAACTTATGTATCATTAATCTAATTATTAGATCAAACGCTGTTAATGGAAGAGAAGCAAAAGAATAATCATGCAATCAATGACATGAGGCTTTTACATGGTACAACCAACCAGGATGATCGACATATATAATGGCAGGAACACTCTTAATCTGTGTAACTGTGTATTTTAGTTCGATACACAAATAGACACAAAGATAAAGTATTGAGTAAACTACATTTTTTGTCTCTTGTGGTTTGACCGATAGTTTGACCCATTATCAAACTAACGGTCAAACTACATGAGACCAAAAATGGACTAAAAGTGAAACATCCGGCAAATCACGATAACTAAAAATGTAGTTAACTCCAAAATATTTATAGCCGCAAAAGAGTGCAGCTCATATGTAGCATGTATACAATTGGGTTGGCTCTATACAAGATAAAATTTCCTAATTATAACATGTATACACCGTGGAGAATCCGTGCGCACCACTTCGGGCTACCCTCTACTCACTTTATCGAGTGACCCTCTACAAGTTTGGTATGGTAAAATTTACATTTATAATTATGACAATTGTGTAACACACTTACATCAGTACGTATTGTGTAAATTTCTTAGTAGTTAACTTATACGAGTATATATAGTCGAACTTGGTGTCTTGGTCAGTAATTAGTCCCAAAGTTTTGTATAAAGAGTTGGGCAAATGGCCGAATGCTACAATATGTGGGAAAGGCCCAATGTCATTTTAGGCATGTATTGGGTTCGTTTAGCCAGCCCAATAGTTAGAAAGAAATCTTGTTAAATAGTGTCGCAATCGCAAGTACTGAATTTTAGCAACTATAAGAGTTAGTTGAGCTCAAATCGGTTCAAATCGTTTGTGCGTGAACAGAGGTGCTTGATATGTAAATATTAATCTATTTCGAGTAACAATTTTAAGTGAAATCGGAACTAAATCTCAATATCTGTACAAAGGATTGCAATCACTAGTTGCAGGCAATGGCGGAGCTAGAAAAATTTCCGTTTGAGGGCCGAAACAAATTTTTTTTCTGGAAATACATTAAATGGGAGGGCCGAAATAATTTTTTTCCCGAAAATACACATGAAATCGCGAAAAAATACACTAACGAGCTTAGGCCTAGGGGGCCGGGACCCTTCCGGGTCCCTTAATAGCTCCGCCCATGGTTGCAGGGTAGTCTCGCGTATTTTGACAGTATAATTGGAAACTTTAACGGTGCGACAAGTAAATGAACTAAAATATGTTGTGTGACACCATCTGAATTTGACTTTTCTAAAAATTTTGTGGTTTTAGCGTTTCTTAATTTATTTTTGAGCGGAGTTAAAATCATCTAAGGGTCAAAATCCAAAGATAAGGTTATTTTTAGAGATAGATTGAAAAGAGGAATAATCTCATTCTCTAATGCATGGGTGCATGACTGCATGGTATACGTGGGCCAAGAACCAAGAACAACCAAAATACTAGTACTAAAGTGGGGTGTTATGGCGAAGATGATCACACTCGAAGACCAATCTTGGCACATGAAGCCCATGACGAGGGTGTGTCGATGGCACATGAAGGTCTTCAAATGTAATGGCGGAGCTAGAAATTTTTTCGTAGGATGGCCAAAACAAATTTTTTTGGGGAAATACATTAAATGGGAGGGCCGGAATAAATTTTTTCAAAAAATACACATGAAATCGCGAAAAAATACACTAACGAGATTAGGCCTAAGGGGTGCGGGACCTTTCCCGATCCCTTAATAGCTCCGCCCTTGCTCAAATGGAGGTGGTTTGGTGCAATGCTTAACTTAACAAAAATTGGGAGAAGGATTCTCTCAAGTTCTTTTTACAACTTGAGTCAAGTTAGAGATATGTGAGCCATTGGATTTGATCCAATGGCTAAAATCAAAAGAATTTCTTTTGATTTTAACCATTGGATCAAATCCAATGGTTCTCATCCTCTTAACTTGACTCAAGTTGTAAAACCTACTTGAGAGAATCCTTTCTCCAAAAATTGTGGAAAAAAGGTTATGGTCCCTCTTTTTATTTATTTAGTTTTTTTTAAGTGTGTGGGGGCATATTATAAAATTATGGAAAGATGCATCCAATTTTGTAGGTGTATCTAAATTGTGTGGTTGTGGTTCCTTTTTATTTTTCTCATTTTAATTACTCATTTGATCCTTACTCTAGTGAAAATATACTAAATTGAAGGCCTCTTACAAAATGATGACCATGTGCGATTGTCCCGCTTATACAAATTAATCATCGCCACTGATCAGAAAGTATGTTACATATAGTCATCACACGTGTCTTCATATACATCACATATTCACATATATATTTTGTTTCATAAGCAAATTAACAAAATAATAGAGTGACTTTATCGAAATGAACTTTTTTAAAATGTTTTACCTAAATGACTAAAATATGTCACCATTATGTTTTCATTTCCGTTTGCGTAACATACTCTCGCCCCAAAAAAATTGTTCGCCCAGTTAAAAAAATATGTATTCGCCCCAAAATCACTATCATTTAATTACCTTTGAAAATAACATCCCCATGTATAAGATAACTCAAGCGGAGAATTATTTTTTAAAGCTCAGATTATACAGTAGAGTTAGTAAAGCTTTTGTGAACAAGATGATAAGATTTGAAAAAGAAAGAGAGAGAATGGAATTAAATATTGAACTAAATAGTACAATTGCTATTATGTAACGTGAGAATGTGACTTACTATATATTGAAAAGAAAAGTTATGTTACCAAGGTAAACTATCAATAGTACAATTGCTATTATGTCATGTGAGAATGTGATTTCGTATATATGTATTCTCCATGCAATAAACTCGCCCTGGAACACTCCTTTAATACACATGATCGCCCGGTAATTTGCCCATCCCTGGCCTGGCCTTCACAGCTCGCCTAGCCCTCGCCCATCACTCGCCCAACTTCACAGCTCGCCCAGCAATTCGTCCATCACTCGCCTTAGTTCACAGCTCGCACAACAATTCGCTTAGCACTCCTTTAATACATGTGTATGGTTAGAAACTAATCTAGTAACGAATCTAACAGATAATATTAAAAAGTTCATTTTGAAAAATTTTCTGTGCGAGATTCATATTCGTAAAGTAGTCCTATAAATTGTTCATTTAAGAAATTTGCTCTTGTTTCATCCATCTCGGAGAATGTTTCAATCACGGTTATTGATCAATGTATTTATGATATTAGACGATTATCTACGCACAACGGTGACGGTATATAACATTGTCAATTTATATATGCAAACTTTTTTTTATATATATGTGGGTATGAGTAAATGAGAGTGAAAAAAGTTAATGAATTAAAATCTAATTAAATATTTAAAATATTTAATAAATTACATTAACTTTTATAAATAACAATATTTTAGCCTAAAAGTATTACTCATTTCTTAAATTTTTATGTTTTAAACAAATGTGGTTTTTTAAAGATTGACTAATTGACTATATTAAATAACATTAATGTGGTGTTTTGTTGTACACTATGTTTTTTGTCATGTACATCTGAAAATTATGTGCATTAAAGTGTTGTACACTATGTTTCTTTTCTTGTAAATAGTAGTCATTATAGTCATTAATAACATTTATCACTTTATTAGCATTAATGTTGTAAGTCTGAAAATTATATCATGCTTATTTTGTTGTACACTATGCTTATTTTGTTGTAAATCTGAAAATTGGTTGCAGCTATTGTACATTGTGCTTAAATTGTTGTAATTTTTTATGAATGAGTGTTTTTAATAGCATTAATGATATTTGATAGAATTTTGGTCTTAAAATGACACTACGCTTTATTTTGTTGTACAATATATTTATTTTGTTGTAATTCTGAAAATTTGGTGCATTAAAGTGTTGTAAATCATGCTAATATTTTTGTACGGCTTAAAATTAAGAATGAAGTGCTCTTCATGCATTATAAGTAATATATAATAGATAAACATTGTATGAATACCTTATTATTTAGTTTTTCAACTTTCGATGTCTTAAATAATAGGAGAAAAAATGTCTACTAAGATAAGCATTTCAACCTGCCTATTGGTGTTTTATTATTCAACGTCTTAGTCTTCTAAAAAGCTTATTAAAGGCGGTTGATTATATCAGATATGTCGAAGTTTAACTTGTACGTTGTCATCAGATTTAGAAAAAGTCAAAAAAATTACAAAAGTAATTCACGAGTGATTCTAGTAACGTTAGCTCTCATTTATAATTCAAACATTGTGGATTTGTGGTCTTCTTTCGTCTTAAAATTATTGTTAACAGACAAAAATCACAAAAGTTAATAAAAGTGAGATCATTTTAATTTTCAACTATTCAAATAAAATATTCCTCTACTAAATACTCTAATTTTTACTTAAAAAGTTGAACAATTATTTTAAAACATCCTAAAAAATATATGAACTATAATTTAAAACGGAAAGAATATTAATTTATGACTAATTAAACAGTACAAAGTATACAAGTACTAGTTTAGACCAAAACCTAAATATAATCGCATCAATAAATTATTTACCAATGCTCAAGTGAAGCTTTATATAGTTTTCACCGCAGCGAGTTTTATAAGTAATGACAAAGAATGTCGTGTATAGCTTGAAAAATTGCATTAATAAGAGCAGGGACGAAACTATGATCAAATATTACTGAGTGTATAAATTTTTTTGAACCATAATATAAAACCCACATTTCGGTGGACCGGGTTCATTTAAAATGCATTTTGAAAATATTGATGTTTTTTTTTCCAAAAATTAACATTATATCAAAAAATCCATAAGGATCCCGATACCCTGCGAAAACACCCTGATTTGTCCATGAATAAGAGCCGGATTAGTAAAGGTGCCCAGCCCATGTTACATGTACAATGACACGAAAAGGAAAGTGTTGCCATCTTTAATGTGGCCTAGCTAGTGGTAAAGTAACTTTAAATCTCTGTGAAATGAACACCTTATATTTGCCATGAAAAGTTCAAGAACGTCACAAGATTACCAGTCTAGCCGCGTACATTATAGTAGAGTGAAAATTACTGTGAAGGCCCTGCAGGGACCTCTGTGTCCTGCAGAGGACCTCTTTTTTTGCTATATCAAAAAAGGCCAACCATTTCGCTACCAATTGGTGGAGAAATGCTTAAAGGACACGTGTCGCCTCCCCATTAAATTAACGTGCGTAATTAAAAAAAGAAAAACATTTCACATAAAATAGTAGCGAAATCGACAAAGTGTGAGGACACTTGACACAAGAGAGAAAATAAGCGTATCGCCTCTCCTTTGCAGCGAAATCCGACACAAGTGGGCTCCAACTACTTTTTGACAAAATTCTTTTTTTTCGTTGGTATAAAACAGCAGCCTCATATGAACATATCTAAAAGATAAACATAGCATATGCAAATCAACATGACACAATACATTTTAATAAGCTAGAACAACATGAATGTAAGTATAAATTTATAGAAAGGGTGAGATGTAATTACAGTTGCATGTAAAATGAGGCGTTCTCGCAGGTGTCCCCAATTATTTGTATGCTACCAAAATTTTCTTTGTATTTGATGCTACCAATATTTTGCTACAATATATTTGGACATATTTTTGTTATAAATTTTTTGTTATAAAAATGTAATTTAATTTTTGTTATAAAAATGTAATGAACTTATTTTTGTGTTTATGATTGTGTATAAAGTTAGAGATGTCACAGAAAAATAAAATGTATCAGATATTGTCATTATAAAAAGCGTTATGTTATTATTGTCTCATATACTTGTAAATTTGTTACTTTAAACTATTTTTACACAAAACACATGCTCAAATAATGTCTATTCAATACAAACATCACTTGTAAAATTCAAATACATAGGCAGAACAGACATCACTTGGATAATTGAGAATGAAAAGCATGATGCACACAAAAAACAAAACATACTACTAGTCACATACAGCTTCTATCATATTAAAAACCAAACCGATTAAACCAACTATTTGAATCCTGCATTTGTTGATCATCTAGATGTTGAGAGTTGTGTTCTTTGGGAAGTGTATTGTTGATACACTTGAGACTGGTATTGAAGATCATTTTCAAGTGGTTGCGTTCGGTTTTCTTTGAGATAGGTTGAAATCTTGTTGTGTGTTATGTTGATCATATGTTTGTGATGTGTGTATGTTTTCAGCATATTGTTGAGATGGGTATGGGTTGTGGTGGTAAGTTTGTGAAGCGTATTGGTTTGTGGGGTATGTGTTCTCACCATATGGTTGCCAAAAGAACGAGTTTTGACCATTTGCTTGATTAGTGTATGTGTTTTGGCCAAATGGTTGCCATGAGAATTGATTGTTTCCCATAAAAGTTTGATCGAACAGGTGATGTTGGTCATAAAAAGGTGCAGTGTCCTGTTGCTCATTAGTTGGAAATTCCCCTTGCTTTTGTTTACCCTTGCGGGTAGGTGGATCTGGGACAAATGATTTTTGCAATTCGACGGTTATGCCCGCTTGTTTGCACCTTGCTACATGTGTATAGTTCTTGGCTCTTCTCCTTGAGATAGTATACGGTCTGTGTTTTGGACGACACTGGCTGAGGGTTGTCCATTTTTGGAGGAGTAAGAGGATGTATATGGCTTGGATACTCCCATTCGTTAAAATTTCCAACAAATTGAATTGACTCTGCATAGGTTGCTTGATATTTTTCCTTTTTGAACCAGTCATGTACATATTGCACACAATCTGTTAGGTTCAAAAACCTTGTAACAACAATAACGTGACCACAAGGTATCCCGGAAATTTGCCATTTCCGACATTCACATTCACCGGTCGTAAAGTTCACCTCACGGTTATATTGGCCATCATAAACTTGATATCGAAATTGAGTAATTCCGTGTACAACCCAACTGACGCTTTTCATTCTTCTTTTCTCCACCTTATGCGCTGCCCAATCTGTGATGTCGTACTTCATTTTTGCTACACGAAAAATGTAAAAATTAAATTAATTAACTTATCTAATATATTTTTCAAAATGATTCTGATGCGTTATGTTTTAAACAATAAATACCTGCAGCTTCCGGCGTTTAAAATTCCACTTTTGAACCATACTTCGGTGCGTGTCGGTCAACACTTTATTCTGGTAGCTTTCGTACAATACAGTACATGCATTAACAGACTCGACACTGTTAGATGTACAATAATTGTAACGTCTACGTGGGCAATGTGCTCGAGACCAGCGTCTAGGATCAGCCTCCATTAGCTTTCGGTGTGCTTCACGTTGTACGGCGGTATGTTCATTTGTCGTTGCCACTCATCGAGGAGTATACGCTTTGCATATGCCCCAGTATAGACCTTTAACTTTATTGTTTTTCAAGGAAAGGTTCATCATTAGATGTCGACAACAAATACCATGAAACGCCGACGGAAACTCATTCCTTACTGCCGAAGCTATTGCGGGATGCCTATCGGATATGATAATCATATTGGGATTATCGCCGATGCACTCTCTAAGTACTGACATCCACCATGACCAACAATCACTAGTCTCCCCTCTGCATATTCCGTAAGCAATAGGCACAATTTGGTTGTTTCCGTCCATCCCAACGGCTTGCAAATTTGTACCCTTGTAAGTACCCTTTAAATGCGCCGCGTCCACTATAAGTAGTGGGAAGATGGTTCACAACGTCTTGCAGCTAGCGTATAAACAATTTTAAAATTATAATAGCAAACCTGTTTTTGCATGCACTTATAAAAAAATTTGAACAAGACTTACCGATGCACGAATGGCAATGAATAAAATTTCGAAAACCCCTTGATTGCTTTTCTTGATACGTGTGACCGTCCACGGGTTTTTTCTAAGTTGTGACAGTAATACGGTAGCATTTCAAACGATTCTAATGGTGAACCTCTTAACAATTGTAACCCATAATCCTTCCCTCTCCATGCTTGTTGGTAAGATATAGATGTTTTATATTGTGCCATGATATCTTTTTGTATATCTCTCCCTTTCAAATCACGGCTACCATCTTCTAATTTATCTTTCATAATGTGAGCAATTACTTTTTGTTTGCATATTTCGATGGTTAGGATATGTTTGGGTTCTGGGACACGTGTGAATATCATTCATGCTTGTAATTTGAAAAACATCTGAGTTTGGCCAACGTCTGGCATTAATATACCATGCACATTGTGCATAATGGAAGCATTTTATGTTGTAAGTTATAGGGTTAGTTTTTTTCGAAACAAATTCATAACCATCTTGTAAAGCTTTCAACCTGTATGCCAAGTCTAATTCCGGCCTAGTTAAAAAAACCTTATTGATTTTTATTTCAGTTTTGTTGTTATAATCCTTTGTAGGCATAGGTTTTGGCGTGTAAAGTGGTGGTTCAGGAACTTCAGGGATATGTTCAAAAAATTCGGCCATTTATGGTTACCGGGGTGTTTGGTTTTATTTAATTCATCAAAACAATCATTTTCATCATCTTCGTTATCCGAAAGAAAAGCAAATGATGACCATGGTTTTGTAAAATTTGCCTCATCTTTATAACTTTGAGCCATCATATTCCTCTTCGTCAACTGAATGAAAAGCAAATGATGACCCGGGTTTAGTGAAATTTGCCTCATCTTTATAACCTGAGTCATCATCTTCCTGTTCGTTATCAGAACTGAAAGCACATGATGACCCCGGTTTTGTGAAATTTGCCTCATCTTTATAGTTATAGTCATTGTTTTGAAAATCATTTGATGGGCCGATGTTTTCTTCTACCATTGTAGGGAAAAATTATAAAACTCTGGAACTTCCTGAGTTGAACCAAGAGTTGTTGTTTCTTCCATTGTTTTAGATTGCGAAACATACAACCTGCACAAGTTCAGCAGGAAATTCTAAAGCACATTGAACAAAAAAGTTTACCTCGTTGTCGTCTGTAACATCGAGTAGAAAGTCAGCTGAAGGGACTTTCACATTTAAATTTACTAGGACATTTTGCTTCAATTTAAACTTATTCACCACCAGATCAACTAACCCTGAATATGTTATATCATCATCCATAATCACACCGCTCTTTATTTCACCGTAATGTAACATACATTTGAATTTATGTAAATTCAAGGCCATTTTCTTTGTGTAAGTATTGTGAAGATGTATATACATTCAATTTTGTGGATGTGTTATTTATAGCGTTATGTCATATTTCTTGTATACCACTCACATCTTTGTCTCTGTAAGGGCCCTGAGTAGTCTCTATCATGTCATATTTCGTGTATACAATTATGTGATTAAAAAAAAAGATTATTTACTAGTCACATCTGTGTCTCTAAAAAAGTTTCACGACAAGTCATATTTCGTGTATAATATTATGTGATAAAATTTTTTAATGCAATCACTCTATTTAAGAAAAAATGTTAATACTATAATTTTACAAATTAAAATACACTGCAAACTACTTGTAACCATCCCCAAACAATGTAGAACTTTAGCATTTTATATGAATGAAAGAAGGAACAACTAAATTTCATTCGATAAAAAGACAAAGTAGCATAGAGTGACATTGCAAGTTGAACATAACCAGACTTAATCACTAGTCAAATAACTTTTTTGAACATGAAGGTTTGTCTTGTTTTTTCTTCTTGAAACCCTCATTTTTGCATTCCTCGGGCACAACTAGTGGGGATACCTCCACCCGTGATACGTACACATGTAGTTGGTTTTTTGTAATTGAGTATACGTCGTATAATTCGGGTCTTCGATTGCAGTAGCTAACAGATTCAGTCTGAATCAAGACTACAATTTGGTTTCTTTAAATAAAAAGGTGGGGAGTTTTCATCATAACCCAAACAATTGGTTAAGATTATTTTCAATTGATTGACCGAAAAAGTTTCGTAAACAACTGGATCTACACAAGCAACTATACCACCTACAAACTTTCTTCCAGGTGGTGAAGTGAAACTTCCATAATGGTGTAGTCGGACTTTGAATGTCATCGCCGACCGTGCTGAAGGATTTAACAAAAGATAAAAAGATGCAATTTTCTTGAATACAACAACGTGGTTTATATAATGTGACCCACTAACCTATCTAATGTTTGTATACTAGTAACATCTTTGTCTCTATAAGGGAGCTAAGTAGTCTGTATTGCATTGATGAATACATCGTTGATATCATATTTCGCTTATATTATTATGTGATTAGAAAAAAGTTTATTTACTAGTCACATCCGTGACTCTATAAAGTCTGTGAAAAGTCATATTCATGTCATATTTCGCTTATGTTATTATGTGATTAGAAAAAAGTTTATTTACTAGTCACATCCGTGTCTCTATAAAGTCTGTGAAAAGTCATATTCATGTCATATTTCGCTTATATTATTATGTGATTAGAAAAAAGTTTATTTACTAGTCACATCCGTGACTCTATAAAGTCTGTGAAAAGTCATATTCATGTCATATTTCGCTTATATTATTATGTGATCAGAAAAAAGTTTATTTACTAGTCACATCCGTGACTCTATAAAGTCTGTGAAAAGTCATATTCATGTCATATTTCGCTTATATTATTATGTGATCAGAAAAAAGTTTATTTACTAGTCACATCCGTGACTCTATAAAGTCTGTGAAAAGTCATATTCATGTCATATTTCGCTTATTTTATTATGTGATTAGAAAAAAGTTTATTTACTAGTCACATCCGTGTCTCTATAAAGTCTGTGAAAAGTCATATTCATGTCATATTTCGCTTATATTATTATGTGATCAGAAAAAAGTTTATTTACTAGTCAAATCTTTCTCTGTATAAAGTTTCTGACATGCCATATTCATGGCAGATTTCGTGTGTAATAGCATGTGTGTGTGTACATAGCCTCACCAAAATATGACACAGAAACGACAAGTGTATGACACGGTTTTAACCCTATTTAAGGCTTACTTTGTCATTCAAAATCAATTATTAATTTATCCATTGTCATCAAAATCAAATGTCGGACAACATACCCTTCGATCTGCAAGTTGATATCATGAATAGACTTCCAGTTAAGTCATTACTACAATTTCGTACTGTGTCTAAGAGATGGAGGTCTTCAATAGACTTTTCCAACTTCATCCGTAGCTCGGCTTTCGTGATCTGGATATGTGTTGTTTTAATTTAACATATATGCAAGGTAATGTAGGTTTTATGTTTTCGGTTAATGGAAGTTTAGCTTTCACGCACCTAGATACAACTCTTCATCTTCCAACTCTTAAGCCAATTGCTATTTCTGAAGGTGTCTGGTGCTTTTCTTATGGTTCAAACATGATGGTCGTTATTTGGAACCCATCAATAAAACGATCTATAGGGGTATTAGTCCCTAGCTTCTTGAATCAACCGATTCACCAAAATGGTCATCGGTTTTGGTGTATGCGTCCACGACAATTTAGACCTAACAATTTTAATAATTAATTACCCGTTATACGGTGAAGGGCCATGGTACGTGTCAGTGTATACCTTGAGTTCGAGACGCTGGAACCATATTGAAAATCACCTTTTGCCTCGAGAAGGGATTAGACTAAAAAGGTATGGCCAAGCAGTAGTGGGTGATAAAATTTACTGGCTTGGTTATGAAAAATTTCTTTTCAATGATGGTATTTTGTACAAACGCTATATGGTAGTTTCATTTGATTTGGTTAGTCACCAATTTACCGACGTAGGCATACCGGAAGAGATAAGACGCATGGTTGGGCCTCCATTCCATATATCCCACCTCGGAACTCTATTGTAATTTCAGGAAGTTTCCTAGCAGATGGGTACAAAGTTTTGTGTGCATGGGTGTTAGAAATTAATGGTGCTATCGTATCATCGGTAATGCAGTGCTATTCACTCTCCCATACCCAATAGAGAATGTTGTAAAATTAGTTGGGTTTACTAAGGATGATGATCCAATTATTGAAGCTAAGATCGACCAAGAGATAGCTCACTCGCTACAAGTGTACGAGCGAGCTTCTGAATTGTGGCAAGACATGGGTATTGAAGCGAATGGTGGTTCATTTTTCATTGGCCCATATAAAGAATCACTAATTCTTCTTAATGAACCAAATCATACCATCGTTGTTTAGTTTTAGTATTTTTATCTTGAGCGATCTCGTTGTATTATGAATGTTTAATTTTTTCCACCATTAATGAATTGTTTGTTTACCAAACTCTGTGCTTGTAGTGAAGAAATAAATATTATTAAGAAAAACATATTATTAAGAGAATCTTAAATCATACACAACACATATTGAGTTATTATGACTATGAATACCAATGATTCTTTCATATGTCATTATGCCGTGGATCCGCTTTAGCATCCTAATTCGAAGTGTTATTTTTCTGCCCATTCAACCATTTGACCACAAGTGTAATCCGCTTGAGTTATGTTGTTGTTTCCGTCTTCACTGTCACTTGTGTATTCTGTTATCACATGCTCCATCATTTCTGCCAAAGTAGCATTTGGCAATATATATTTTTCAATATTAAAATCGACACCGCCATGGTCAATGTAGATTTCCAAGTTGCCTAGCTGCTGCGAAATATCAAACATTACATGCATATCATAGTTGTTTCTTAGTTTTATGGTGCTTGAAATGCCAGTGTGTGTTACTTCATAAAAAAGTGCATGAATACTCATGTCAACGATGTTAAACAAATATTGCTTGAGCTCTTCTAGCTTCATTCTTGGAATGTTGATGTTCATCTTCCAACCATTTACATACGTTGGTTTTCCGCCATAGCAAACAAATTGACCCTTGTTGTGAACAGGAAAATTGAAAACGGTTTGAGTATATGGTGTAGTAGGTTTAGTTTTTTTATTATACAAACGTTTAAAGCGTACACGCTCTTCCAGTTTGTTTTTTCTCTGAACCATTTCATGTATATAACGGACACGCTCTTGACGCTTTAGTTTTGTTTCTTCTGAATTTACACCTGCAAATGCTTCTTCCATAGAACCATCATTTGGAATCAAATTTGTGCTTAAATCTGTCGGATGCTCACACACAAAAATTTGGAGCTGTGCAGCATCTTTTGCGATGTCGTACATAACATCAATGTCATAATCACTTTCAATTGCTTTCAGCCCCATTAAATTTTGGTTTTGTGGCAATGCGTAATATAGAAAGTTGACCTTTGTTGGTAATTTTCTCTCTAGATACTTAACCATATCTCGAAACCCAAATTGTGGAACATTTATATTGATGTTTGAACCATCTTGATATGTTATTGGGTTAAGTGTAAAGTTTCCGTTGTAGTTGATAGTGAATTGTAATGTAGTTTTGTTAAATGTTGACATTTGATGACTTAGAGAATGAAGAATGGGTATATATATATAATTATTGAAACTTGTCATACAATTATTGAATGTTGTCATATTTCGTGTAAACATGTATGTGAGTTATAGATAATTTTGCATGTCCCTATATTATTACTTACGACATGTGTAGGTTTTCATATAATTATTAAAACACGACAAAAAGTTGTCATATTTCGTGTAAACATGTATGTGAGTTATAGATAATTTTGCATGTCCCTATATTATTACTGACATGTGTACTTGATTTTGTATAATTATTAAAACACGACAAAAAGTTGTCATATTTAGGTGTTAAACACTATGTGATATACACCCTATATATACAACATCTAAAAAGAATTTTAACAAACATAAGAATTAACCAAAAACTATATACTAACATACATCTACCCAACAAACATACAAATGTCGTCTAATTTCCAGAAATTCAAATGTAAATTACATTTCAATGGCAAGGAAAGTGGTGTCATTATGTATACAGTGACACCACTTACTCGTTAATGGTTGAAATGTTGGTGAACAAACTCGAGTTGGATGCAAATCGCCTTTCAGATTGTCGTTTAGGCTAAGCCCATCGGATACAACGACGAGATTAAAGACAACAACGACGTTACTTTATTTGTTACGTGTGCTTGTGCTTCAAATGATGGTATAATACATTTGTACATTGATCGGCAGGAAAATGCAAGTACAATAGCACACACAAGGATAATACCATGTCCAGCGGGTATTCTTCAAATGGCCAAGCTCCGAAAATATCTGACATTACGGAAGGAGGCCCCTCGTCTGTAATTCCAACCCAAGAGTATGTCAGGAGAATAGAGGAGGATGCATCCGAAGATGATCATTTTACGCGTGGCCCATGGCTAAGCGCGCTTGGCTATCTAGATGCTTTTGGGATCGGGGTAGATGCTTGTTTAGGCGATATGAAAACCTTTTGTAAAAAAGGGAAGCTTGAACTGGTTGTAGCTGTCATTAAGTCTTGTACACCAAATGTGCTTGGTGACCTAACTGTGACACTCAAAGATCCATCGGGAACAATGTCTGGTTCAATTCATCACAAAGTACTAGAAGAGGATAAGGGTTACGTCAAGTCTATGGATTGTCGGTGCTGTTTTGATACTAAACAACGTCTCGTGTTCACACCAAACCACATAACCATTAACTTAACATCACTTTGAAAAACATTGTTGAGGTTTACCACAAGGATACCGTTTATCAGTGATGTTTAAATTGGAGTGTCGTTTTTAATTTGTATCATGTTTATCTTGTATTTCTTTATGTTTTTATTTAACCCATCGCTAGACTTTCGCTTTTTAATTTGTATCATCTTTATCTTGTATTTTTTTATGTATTTATTTAACCCATCTAATGTTTTCATTTAACTCATCTACAAAACTTTAGTTATCGACTTGTCAAATATCTTGTGATATGTAACATACACAAACTTTCATTAGATAAAAAATATATATACAAACGGTTGAAAATACATATACAAATGGTCAACTAATCATATCTACATCCACTAGTATTCGTCAACCATAGATGGAAATACATATAGAAACGGTCAACTAATCATATCCACACTCTCTAATATTCTCACAACGGGTATTATAAAAATGATGAGCCATAACAAATCTAAAGTCCTTAAAATAATGTGAAGGGTTACTAATAACCGGTGGTGGGATCCTACCTGTACAAAATCGATGCATAAGCCAACATACAACTACTCCACAATCCCTACCATTTGACTGTTGCGGAGCAGGAAACCATTTTGAATCATTATAAGAGAATGAGAAGTTAAAATGTGGCCGTCCGGTAACGCCAAAATATCCTTGGAGCTGTAAACTTTCATTTAAGACTTTAGTCCATCCAACAAGATGTTGTCGCAACTTACCCGACCTACTCGTATTATCCATCGAGTCGAAAACAGAAATATGAGAATTCGGAAGATCTACGACACCTAGAACCCAATGGTTGCCTTCGGCATGGAACGGCATATACACCTACAAAGATAAAATCATTAGCTTACATAAAATTAAATATCTTATTAAAATACTAAACGCATTAAAATCATTAAACAAAAATACTTACCACTTGTACCTCATCCCAGGATGGGTACGGACGTGTCCTCCCACTTATCGTTCCTGTAATGCTCTATCCGTCACAAGTAAGAAGAGAGAAGTGCCTGGAGCATATGATGCAAGTGTTGATTTACATTTGTCCAGGGAGCACCATTTGGCCTCTGACGAATTAGAAGCTCAGTCCATGCATTCATATGCTAGTTCATATCAAAAAAATATTAAAATTATTTATAAGCATTCTATAAAAAAAACTATTCAAATACATTATAAACATGTAATACTAAACTTACATCGTCTGCAAGCCAACCATTACATGGGACATTGGAACAAAAGGGCAATTCACGCCAAAAAATTGTCTCACACGCAAAACCCATCACATGACAGTCCATGTATATGGGTTTAGGGTTCCTCAGGAAAGTTTCTAAGTCTTCATATAATGTACGCTTAACCTAAATAGCCAAAAGTAATATCAATAAAGGTGATAAAAGTATTCGGTGTGATGCACTAGCTTGTTGCGCATTGTTACCCGACCACGGAACAAATCCTTGTTGTGGCATAGGCGTCCTAGAGTGGGCGTCATTTGGTGCATTATCGTCGTGCCCACCTGTGCGACTGGTGGTGAGACACCCCTCAAAGAAAGAACTACTTGGGGGTAGGAAACCCCCCATCTCCTTGACCAGCCTCACCAAATACCTACATACAATATTATAATGTTTAGTACTTTTTAAACAAATTAATAAACTATATACATGCCATTGGTAAACCTACCTGCGTTCGGTTCCATTACTTCCAGTTCCGGTAAGCCGACCGAAACCCTTAATACAATATTATAATGCTTAGTAATTTTAAAACAAATAAGTAGCAACAAAAATATGGAAATAAAACATACCTGTGCGTTCGGGTTCCAATTACTTCCAGTTCCACCCGGCCCGAAACCCTAAATACAATATTATAATGTTTAGTAATTTTAAAACAAATAAGTAGCAACAAAAATATGGAAATAAAACATACCTGTAGCGTTCGGTTTCCAATTACTTCCAGTTCTACCCGGCCCGAAACCCTAAATACAATATTATAATGTTTAGTAATTTTTAAAACAAATGATTAGCAACAAAAAAATATGCAAATAAAACATACCTGCGCGTTCGGGAAACCACTAAATCCACTAAAGACCACCAAATATTTTTTGGAACATTGTGTCGTGTTCCTTAATCTTGGCAGCCTGAGCCTTTGTCAAATCCTCTAGTTCCGTCAAATGACGATAAACGATTCGGAACATCGTCACGGCTATATTGGTGCGAAAGTGGGGGTATTGGTTGTGGTTCAATACTACGCCCCTCAAAAAATGCCATGCTATCACGGAACCAACTCTTTTCAGACTCATATGCATCGGGTACAAGTCTTAATGTAGGTTCCGCTACCTAAAATTTATATAACAACAAATACGAATATTGTTATGAATCACTAAAAACTGAATGGCATGATTAAATAACAACTCACCAATAAACTATCCAGGTAACAACGTTTAAATGGCCGCTTGTAACGCCATGCACACACTCTCGGATGGAGCTCGTGACGATTAAAAATCTAGTGCGTGTCTAGATAAGTCTCCAAAATCCACGTCTATAAAAAATAATTGGTTAATTACTTTAACATTATATATATACATAAACAACAAAACTAAAATTATATATATATATATATATATATATACCTTAAAGGCCTATGTAAAGCCGATCAGTTGTATACTTAGGGTTCTTTACCTTACCGTCAGCGTCGGCGGTGGTCGTAGGTTCAAAAAAAGCTTCAAGCTGTGAATCTACTGCACCAACTAACTGACTGTACAATGTCGGCCACACGTACGAACCCCAAGGATATATGTTCCAAGCATCAAGATTATCTACTAAAGCCATACACCATGGGGGAACTACGTACTTAACCTCGTGGCCTAACAACACCATCTCCAACAACCCTAGCAAACTGACACGAACGACATCGATATCGACAAGCTTATCAAAGGCATCACTAGAAATAAATTCATTCAACACTCCAACAGTTATCGAACATCCATCATAACGTGAGTCAAAAACACGTCTCTAAGAGGTAGGTTGATTTTTATATTTGTCTTGAAAATCAACACCAAATCTCAAGCTAGTTACTAAACAAAACTCCTCTCTACCAAATCTCAACTCAAAATCTCCTACACGATACCTCAATGGAACGACTTCCGTGTCTCCCGGTTGAGGATCAAGTTGACATAAACTCATATAATGTAATAAAATACATGACTCTCGCATTTGTTCTATGTCAAACATCCATCCGAAACACGTCTGCCTAAACAATACTTCCTTATTGGTATTCGCAAATTTTTTTTAAGGTAATGAACCAATCTAAGCTTACTTCTACAGGTAAGGTCAACGGCAAAATCCTAAAATAACAATTAATAACAGTATATATTATTAACTACACAATAAGCATAAAACACCAAATAATGATTTCGGAAGAAAAATAAATATTTACCGGAACAACAAGTGCCATATTAACAAACAAACACGTTAACACCTACCCACTACCACCACCGAACCACCCAAGAATGAGAACCACAACCTGCCGTGCCACCACCAACTGCCGGCACCACCAGCAGCCTTCACCACCAACACCACCAACACCAATTGCCTTCAACACCAACACCACCAACAACTGCCTTCACCACCAACACCAACTTCCTTCAACACAACAACAACACAACGAGCAGCAAAAAAAATGAAAAAAAGCCAAATTTTTTTCAACTTTCGGATGGGAGAAACGAACACAAAACACACTCCTTTATCACTCCAAATGAAGATCAAACATTGAATAAACTCTAATAATTCGGATAGTAAGATCGAATAGTCACTTCAAAATAGTTTTGGGTAAGTTTTGCTCCTTCCCTAGGTGAGGAGAGAGCATTTCGCTACAAATTATATGTGAAATGGTAGCTTTTTCAACTTTGTGTCAGTGGGTGTCCCCACACTTTGTCAGATTTCGCTACTTGTTTTATGTGAAATGTCTTTTTTAATTACACGTTAATTTAATGGGGAGACGACACGTGTCCTTTAAGCATTTCTCCACCGGTTGGTAGCGAAATGGTTGGCCTTTTTTTATATAGCAAAAAAAGAGGTCCTCTGCAAGACACAGAGGTACCTGCAGGGCCTTCACAGTAATTTTCGCTATAGTAGAAAAGAGATTAGGGTTAAAATCTCCAAGAAATGAAAATCTTATAATGGCCATTAAAAGTTAAAGAACGGCACAAGATTACTAATCTAGCCGCGTACATCATAGCAGAAAATGGCTTAACTATCTTAACAAAAGTTTCTTCTCCATTGACCCTTTAGAGCATGGAGTATCACAACGAGAGAGGCTCGCCACTCTTAGATGGCAGCCTCGCCACCCCTCGCCACCATTCCAAGTTGGCTCGCCAGTCACAAGCTCGCCGCTCCTACGAAATGAAAACGACAAAAAATATGCAGTGAGTGTATGTATTTATAAACTGTGTGTGTTTATAAAATTGAAGGTGAGTGGAGCCCAAATGAAAAAGTTTGGGTTAGTTGTGAACAGAGTCATTTTTAAGTGGGTGTGTTGAAGTGATGTACATTTGGAGCCTAAGGCTATGCACAATGGCGACCTAGTTCGTCGGTGCCACATCAGCTTTATCTCTCCGACGACCTAGTTGCCACAGTGGTGACCTGAGATTTTTTTTTTTTTTTTAATTCAAATATTTTTAAAAACAAAATTAAACTTCATTAAT
Organism: Chrysanthemum makinoi; assembly: GCA_910596185.1. Taxonomy (NCBI): domain Eukaryota; kingdom Viridiplantae; phylum Streptophyta; class Magnoliopsida; order Asterales; family Asteraceae; genus Chrysanthemum; species Chrysanthemum makinoi. The sequence goes on along the minus strand of OU343218.1, from coordinate 106,203,800 downwards.
AAAAATACTTAACATTACAACAATAATAAAAAACTTAAACTCCAAAAGGTGAAGAATGGTGGGATCACCCTGGTCCCATGCATCCTAATGATGCCAACCGGACCCTCCCCCAAGGACCCGGCCCCAGGCAATGAGCACCTGTCCCAGTGACTGTACTTATCAAGAGGTTGGGCTTTGAACCCTGGCCATTTTCTCCAATAGGCCCCTCGTTGACCAGTCAATCTGAGCATTTACGGTGGGGGGATGGTACCAATTGAAAGCTTTTAGGCCAATGGAGAGATTCGAACCCCGGTCTATTGACACAAGGTTGGAAGCTCTTACCATTGGACTAAAGGCCCATTGGTAATTAAAAACTTAAACTAATAAAACGTAGACGTTACAATACTTATTAAAAACTGCAACTTAATAATCTAAGTTGTAACGTTCTTTGATTGCGGCCTTAAGTTGTTCAAGTTCTTGTAGTTGTCGTGCGGGCATATTTGTGTCGAGAGGTGTGTTGTAGAAAATTAAATCTTGCGTCCGGTTTGATTGTGCTGCCATTGCAAGCTGCTGACGTTGGAGCTCAAGTTTCTCCCTTTTTAACTCCTCGGCTCGCCTTGCCCTTACCTCTGCAAGCTCCATCTCTTTCTGCTTCAACTTTATGTATTCCTCTTCCATATTCTTGGTTTTTTCTTTATTTGAACTTTTGATCTTGAAAAAGTTCTTGGCCATATTAGTAACAAATGAAGCGGGTGGCTCGTGTGATTTCTTCTTGGCTGCGTCACGACCTTTTGGTCGTGATTCTCGAGTCTCTTCTTCTTCAGAATCATCCACGTCTTGGGGATGAAAAGGACCTTTTGTTGACCCCGAGGTGGTTTCCGAAGTCCTGGATTTCTTCCGACTAGTCTTGGTGAAAGCAGGCATCTCAACAGTTTTCCAAGCAGAATGCCCTCTCAAAACTTTCCAACACTCCTTCAATGTAAACTCATGCTTGTGAAGCACACGATATTCGTTACAAGCCTTTTCATAGTCGTCTTCGTCATTCTCACCGCTTCCGTGATTATCCTTGATATTATCCATAATTGCACAAAAGAAACCAACCCTAGAACGAATCCTACCCTTCCATTTGGTCGTTATGGAGTCGTAGGTTCTTGTTGAACCAGTTTCATTTTCAAAGTACGCTATCACCTCATCCCAAAACCCACTTCGGTTGATAGAGTTCCCTCTTTCCGAATTTTCTAACACATGTACCCAAGCTCTACAAAGCGCGACCTCTTCCGCTGTTGTCCATGGTTTGACGGGTGCGGTTGCAACATTCTTGCCCTTCCCCTTTGTAGCCCGTTTTGTAACCTTCTTTGATTTGACGGGTGACGTCTCTTCGACATCGTCTTCAACACGAATAGAACCGTGGTATGAACCGTGCCCCGAACCTTGTCCCATCGAAGCATCTTGAGTCCAGTATTGTTGAGACGTGAAGCATTGAGCAGGAGGGAATTCCATAAAATGCTCATAATCCATATCAAGATTAACAACATGAAGCGGTGAAAACGATTTATTAGGTTGGGAAGATTGTGAGAAATCCATGTTAGGATGATATGACGAACGCTTGGTGCTTAGTTTTGATTGATACTCGGACGACCCGGTGGGAAATATGGACGATTGACGTAAAATGGGTTTTGATTAGGGTTGGGTTGTGGTAGTCGTGTTTGATAATTAAAACCGGGTGCTTGAAAACGAACATCCCGATTTTGTGGTGGTGTTAAACCGGTTAATTGAAACGGTGGATCCGGTGAGAAATTCAAGTTCGGGGAATTTTGGGGAAGTCGGGATCCTCGGGTTTTTGAGTTGGGAGTTTTTCTTTGTGATATGATGATTATTGAAGAGAAGTTGTTTGAATTGTGTATGAAATTGTGTGTTTAAAAATGTGTTTGAGGTTGGTATTTATAATGTTGTAAAAGTGATAAAGTTTTGAAAAAAAAAAAGAGGGTAAAGTGTGAGTTATACTCGGTTGTTAGGCCAACCGAGTTTGTGGTTCTTTTCTCTCCAACCGACCACGACCGACACCTCCATAGAGGGCCGACCGACGACAACCGACGGTAGCAACCGATGCCAACCGCCCCCACTGCGCATAGCCTAAGTGAAGAGGAGTAGATTAGCAACAATAGTCTATAGTCTATACCTTTTGCTCTTACCAAAAATGTCTTAACATGCATGCACAACCAACTTTTTCTGACTCGCTGTATATCACATAAATGCTACAATCTAGAGTATACTATCAAAATTATTCATGTGACTTGTCATATCATCCCTGTTGGAAGCTAGTTATCGGCAATAATCTTTTTTAAAAGCCCAAATGCCTAGCATAAGTCATCCGTAGAGACAGGAGTGGAGCCAAAAAGTTTTTTTTTGATAAAACATGCTTTAATAAATTTTAGAAATTATATTATAAATTAGTTTTTATGGGGCAAACTTAAAAAAACTGAATATTTTAGAAAATTTACACTATAATTTTTTTTTTTAATGGGCACGTGCCCTCTTTCTGTCTCCGCCCATGTGTATAGGATGCTTTTTGCGACTTTATGCTTATGTTTTTGCATTATATATTCATATATGATAAGCATGGTTTATGTTTTTGATCTAGAGAAATCATAGAAACGATCTTTTTACCCTCGTTTCGTTTCGAGGCACAAAGTTTACACGAAAGAAAGTATATGTTATTATAAAATCTCGTTTAAACTAGTTTTTGTTTGTACTCACAAAATATTTTAAATATACTTCAAATAAATTTTAAGTAATAAATTAATATAATGATTTTTTTTAACGGCATGATTAATATTAAAAACTAGTAAGATGCTAGAACGATAACAAAGGATTACAAAGCCAATCTATCCAACTAGAAATTTTCCTACCTCTATATTTTAATTAAGAAAAGAAAAATAAACGAATAAAACCAAAATGTCATATTTCCTCATTGGTTAGGAGAGAAACGTGACACTATTATGGTATTTCCAAAGCACCCAAACCATAGAGGCTACGATAACGTAGAGATGATTCGTAGTGTTGATTGAACCCGACCTATCGTCAATCCATATGAGTCAATCCATGTGAGCCAATCTTAGAAAACCCCACACACTGATTTGTAGATCAACACCCCTGAAGCCTTAGATTTTGGGAGACTAATATGGATGAGATTTGAGTGTGTGGGTTCATGGAGAATCGAATGAACATAAAAAGAAAATAAAACGGAAAGTCTTCGACATGCTTTCAGGCATGGGAGGCGAGAAACAACCGTTTGTAGCATATTTGGTTCTCTATCCTCGTCATCTACATCTCTTTCCACATCATTGACCCTGGGAAGTGGTAGTATGAGAGTGACGTGAAAGCCTTGGAAAGAAGAGAAAGGCAGAAAGCGACCAATCCATCTTGTTTGACTTTGAATGTGATAGCAGGAAAAAGTTGGATGGGCGATGGTTTTGAGTTTGTGTTCACCTTGAGCTAGGGGTGCACAAAAAAACCGGTTAACCGAACCGTAGCCGAAAAGAAACCGAAAAACCTAACCGGTCAAAACCGGTTTTGACCCAAACCGGTCCGGTTTTTATCCAAACCGCCGGTTTGGGGTTTTGGAAAAACCACCGGTTTGGAGACCGGTTTTTATTAACCGAATAACCAAACCGGTTTGGAACCGGTTTTTGTGGTAGGGGCGGGATTTTTTTGGTTTTTTTGAATTTTGAAATTTTGAATTTGAATTTTTGAAAGAGGGGAGCGTGGGGGGGGGGGGGCGGATTTTATTAAAAGTTGTTAAATATTTACGATTTTGCCATACAAATGTTAGTATAAATAGATGTGTTATGTATTTGGTTAATTACCACTTTCAAGCAATCAAAAAACACTCCAAAAAAATCAAAACCGAAAGTATTTCACTAAACACAAATGGAAAGTTCAAACACCAACAACACCACCAACACCGAAGCTGGTTCAACAAGTGCAGCGACGGTTTTGAAAGTTTTACCGTGTGACCGTGTAAAAGATCCATGGGAACACTTCAACTACGTCCTAATGTCGGACGGTAAGAAAAAGGCTCAATGCAAATATTGCTTGAGTATATTGTCTAGCGGTTCCAACTCGACGTTGAGGGCTCACATCAAGCAAAAGTATTGCAAGGCACTCAAATCGGTTCCGGAAGCCGGTCAATCTTCCATGGCTCGAGACGGGACTATTTTTGATACGATCATGATTTACTCCGTGAAAAACTGGCCGGTTTGGTGATTCAACGTGGATTGCCCTTCAACCACTATGACAACGAGCTGACGACGGAGGTGTACCAGAATTATATGCAACCGCAGTACCATCATGTAAGTCGTATGACTCTTAAACGCGATGCTATGAGAATGTGGAAAACGGCTAAGCAAGATTTAAAAAATAATTTTTTAAATATGGATGCTTGTGTTAATTTAACAACCGATGTTTGGGCCGCTCCTCATAATTTGTCATTTTCGTACCTTTGTGTTACCGCACATTGGGTTGATCCCGAAAGTTGGCAAATGATGAAGCGAGTCGTAGCATTTGAAAACTTTCCGGTTCCTCACTCCGGAGAAGCTTTATACAATTTGTTGAGAAAAGTGTTTCATAAGTTTAACTTGACAGAAAAAAAATTTCAATAACGTTGGATAATGCTAGTAACAACACAAATGCAATGGGTCGACTAAAAATGGAATATGAGCCACCTTGTAATGGCGAATTTTTTCATAGTCGATGTGTTGCACACATCATTAACTTGGCATGTTGCAAGCGGATTAAAAGATCCGTATTTGAGTGAAGTGAAAGAAGATTTTAAAAGAATGTTAGTCGATGTTTTAAAAAGGGTAATAAAAGATATAATGCATACATTCGGATGTGTGAAACTGCTGGGAAACATTGGTTACAACCTTGTTGGGATATTGAAACACGGTGGAACTCCACTTATCTTATGTTCATAAGTGGTTTAAGACAAAAGGTGACCTTGCAATATTTTCATGATGAGAAATTGTCGGGGAGGGGTAGGTGTGCTCCATTTAGTCAAGATAATTGGGATACTATTGAAAAAATAACCCGACTACTTGAAGTTTTTTACAACGCAACAAAAAAATTGTCGGGGGTTTGTTATCCAACGGCTCATTTGGTACTCGAGCAACTATTCTTGATGTCTTCACAAATCGCCGCATTTGAATTTAATGGTGGTGTTTATACTAGCATGGTTTCCGGGATGAAAGAAAAGCTGTTGAAATATTTTGAAACTTTGCCACCGTTAATTACTTCAGCGGCCGCATTAAATCCTTGTTATAATGTAAACGGGGTGGAGGTTCTTATTGACTCGATTGTGACTGATTTGGGTTGTTTCGCGTCAAACCCGAACTATGCTAATGATGCAAAAGAGTCATTTGGCCATTCTTTTAAAAGTTTGTGGCAATATTATTTTGAAAAATATGGCAACCCACCTCCTACTGTGACGGAGTCTTCTTCATCATCATCAAGGGCTTTTAGACGGAATCCGATACTTGCTTTGCATAAAAAGATAAGAGAAAATCCCAACAAACGGTTAAGAAATGATGGTTTAGCGAACAGTGAATATGAAAGATATATCACAACCGATTTTATCTCACATATTCCGGCTGAACAAGTTGAAAACTTTGATGTGTTGGCGTTTTGGAAAGCAAAGGAAACAATGTTTCCCGTTCTATCCCGAATGGCTCGTGATGTACTAAGTGTACAAGCTACTTCGGTAGCTTCTGAATCCGCTTTTTCAACAAGTGGAAGGGTTTTATCAAATCGAGAAACAGAGACTCACACCGGCTTCTTTGGAGATGTGTATGAGTTTGAAAGATCACTTGGACGCAATGAAGCGAGTGCAACATAAAAGTAGTCTTGATGATGCCGGAGACTTCGAAGGGGAGATCTACGTGGAAGAGGCACAAGCGGGTGAAATCGAGATGCTTTCCGATGAAGAACTAAGGCAAGATGCAGCTGCTCAAGAAGCTAGGGGATCCGATGACGACTATTAGTTTATGTATTTCCTTTGATGTATTATGTTTTAAGTTTATGTATTTCCTTTGATGTATTTCTATTAAGTTTATGTATTTCCTTTCAGTTTATGTATTTCCGACGTTATAAATAAAAGTTGAAGTTTATTCAGTGTAAGTTTGAATAATGTTGAAAAACAAAAAAAAAAAAAAAAAAAAATCCGGTTAACCGGTTACAAACCGGTTCAAACCGGTTATATGTTTTAAAAATTTGAATTTTTAAACTAGGCGGCAAAATTTTTTTAAAATGAAACCGGTTAAAAACCGGTTCAAACTTTTGAAAATTTGAATTTTTGAACTAGGCGGCAATTTTTAAAAATTCAAAATTTTGAAACCGAACCGATTAACCGGTTAAGAACCGGTTAAAACCGGTCAAACCGGTCCGAAATATTAAAAATTTAAAATTTCAAATTTTGATTTTTTTTTAGCGGGAAGGCGGGTAAACTTTCAAAATTTGATTTTTTTTTTATATTTACATGTTTGCCATTGTAAAACTAGTATAAATAGATAAAATGTGTTTTTATTTCTTTGAAACTTTTATACTTACATTTTTATATTTACATTTTTACTATGGCTGATGCTGATCCTGCACCACCTCCGCCACCGGCGATTATTCGTATTTTACCGGTAAACCGTGTACCAAATGTTTGGGCTCAGGTACATATGTACGCCGAAATGTCGGATGGCACGTGAAAGGCTCAATGTAAGCATTGTTTATGTTTATTCAACCCCACTTCCAACACGGCGTTGAGGGCTCAGACAAAGAAGTATTGCCGCCAAGCACTGCTTGATGCCCGATTCGAGACCGTCGACGTTGAGTAGCTTATTAAGTTATCGATGTTTTATGTTTATGTTATTATGTGTTATGTTTTAAGTTTATGTGTAATGTGTGATGTATCATGTATTCTCCGTTTTATTAAATAAAAGTTCTAGTTTATCAATACACGAAACAAGAAAACTATGACAAACGGCTGCGTTATGGCCCTAACGGGCGTTAATTGCATTTCATTTTTTTTTCATTTCTGCCCCTAAATGAGGGGTTGTTTTTGTAAATTGTTGGTGAGTTAAAGTTTAACTTGGGATGCTATTTGATGTGGGAGTTTTTTGAGGATATTAAGGTGAAATGTTAATGCTGATGTGACGCTGACGTGGTAGATGTTAAACTATAACTCAAGTTATGGATGTGCATGCTCTTAGAACATCTGCATGATAACATAGGTGGAACCCTTATATATATTAATGTTTTTTTTTGTTTGAAGTCCACACAATTGTGTTACGTCGCCTGCATCTTAAGGCATAAAAATGCTTGCTCTCCTCATCTAGAACTATTAACAGCCTTGGACCTCACACGAACCCACATTTATTTATAACCATTTGCATCTAGATGAAAAAGAAAGAAAAAAAAAAAGAAAGAAAGAAAAAGAAACGTGGCCTGAATTACCACCTTGCTATACAGCTTTAAATCGAATTCAAACACCATCTTACTTTTATCACATAGTTTCAGCTAGTGGTAGAAACGTGCAGAGCTGCTCGTAAAAAGCTCGGGATCGAATCGGTAAAATGCTCGAACGAGCCGAGCCTAAACGAGCTCGAGTCCGATCTCGAGCCTAAGTTTAAGCTCATTTAATAATCGAGCTCAAGCCCGAGCTCTATACAAAAAACTCAAGTAGGCTCGCGAGCCTAAACGAGCCCTAGAAATATATACATATATAATTTTTTTATACATATAAACAAGCTTAAAAGTAGTAAACGAGCTCGAGCCTTATGTAATTAACGAGCCGAGCTCCATTTGAACTTTGTTTTCTTTAAACATCATATAAATTAGTCGAGTTCGAGCTCGAGTTTGTGAAAATTTTCACGAGCCGAGTTCGAGCTCAGAATGTGAGGCTCGAAACGAGCTCGAGCTTTTTATATATAAACGAGCCGATCTCTGGCAGGCTCGAGCTCGGCTCGGCTCGTTTTCACTCCTAATTTCAGCAGGCACTAATCTATAGCGTTTGTGTATAACTGTATATTATATAAAAGCGAGACCAAACGAAAAATTAAACGTGAGTACGTATCAGGTTCATTTTCGTGCAAACTTGTCTGTAAATACTTTATTGGCAACCTTTTAATAAAGATTAGATTCATGTTTTTCGAAACATGATTTTCGAGTTATAAATGTTTATTGACACGTGGGCTTTGGCATCGAGTAGCATGTACCCGAGCGGGTACACCGCCCCGAGTACGTCAGGTACTTGGATCGAGTAGCAAAATCGAGTTGGGAGCTCGAGCGAGTAGCATGCATAAATTTGAAATATTCGACCGTTTAGGGGGTTGCAACGGTTACATGCAATAAAAAAAAAAAAAAAAAAAAAAATCCCTTTAAAACCAAATAACATACAATCATTTTTTTCAAAAAAACATACACTAATCTATCCAAAAAAATAATAATTACCCCCACCTTTAAAAAAAAACACACACTAATCTCTCCAAAAAAAAATGTCTTCCGATTCTTCCGAATACGTTATTCCGTCTTCGTCCGACGAGCTATCCACGGGTAGCTCGTTGCAACATATGCTTCAACTAGCTGCTCAAGATCTTGAAGACACGGCAAGCTCTAGCGAACTAAGCGTAAATCGTCATCGGGAAATAGGTCTTGAAACTTTAGAGAATGATTAGTTCGTTGAAACACCAAAGTACAACGACAATTACTTTAAAAAAAATTCGAATGGAGAAAAGCATGTTTTTGCAAATAGTGGGTGACATTGAAGCGAGATACCCATATTTTCAAGAAGGCTATGACGCGCGATTGAAAAAAAATTTCACGCCGAAACAAAAAATCACATCGGCCGTTAGGCAACTCGCAACCGGCAATCCCCCCGATGAGTATGATTGTTAGGATTTGGAAAATCCAGTAGTTAAAGTGTCGGTCACCTCAAGTATATGTAATCGTTAGAAAGCTCGTAGTCGTAGTTATTTAATGTTAAGTAGTATTTAGTTATGTAACACCGTGGAGGACGGACGGGTCTTTACCCACTGTATGCCTGATCCACAGCCCGTCAGGTGGCGTTTATGTAAGTACTATAAATACTCTCTACCTCCCAAGGTAGAGATTTGGAGCTCATAATAAGATTTTTCTTTCTCTCACTAAAGTTCCAAAACCTCTAGCTTTTTCTCTCTAAAACTCATCTCTTGTACGCCCAAGTATGTTTGTGGTTTGATGTGTATGTGAAATCCAATATGTTACAAATGGTATCAAGAGCCATGGTTAGATCATCTCTTACATATATTTGGATTTCTAGTGGTTTTTAGGTGGTTTTTGAGTTTGAGAAAGTTTTGTGGTTTTTGCATCATTTGGTTGATTTCTAGTGTTAAAGTTTGGATTTTGATTGTACTTTTGTGTTTAGGATCATCATAAGTGTTTAGGTTTTGATTTGGAAGGCTTGAATCATCGTGGTTGGGTTGTTTTTGGATTGAAAAGTGTGTTTTGGAAGGTTTTTCAAGTTAGCGACTTGGCTCTCGGTGTATTTTTCTTGATAGCGACTTGCTTCAGAAAAATTTAGTGAGTTGTAGTGTTGTTTGGTGGCGATTTGGTCCTAGCGACTTGCCTTTAGAGACAAGCCGACAAAAAGTACTGTTGGTGGATACTCCACTACGGGTAGCGACTTGGTAAGGTAGCGACTTGCTTTCAATTTTGATAGCGACTTGGTGTTAGCGATTTGGATCAGTAGCGAGTTGCTATTTAGCGACTTGATTTCTTAGCGACTTGGTGCATAGCGAATTCTTTGTCAAAATTTGTAGCAACTTGGGTACTTAGCGACTTGTTTTGTTATTACTTAGCAACTTAGTACTTAGCGACTTGGTTCAAGGATTATTAGCGACTTGGTTAACTTTTGTTTGTAATACGGTTTTCTCTTGATTTAGTAAAATCCCGTGAAAGAATCTATTACCCGGTTTAATCATAGAGTTATAAAATCCCGTGTAATCTTTAAACATGTCTACCAACGTACCTACAATCATCTCCACTGTTGCCGAGGATGTTCAAGCGTGGTTCAGACACCCGTCCACCCATGCTTGACAGAACTGACTACGACTCTTGGGCTCAAAGAATTAGACTGTATCTGTCTTTGAAAGGAAAATGGGGTCAACATTCTCAAATCGATTGATGAAGGACCTTATCGGGTTGAGACTACAAGAGACATAATTGATACTGCTGCAGATGGAACTATGATTTTTGGATTGGACATGCCAAAGACGTATGATGAGCTCAGTGATAAGGAGAAAAAGAGATTCGATCGATATCGGGGCTTCTAACATCATACTTCAAGGTCTTCCAAAAGATATCTACAAGCTTATCAATCACAACACGGAAGCCAAGGCAGTGTGGGATAATGTCAAGATGCTTCTTTCTGGTTCTGAATTAACTGTGGAAGACAGAGAATCACAACTTTATGATGAATTTGAGCACTTCAAGATGAAACCAGAAGAGAGTGTTTATGAGTATCATGTGAGATTCCACAAGCTTGTTAATGACATGAGGAACATTAGAATGACCATGCCAAACATTCAGCTGAACTCCAAATTTGTGAACAACATGAATCCCGAATGGATTGAAGAATACAAACTATGAGCAACTCTATGCCTTCCTTCTTCAGAATGAGAGACATGCTATGTTTGAAAAAAGGATTTTTGATCAGTTCAAAACTAACCAGGGAGAGACAAGCTCATCAAATGATTCAACTGCTTTTTACTCAAACATTGGAATTACCACCAAGCATCTTACCACCAAGCATCTCAAGTTATACCCATGGGTAATGGTAATCACAAGCTCATTCCCGATCCTATGTTCAAACAAGCTGATGCTGATGCACACGTGGGAAACTTCATTAATCAACTGCTCTCCTGATTAGTCAAAACATGAACTCTCTTCCACACACCAACAACAATCTCGAACGCATCCAATCCACACAATCAAGCCACTGTCAGAGATGGGAAGGTTATGGTGCAACCAATTCAAGAAAGGCAGTACGAACAAGGAAGAGGTGGAGCTGGTAGAGGTTATGCTGCAAATCAGAATAGGGGAAGGAATGGAAACCTGGGTCAAGCAAAGCTAATCAAATGTTACAACAGTGGAGGTGAGGGACACATTGCAAGGAACTGCACATCGCCAAAACGCCCTCAGAATGCAGAGTACTTCAGGGATAAGATGTTGCTTGTGCAAGCTCAGGATAATGGTGCAGCTTTAGATGAAGAAGAGTTGTTGTTTCTGGCTGAGGGAAATGCTAAGACATATGATGCAGCTTTGTATAAGATGTCTCTCATAAAGTCTCTTCATCACCACAAGCTGGTCCATCCAAAGACAAAATCATCTCTGAGGTACTAAAACTATACGATGATGCTGATGTGCAAAAGATGCATGACAAAGTACAATCAACTGAAACTATTGAGTCAAATATTGAAAATATGGGTAATATCAATGTTTTCCCATATGATCAATATGTGAAACAAAGTGAAAGTGAGGTCGTACCAAGTGATGCATCTTCTGCAGTCAATGATGACTATGTTTGTGATGAATTCACTACATGTGCCCCTGATGATTCTGTTATCTCTGAACTTAATGCATATAAAGAACGAGTTGCCATTTATGAGCAACGTGCCAAGTTTGAGCTAACTACTCGTGAGCAGGAGTTGGATAACCAAATGCGTACAATTATTAGAAAAAGTAATTTTAGAGAAGAAGTGTTAAAACAAGAGTTAAACTCCTTACAAGAAAAGCTTTCTAAAATTGCTAAGCAAAAACAAAAACTTCAAGAAAATGTTAAAGTGCTTAAGCAGAAATTTCATGCTAAGGAATCAAAACTTTTGAATGATTTTTCTAATCTAAAAACTTTGATGAACAAGCTTGAAAATAAGTTGTACGTACAAGGGAATACCATTCAAACTGCTCACATGGTCACTAAGCATAGAGTTTTAAGCGATAAGCATAGTGTGCCCATTATAGATAAACCCAACCCTAAGTACGGGAAGATAGCAAAAGCAGCTCAAAATGTAATTTATGATGGCAATGAGATTCTTAAACCTAGACAAAAACCTAGTTGCGTTGAGTGCACTGAGGAAGATAGAAAATTAGATGATGCATCTAGGGAGAAAATGAATAAGAAGCTAGAAGATCCTGAATGTAAAAAGAATAACATCACAATCAAACCCCATGATTACAAGAAGGAAAACTGGATCTCCTTAAACAAATTTAAGCCTCGAACGTTGTTAACACCTGAACAAGTTTTCCGAAAAAGGGACTTAGATAAGCAAAAAGCTGAAAATCTTGTTGAAACAAACCCTCCCCTTAGGAAAATGCCTGCATCGACTGTGTATCCTCCAAATACACCAATGTATTTAGTTCCTAGAACTATTGCCACTAAGAGCAAGACCTTAATCAGTCAATATGTTATTTTTCAACTATTTGTCGATTTTGAGAAAACTTGTAAGAAAAGGATCACACCCACTGGGATAACTGAAGGGTAAAGGGGTTTTGAGCAAACAAAAGAATGCTATTTAACTGAGGTCATGCCTTTCTTTAAACAACTAAAAGATCATTTTGAGAGTCTTAAAAAGGGGATAGATTCAGACATTAAAGGAATGGAAAAGGAATTTGATGCAATGATAGTTGAGGTTAGTGACTATGAGGGAGCATTAAAATATAATGAGATTGAGAGGAAAAACTTGCATACCTTGAATGAGAATCTTATTTCTGAATGTATTGCTCAAGATATGTTTTACACTGCTACAAATTGCTCCATTAATGCTTCTCAATTTCATGAACTATCTGTTGCTTTAAAAGTCTCCCATGATCGTGTCATTGAGCTTGAAATCAAAAACTCTAAACTAAGTGAGAAAATTGAACAAGATGATCACGATACTTTGGTAAAACATTTTTCTAAACTAGAAGTTGAACATTTTGATTTACAACTTAAATATCAACATCTCAAAGAAAATGTTAAAACCTCAAATATCAAGATATCCACGGATGTTCCAGAGTTTGATGCAGTTTTTGAAATAAACAAACGTGATGAACAGATTCAAGCTCAGTGTAACACGATCAGAAAGTTGAAAGCCCAAATTTCTCAGTTAAAAGGTGAAAAGAACAATGTGACTGGCTCCCAAATGCCTCCTCCTTTAGATTCTCGGAATTCTCAAAATTTTCATCTTCAAAATTTGGTTAATACTTTACAAAAGGAAAATGAGAGTTTTCTAGAAGAAAATGAAAAGGTTAAACGTCATTTCAATGAGTTATTTGAGTCAATAAAAGTCACTCGTAACAAAAATAATGAAAAAATGACTTCATTGCAAAAAGAAATTGAGAATCTGAAAAGTCAGGTCAAAGGGAAAATGTCAATGACCAATGGAGAGAATGGTGCTTCAAAGGTGCATGTCGGTAATAAATATGCTTTGTCTGTGAAATATGTTCCTCCTCATCTTAGGAATAACAAACTTGCCATTCAAACATATTTCACATACCTTAAGGATAGTCTAGAATGTCTTCGTGAGATTGTAGAAGAGGATAAGATAGAGAAACCACATGATAATGCAATTGGCCATGCATGCTTATATGCCAAACGATCTCAAGAACTTCTAGAATGCCTAATTACAATATGCCCTAAAACCTTAGGTGAACAAGTCAATCCCTTGATACCTTGTTCCATGCCTAGTGCCAAGTATGCAACTCATTCAATGCCCAATGTTATGAATGTGAACCATAGTATGCCTTCAAGCAGTTCAGATCCCAGCACCTCTAGTGTTAAGAAAGTGAACTTCAAGATCGACTTCAAATAGCTCACATCCCAGCACATCAAAACCGAAAGGCAAAAGTAGCAAAACCAACTAATGTTCCCATTCCCTCTACAGAGTAATCGGTGATATTAAAGCGAGCAGGTCAAAGTATCAAGACAGTACAAGGAATGATAGGACCTCGCAAGCTAAGAATGTGCATTGGAACAAAGTAGAAGATCACCGTAGGGAGAATTTGAATAAAATGAATCGTGTTGATTCTAGTGTTAGCTTTAAGCGTACCGTAATTAATGCGAATTCTACTACTTTTGGCAAAACATGTAATGATGATTGGCGTGGTTTCGTTACTAATCTTGAATGTGGTATGAATGATTTGTCTAATGTCACAAATGCCCAGTTGAAATTATTAATGAAAAAATCATGCTAAGAAGGCTAAAAGGAAAAGGCGAAAGAAAGTTAGAAAACAGTGGAAACCCACAGGAAGAACATTTAGTAAGATAGGTTATCAATGGATACCTGTTGGTCATAAGTTTAATCAGACAATGCCCACTAGAAAATGGATGCCTACTAGTAGAACTATTCCCTTAAGAAGTGAACATACTTTGAATAGGTCAAATACGGACACTAGTACTGCATCTATTCATAATGATTCCATTGCTTCTGTTTCTAATATGGATGTTTCTATTTCTGATGTGGGTGTTCCAATCACTTTTACTAACCAAGTGGAACCCATTCTTGCATGGGGATCCCAATTATCCAGTTTTCCATTCTTGTCTGTGTTCAACTGCAGATCGTTCAAATCGTTCTGTGGTACCTAGACTCAGGTTGTTCCAAGCATATGACTGGAGACCGGTCGCGGCTCATGAACTTCGTGAGCAAATTCATCGGGACTGTTATATTCAGGAACGATCATTTCTGTGCTATTATGGGTTATGGAGATTATGTTGTCGGTGATAGTGTTATCTCCAGGGTATATTATGTTGAAGGTGTTAATACAAATAAACCGTAAAAACGTTTATTAATATTTTGCGATCTCTTTGTGTTTTGTTGATAACAAATGTAATGTTATCTTAAGTCAAATTATAAGGATACATGTTATTTTTGTAAAGCATTTACATATAGCCATTTAAATACAAAAATGTAATAATTAAGCATTTGTTGTAATAGTTTATTAGGATGGGTAAAAACTATAACCCATGGACCATAACCCATGGATCTTAAACCCATACCAAAGAAAACTTGATACAATGTATACTTAGATACATTGAATCTAGAAAAAACCCATGGACCAACCCATAACCCATGACCCATAACCAAAAAACCCATGGGCAAAGAGGAGCGTACCACGGATCCCTAGGATTACACTAGCCGGATCCCAAGTGGAAGGGATCCGTGGGATTAGTGGAACAGAGGAGAAATTTGCCTATAAATAGAGAGCCATTTCTTCATTCTAACTCACCCCTCTTCTTACTAAATCTCTCATACACTCTCATTCTCTTCTAACATATAGATCACTTGATCTAGAGAGTTGTTCTTCTTTCTTTCTATTTGTGATCCTCATATAGGTCCTTCTCTAAAGGCGAGATCACGAGCATTCTACAAGTCATCCAAGCAAGGGGTCTTTGATTGATTTGTCACTCCACAAGATTTCTGTAGCGAAGATCTTGTATTTGATATTTCACATATTTGTTGTGTAATAGTTGTGTTGGTTTGGTCCACCGTGCTACGGACTCGGTATCTATCTTTGTACCGGAAAAAGTGTAAGCAACGTTGTGAAGGCTTCTCCGCCGAGTGAAGGAGTTTGTTGACATAGTGCTTGAACTCTCGAGTAGGTGACTCGGGGAGTGGAGTAGGGCAAGGAAGGTGACCTTGTAGTAAGAGATCTACCTAAGTTAAAATATGAACATCATTTTTGTGATGCGTGTAATATAGGAAAACAAGCTCATTCGAGTCATAAAGCTAAAAACATGGTGTCCACAACTAGGTGTCTAGAATTACTACATATGGATTTATTTGGTCCATCCGCTATCCAAAGTTATGGAGGCAACTACTACACTTTGGTAATAGTGGATGACTACTCTAGGTATACATGGACAAAATTTTTAAAGAACAAAACGGAAACCTTTAACTATTTTGAAATATTAAGCAAAAAGATCCAAAGACAACTAGGAAGTCCCATAGTGTCTATTAGGACGGATCATGGTAGGAAATTCGATAATGAAGTGCAATTCAGAGCTTTTGTGACGCTAATGGTATTACTCACAACTTCTCGGCTCCACGCACTCCACAATCGAATGGGGTAGTAGAAAGAAAGAATAGAACTCTACAAGAAATGAGTCGAACCATGCTTAATGAACAATCCATACCTCAAAATTTTGGTGTAATGCCGTTGATACTTCAACGTATATACTCAATCGAGTCTTGATTAGACCAATCTTAGGAAAAACTCCATATGAGTTACTTCGAGGCAAAAAGCATACGTTAAATCATTTTAGAGTCTTTGGTAGTAAATGTTTTATTCTTAACACTAAAGATTACCTTACAAAATTTGATCCTAAATCAACCGAAGGTATCTTTTTAGGTTATTCGCCAAATAGCAAAGCTTACGTCATATTAAACAAAGAAACAATGAAGGTAGAAGAGTCATTAAATATAAAATTTGATGAAAGTCCACCCAAACCTCTCCACCTCTTGTCGATGACGAGATTATAGAAAGTGAAGCCATAGTAATAAAGAAAAAGATAAGTGAAGAAGAAGACCCTCTAAGTGATGAAATAGTAAACATTAAAGAGTCCAAAGATCACCCCGTAGATAAAGTCATAGGAAAACTAAACGAACGAACATTAAGATCTCAAGTTCAAAACCAAAGTAGCTTGTTTTGTTTCGTTTCAACCTTAGAACCTAAGAATACACAAGAAGCCATAAAAGACGAAAGTTGGGTAATGGCTATGCAAGAAGAACTAAATAAATTTGTTTCTAATGATGTTTGGACACTTGTCCCTCCACCTAGTAATCAAACCATAATAGGAACCAAATGGGTTTATAAAACAAATTAGATGCAAACGGAGTAGTGTCTAGGAACAAGGCTAGACTCGTTGCTCAAGGGTATAACCAACAAGAGGGAATAGACTTTGATGAGACCTACGCCCCGTGGCTAGATTAGAGTCTATAAGAATACTTCTTGCGTATGCTTGTGCTAATGATCTAAAGCTTTATCAAATGGATGTCAAAAGCGCTTTTCTAAATGGTGTCATAAATGAAGAAGTATATGTAGCTCAACCTCCGGGCTTCATTGATTTTGAAAAACCCAAACATGTGTATAAATTAAAGAAAGCCCTTTAAGGTCTTAAACAAGCTCCAAAAGCTTGGTATGATAGACTCAAGTCATTTCTAGTTAAACACAACTACACCATGGGGTTAGTTGACAACACACTTTTACTAAGAAAAGAGAGTCACATATAATCATAGTACAAATATATGTAGATGATATTATATTCGGATCCACTTGTCAAGACATGTGTGATGATTTCTCTAAAATCATGCATGACGAGTTCGAGATGAGTATGATGGGAGAACTTAGTTTCTTTCTTGGTCTACAAATAAAACAAGTAGAAGATGGTATCTTCTTTAATCAATCTAAGTACATCAAGGAGATGTTAAAGAAATTCGGTCTAGAAGAGTCAAAACCAATTAGGACTCCAATGTCATCCGACACCAAACTCACAAAAGACGAGGACGAAGAATCCGTAGATAATACTAAATATCGTGGCATGATAGGTAGCCTTCTCTACCTCACGGCAAGTAGGCCGGATATCATGTTTAGTGTTTGCTTATGTGCTAGGTTTCAAGAAGACCCCAAAATATCACACCTAGAAGCCGTAAAAAGGATATTTAGATATATTAAGGGTACAACACAATTAGGATTATGGTATCCTAAGGGCACGGGAGTAGAAAAAATTGTATATGCAGATTCTGACCATGCAGGTGATTACGTTGATAGAAAAATGATAGAAAAAGTACAAGTGGGGTATGTACTTTTATGGGATGTTGTTTAACATCATGGTTTTCTAAGAAACAACCGGCACTTGCAATATCAACAACCGAAGCGATACGTCTCCGCCGCAAAGCATGCCAACAAGCACTATGGATGAAACAAGCATTAGTAGACTACGACATCCATCTAAGCAACATAGCCATCCTATGTGACAACAAAGGTGCAATCGATCTAAGCAAGAATCCGGTATTGCATTCTCGCACAAAGCATATAGAGATTCGTCATCACTTCCTAAGAGACAATGTTCAAAAGGGGAACATCTCTATTGAGAAGGTAGCATCCGAAGACAACATAGCCGACGTCCTCACCAAACCGTTGAAGCGGAAACAATTCAACCTACTTCGTCTTGGTCTTGGTCTAATGGAACAAACGTCGAAATTTAATTGACTCTACAAGGTATGTAAACACTAGCCTTCTTCTTTCTGAGTCTAGGATTTCTATTTCACGCACAACTCACAAACAATACGGGAATTTTCAAAACCCAATATGAGTTTTTTACTTATAATTTTCTTATTTTTTAAGCCTACTTTCACAATGTTTTCTAAAAGGATGATACCTTCCCGTATCAATTTCACAAAAGCAATTTCTCACGTCTAGGACAAATCGCTTTTTCATTATTAATACAAAGTAAAAACCCGTTTTCATTGCATCTCATGTCTTTTGAATGCTAAAGGGGACACATAACTAATATGTGTTTTCGGGTACATTCATTTAAGCAACAATGAATTAGGAGCATTGATAACACAAAATTACGTACTCATGTACTAAATATGTGTTTTCGGGTTATCTCAATAGGATGCTTTTACACTTCTAGTTTATTTTCTATTCCTTTTAGGGGTCGAGATAACCGAAACTCCAAATAGTTTGCATATAGGCACACACTAGGCAAAAATGTTTCCAAAAGGAAAATTTTGTGCTGCTCGAAACACAGACCCACGGATCCCGCCTTTATGCTGGACGGATCCTCAAGGGAAGGATCCGTGGGATCCGTGTAACAAGAAAACTGTTTTCAACTTCTATTCTCTCACTTTGGATGAAAAATCCACATTTGCTTCATTTTTGGGAGTATGCTCTTTAATGCTTGTATTCTCATAATCACATGCCTTGAATTCATATCTAATCATTAGATTTTAATCCACATTTTGGGTCAAGCATTCATTATAATGCTTTGTTTTTCTATATATATAACTCCCAAAATGCTTGCATACTCCATCTCCTTCTCACAAACACACTTCATCATGTCATCCAAAACCCTTTAGGAGAATCATCTAGTACAAACAATCATGATATCCAAACCTTTGTACTTCCACCATCCAAAATACCACAATCAAATGCTAGGATATCCGAACGGATTAGTATCCGATCTTGTTGTTTAGCAAAACCAACCTCAAATGGTTCATCCTCAACAAATAATTCACCACAAGATGCTTCCATTATAGCACCACCCTCATCACCAACAAGTACACCAACTTCATCACCACCTAAAATAACTCTTTTGGAACTCCTTAAGACTCCAACAAGATCTAACCAACCTAAAGAAAAGGAATTAGTCTTTTCAACACCCCCACATCTCCAAATACTATCTTTCAAGATCATGAAACATCACCACCATTAGCTCCCATCACATTACAAGAACATCTAGGTTCTTTTCCACCACCACTTATTAACATTCCGGATTGTGATCCATATTTTCCTATTTTTCCACCACAACTTCCGAAAAACTCAAATCAAAACAACCCGAAAAACTTCCGCACTCATTACCCACATCATTTACATTGTGAACATTGCCAATCCACTAGGGAAATTGCAATAGAAGTTAGGGAAGAAATGCGTTCAAACTCAACCTCATTCTTGATCGCATCAATACCATTACTCATCAAAATCTCCATCCATAACCTTATGCAAGCATGGAAGGAATCACTACTACTACTTTTTCTACCTTTAGTATTATTTTTCTTTTGAAGTCATTTTCAAGAACAAGTCTTGTTCTTATTTATACATGCTTGTAAGTGGCATACATACCACTACAATTTGTTGTTTTATTACAAGGCCTTGTTTACATACCTTGGCTCCTAATCTTGATTCTCGACAACCACAAGATTATATAAGCATGTTACTAACTTTTTTTTATAGGAATTTTTATTTTTTCTTCTCTTGACGCCCCAAACAAGGGGAGCTACCGTCAAGGGGGAGTTAGGAGTTTGTTTATTTCTTCCAAGGGTTAACTTTTTGTTTCGACAAAAAGGAGGAGAAGAAGTAAAACTTAGGGGCTTTCAAAACTTACATCTATTTTTAAGTTTTACTCATCATAACATTATGTTTTGTCATCAACAAAATGGGGGAGATTGTTAATACAAATAAACCGTAAAACGTTTATTAATATTTTGCGATCTCTTTGTGTTTTGTTGATAACAAATGTAATGTTATCTTAAGTCAAATTATAAGGATACATGTTATTTTTGTAAAGCATTTACATATAGCCATTTAAATACAAAATGTAATAATTAAGCATTTGTTGTAATAGTTTATTAGGATGGGTAAAACTATAACCCATGGACCATAACCCATGGATCTTAAACCTATACCAAAGAAAACTTGATACAATGTATACTTAGATACATTGAATCTAGAAAAAACCCATGGACCAACCCATAACCCATGACCCATAACCAAAAACCCATGGGCAAAGAGGAGCGTACCACGGATCCCTAGGATTACACTAGCGGATCCCAAGTGGAAGGGATCCGTGGGATCCGTGGAACAGAGGAGAAATTTGCCTATAAATAGAGAGCCATTTCTTCATTCTAACTCACCCCTCTTCTTACTAAATCTCTCATACACTCTCATTCTCTTCTAACATATAGATCACTTGATCTAGAGAGTTGTTCTTCTTTCTTTCTATTTGTGATCCTCATATAGGTCCTTCTCTAAGGCGAGATCACGAGCATTCTACAAGTCATCCAAGCAAGGGGTCCTTGATTGATTTGTCACTCCGCAAGATTTCTGTAGCGAAGATCTTGTATTTGATATTTCACATATTTGTTGTGTAATAGTTGTGTTGGTTTGGTCCACCGTGCTACGGACTCGGTATCTAGCTTTGTACCGAAAAAAGTGTAAGCAACGTTGTGAAGGCTTCTCCGCCAAGTGAAGGAGTTTGTTGACATAGTGCTTGAACTCTCGAGTAGGTGACTCGGGGAGTGGAGTAGGGCAAGGAAGGTGACCTTGTAGCCGAACCACTATAAATCGGTTGTGTCATTTCTATCCCTTAACTTTATCTATTTGCTTGCATTATCATTAGATCTATACGTTCTCAACATCCATACGATTTCACATAATATCGAATCTAAAAGTTTTTGAAATCAACTAAAAATCGGCAAAACTATTCAACCCCCCTTCTAGTTTTCCACAGAAGGTCTTGGTAATAACTTGTTCTCTGTCGGACAATTCTGTGATTCTGATCTAGAAGTGGCCTTCAGAAAACATACTTGTTTCGTTAGAGAACTTGATGGTAAGGAACTTTTAAGAGGAACACGTGGTTCAAATCTATACACCATCTCTATCGAAGATATGATGAAGTCCTCTCCAATTTGTTTGTTGTCAAAGGCTTCAAAAACCAAGTCTTGGTTATGTCATCGTCGTCTCAATCACTTGAACTTCGGCACCATCAATGATCTCTCCAGAAAGGACTTAGTTATAGGATTACCTAGACTAAAGTATGAAAAGGATCATCTTTGTTCAGCATGCCAATTGGGAAAAGAGCAAAGTATGCCCACAAACCTAAACATACAAACTCATTCTGAAGTTCTTCATACAATTCACATGGACTTATGTGGACCCATGAGAGTGCGGAATATCTTTGGGAAGAAATACGTGTTAGTTGTGGTTGATGATTACTCTCGATTCACCGGGTTAAGTTCCTCGGACAAAGGATGAAACTCCAAATATCATCATCAAACTTATCAAACATTGCAGGTTAGACTTAAAAAACTGGGAATCATCGAGCACAATGGAACTGAGTTTGTTAATAAACAACTTAGTGAGTTTTATGAAAGTGTTGGAATCGGTCATCAAAGAAGTGTTCCACGAACTCCTCAACAGAGCGGTGTAGTTGAAAGACGAAATCGAACTCTTGTGGAAGCCGCAAGAACAATGTTGATTTACTCAAAGGTTCCAATGTTTCTATGGGCTGAAGCCATTGCCACTGCATGCTATACTCAAAATCGGTCCCTAATTCACACTGCTCATGGAAAACCCCATATGAACTTGTCCATAATAGAAAACCTAATCTCTCATTCGTTCGTGTATTTGGTGCATTGTGTTACCCAACTAATGATGGTCAAGACTTAGGTAAACTAAGAGCAAAGCCAGATATTTGAGTTTTTGTTGGTTATGCACCAAACAAGAAAGGTTACCGAATCTACAACAAGAGAACCCGAAATATCATGGAAACAATTCATGTTATGTTCGATGAGCTGACCGGTCAAATGGCTCCTGGACAATCCAGTTCTGGACCCGCACTTCAAGACAGTCCCATTGGTTCATCCCTTGTACCAAACTCATTTCCAGCAACTCCATATGTACCTTCATCTGAAGATGATTTAAAGAAATTGTTTGATCCAATGTTTGATGAACACTATGAACCGAATCTTGATGCAATGTCAATTCCACCAACGAGGTCGCTCCTATCCCTGTGAATGAAGTCAACCCTTCAGTATCAATATCATTAAGTCAAGAAGCGTCTGCTGCTGATCACTCTGTCTCATCAACAAATCATCAATCATCAAATGTACATCATGGAATTGTGTCTGGCATCAATGATAAAGTTAATCCCTTTGCAACTCCCGAAGATACTCCATTTGAAAATATCTTTGCTCTGAATCATCATCGAACCGTCTTCATCGGGAGATATCGACTCGCTACTTCGGTTCCACAATAACAACCACATGAACACCTTAGAAAATGGACACATGATCACCCATTGGACAACATCATTGGAAACCCCTCTCGCCCGGTATCCACACGGAAACAACTTGCAACCGATGCCTTATGGTGCTTCTTCAACTCAGACTCTCTAAGGTCGAACCAAAAGACATTAAAACCGCCATGAATGAAGACTGCCGGTTCAATGCCATGCAAGAAGAAATTCATGAGTTTGATCGACTTGATGTATGGGAGTTAGTACACGCTCCGTTGTGCTATGATCATTTCTCTAAAATGGATCTTCAAAGTGAAACTTGATGAGCATGGTGATGTCCTAAAGAACAAGGCTCGATTGGTTGCCAAAGGATACCTACAAGAATAGGGTATTGACTTTAAAGAATCTTTTGCTCCTGTTGCTCGTATCGAAGCTATCAGAATCTTCTTGGCTAATGCGGCTAGTAAGAACATGGTAGTATATCAGATGGATGTGAAAACAGCCTTTCTTAATGGTGATTTGAAAGAGGTGGTTTATGTCAGCCACCGAGAGGTTTTGTGAATCCAAAACATCCTACTCATGTCTATCGCTTGAAAAAGGCTCTTTACGGTTTAAAGCAAGCTCCTAGAGCATGGTATGATACTCTGTCAAAGTTTCTTCTATCAAATTGATTCAAAGAAAGGAGCAGTTGATCCGACATTGTTCACCGGAAGTCAGGCAAACATTTAATTCACGTTCAAATTTATGTTGATGATATTATCTTTGCTTCGACTGACCCCAATGAATGTGATCGTTTTCAAATGAAATGGGTTCCAAATTTCAAATGTCAATGATGGGACAAATGTCATTTTATTTGGGATTACAAATTTCACAAAGTCCCGGAGGCATTTTTATAAATCAATCTAAATATGCAAATGAGATTTTAAAGAAATTTGGATTTGTATCATGTGACACAGTTGACACACCCATGATTGAACGAACAAAGCTGGATGAGGACCACTCGGGGATCATGGTAGATCAAACGAAATATCGAAGTATGATTGGATCCCTGATGTACCTCACAACTAGCAGACCAGACATCTTGTTCGCTGTGTGCATGTGTGCTAGATATCAGGCTAAGCCTACTAAAAGCACCTTGAAGCGGTTAAACGGGTCTTTCGGTATCTCCAAGGAACCATCAATATGGGACTATGGTACCGAAGGACACCGGTATGTCACTAACGCCTATGGAATCTTGATCATGCAGGATGTCAAGATACACGTCGAAGTACATCAGGAGGTGCTCGGTTTTTGGGTGATAAGCTTGTGAGCTGGTCTTCAAAGAAGCAAATGAGTACTTCTATTTCCTCTACAGAGGCTGAATACATAGCCATGTCATCTTGTTGTGCTCAAATCCTTTGGATGAGATCCCAATTATCGGACTATGGCTTTGAATTCAACAAAATCCCTCTGTATTGTGATAATAAAAGTGCTATTGCTCTCTCATGCAACAACGTACAACACTCAAGAGCGAAGCACATTGACATCCGACATCATTTCATCAGGGAGCAAGTGGAAAACGGTGTGGTGGAACTCTATTTTTGAAGTCGAATACCAGGTTAGCGTAGACATCTTCACCAAAGCTCTTCCGAGAGAACGCTTTGAGTTTATTCTTCCTCGACTTGGCTTGAAAAGCCTTCAACGAGAAACACTCAAACGTCTTCAGGAGGAAGACGAGGAGTAAAGGTCTTTCCTTCATCTATATCTTTGTATATATTTATCCAAAAAGCAAAATACAAAATTATAAAACCTTCTAAAACAAATAGAAAAATATAAAACTTTCAAAAATCCATAAAAATCTAAAAATCTCGAAAAATCTCAAAAATATTGTCTTTTTGTCTTTTCTTTCTTGATTCGATATATATCTACGGTCTTTGTGCTGTCAGTAAAAGAGTGACACGGGACTTTAGATGTTGTTCGAATGTTAAAAAAAAAATAAAATAAAAATAAAAATAAAAATAAAATTATTTTTGGGAGAAAGTAAAACAATGGTTTACTGTTATTTCAGGCAGTAACCCGCTTCTCAAAGAAAGAACAGAGCCATGCTTTATCTCATGTGTCAAACCTAATGCTCTGATTCTAAAATCAAATGTTTGTCATCAACAAGACAAATGTTTAATTTCAAATATTTTTCCTTCTAAAGATTCCTCTGAAAAATATTTGTAATCTTTTGAAAACTCAATTGTTTTGAAAAACACTTCGGACTCTATTTTGAAAATCAAAAGAACTTATCAAGTGTCAAAATCTCAATTCATCAATCAACGACTTTCGTCATTGATTGAGGGGGAGAATGATTTTTAAAATTAAAAAGTGTTCTTTTCAAACAATTTGCATTTAAATGAGTAAGGTCTACTCTAAATGTTTTACAAATTGTTACACAATTGGTTCCAAACCTTGGTTATTATTATGTCTTCAAAAGATAATTATGCATGTTTAATCAATGGAGTTTAAAGTCTTAAAATCCAATCCTGATCAGTTAAAACGCTTTCATAATCAAGTCACAATTCTCCTTAAAAGCCTTCAAAATCAATTTAAATCTACAGAGATCACAAATCTCAAATTGTGATAATTGTGATCGGGGGAGAATTTGTGATTTAAATTGGATTTAAAACTGATAATTCGATAAATGGTTTCATAAGTGTTTAGCATGTTTGCCTCCCCGCAAGTGACAAACGATTTCAAATTTTTCATGCACATGTTGAGGGGGAGCAACTATTTTAAACCTCAAATTATTGAAACATGACTGAATTATCTCTAAGTGCAGGTTCCCTCTAATATGTGCAAAATTCTTTCAAAATTCTAGGCACATATTGAGGGGGATCAAACTTTTGAAAACCTCATCCTTCCTCAAAATGTTTTATCTACTCTAATTGATTGGGAAGTGATGATGATCATTTTAGAAAATGTTAATCAAAAGATTGGACCTTTCACTCTTAATCTAACGATTTCAAAGATCTCTTGCCTCCATGTGCTAAACAATTTCTAAATTTTTATGCATATGTTGAGGGGGAGCATTTCTAAAATATCAAAACAATTAAGATACAAAATGCTTTGATTCTATATCACAAGTATCTTGATTGATTTTTCAAATGTTTTTTCAATTGGTTCCAATGGCAGATGAACGATACCAAAAAGACCGAACAAATTTACTTTATGTATGGTGATATATGGATGATAAGGTTAGGTTGAGGTCCCATGATCCGCCAGAACCGGAGGGATCTACCCAGGGACAATCCACTAGATAGTGTAGAAGTCGTTAGGTATGATGAAAAAAAAATGAGAAAAGTGAGATATGGGAAGAGTGCGGACTGAGACTGAACTAGTACTGGAATAAACCCAACAAGGTTCTAGTAATGAAATCTCGGTAAGCACTGAAGGGGTTGAAGAATGAAAAAGAATTGAATGTGAAAAAGGGTGAAAAGAAATAGCCCTCCATTTACTCAACCTTAGGGCAGAAACGGTGGTTACCAAGGTAACATCGGTATTGAAGACAAGACGTCATGGACCCAGTGACGCACTGCACTTCAACTTTCCAAACCACTCAAGTTCCTCTTAAAAGGGATTGTTTCATTCTCACGGGGAACCGACATAATCTATCGACTTTCTCTTAGAGATTGTTGATATTGAAGAAGGAGACCCTCTCCCTAGTCTCCGACAGAGGAACCAAATGTGCACAATTGAGTCTAGAGCCAAGAGATCATCCAATAAATCTCATTAGGACACTTACAATGAAGACTCTCGGTTTCACACAATGAGGAAAGAGAGATTATATCTTATGAGTCCTACGCATTATCCTTGTGGTATTGCCAGAACATCTGAGTGATATGCATACATATTCACGATGAAGATGGAAAGCCTTCTGGAGCCAACATCAAACAGGCAGTACTTGTACTGATCAACGGGGAACCATGGGCCGTGTACCTCAATTCATCGAAAGTAATCAAAGACACTTTCGTGCGCTTTATTGCTAACTGTCTTATGGAGGTACACCCCGACGTTTACAGCTGATTAGAATGGAGCAGTCAATCCATAGCCGCATGCTCACACAACACATTCACTCCATGCTTCTGCTACGCTGCTGCCAATATCATGAATCAACGAAAGCTTCCGCTACTCTGACAAGAAGATATCATGATCCAGAATGTGAGCATGTCGGTCCAAAAATCACACCATCACATAATACCAACACCACAAAGGATGAGTCAGAGATTTAATGTTGCTGATGATCTCAAAAGTCGCTCAAAACTTCAAGATCATCCGTGGATTAGTTAAAGACCTCCACTCAGTTTATCCAAAACATGCAAAGATGAAGAATCAAAGACTACGAGCTACAGAACAAGAATCTAAGAACAATCTCAAATGTAATATCTATTTGTTTTTCTATGTAATGTAATGTGTGTTTGAGGTGACCTCCCTTAGGGGGAGATTGTTAGGATTTGGAAAATCCAGTAGTTAAAGTGTCGGTCACCTCAAGTATATGTAATCGTTAGAAAGCTCGTAGTCGTAGTTATTTAATGTTAAGTAGTATTTAGTTATGTAACACCGTGGAGGACGGACGGGTCTTTACCCATTGTATGCGATCCACGCCGTCGGTGGCGTTTTATGTATAACTATAAATACTCTCTACCTCCCAAGGTAGAGAGTTGGAGCTCATAATAAGATTTTTCTTTCTCTCACTAAAGTTCCCAAACCTCTAGCTTTCTCTCTCTAAAACTCATCTCTTGTACGCCCAAGTATGTTTGTGGTTTGATGTGTATGTGAAATCCAATATGTTACAATGATGAATATTTATGCATGTCTGCAAGAACGTCACGTGAAAGTCTTGATTATTTTTGTGAGGCCATCATTGAGTTGTACGGTCGAGAGTACCTACGTAGGCCGACATCACATGAACTTGCTCGCATTTTCCAGGCCCATGAAGTGAAGCATCACATCCCTGGGATGCTTGGTAGCATCGACCTGACACACGTCGGATGGAAAAATTGTCCTAGACATTTGAGAGGGCAATATACGAGAGGTGACTATGGTGTTCCCACTATTATGCTTGAAGTCACCGCGTCACAAGATATGTGGATTTGGCATGCTTTTTTTGGTCCACCGGGTCAAACAACGATATAAACGTATTGAATCGGTCGACTTGTATCTTCTGATCGAAATGGAACGGCGATGAATAGTTCGTTCCATGAATGGGCGCTTTTACAAACGCGGCTACTATTTGGCAGATGGAATCTATCCTAAGTGGTCCACACTTGTTAAAGAATACCCGTATCCAACATACCCAAAGGAAAAGAGATTTACTGAGTTACAAGAGGGCGAAAAGGATGTCGGCGAGCTTTTGGTGCTCTCAAAGTAAAATGGAAAATTCTCGATCGACCTCTCAGAGCTATGACCTAGCGAAGATTGCCAATCAGGTTCATGCGTGTGTTATTTTGCACAATATGGTTATAAAGCGAGGAGGGCAATATCACCGGTTCATATAATGGATGAGCCGGTCCCGCCGATGTTCGACGAGCGTGTGGTAGCGGAGTTACTAGGAAGTTCTCCATGACCGTCTTCGATATGATCTCACGGAGCACGTAGCACGTGAATACTTGCCGCATCTCGATGATTAGTGGGTTTTTTTATTTTAATCTAGTTATTTTTAAGTATTATGTTATGTTTCTTTTTTTTAAGTATTATGTAATGTTTTTATTTTTAATGAAATGGTATGTTTTTATTTTAAATATTGTATGTGATTTTATGTATTTAAAAAAAATGGAATTCGGGTACTAGGGTACCACTCCCTCCACTTAGGGTAGTGTTAGGGTAGAATTGGGTAGTTTTGAGTTGGAGGGTTTTTATTGGATAGAGGTGATGTGGCACCCAGGGTATTAGGGTACCACTCCCTCCTCCCTAACCAAATATAACTAACACAAGTCAATCTATTTTTTTTTCTTTTTTTATTTTGTTTTGGGCTTGACGGTAACAAGAATACCCTGAAGAGTATTCGAGAGAGTCAAGAAACTACAAGACTTGACTATCGAATTGGCTTTAAGCCATTCAACCGTTGGAGGTGTAGTAGAAGAAGAAGTAGCCGACTCATCCTTGGAGGGTTTGATGTGCGTTAAGTAATCAAAGTTCTCACAATGATTCGTGAAAAAGTAGCACTAGAACACATAATTTGCCTTATCCACATTGAGCTTAACAATTATTTGATTTTGAATGGCATTAACAATGTAAAGCTTGTCAGTTTTGGAGAGGGTTAAGGGAGTTGTTGTGTTGGTCATGTATTAGGCAGTGAAAAAAAAGAAAAACGTGAAGTATGATGACTTTGGAGTAAGTTTTAGGCGATGATGAGCAATAAGAACGACATGAAACTTATTAAGTTTTACTATGTCGTGAAAGGTAAAAGCAAAAGCATTAAAAAAAACTGTAATATGGTTTTTTTAGGTTAACGATTGGTTAGCTTGATACCATAATTGTCGACATACAAAAATCATAAACAATATATATAAGCAGACCCTAACACATGGTCTTGGGCTCAACAATACATATCATAAACTAACACACATAAAAGTCCGCTAACAAAGGACAAGAACCACTGGTCGAGCATTGTTACACACCATCACCCCCCCCATCCTTACACATAGAAAATTAAAACATACCTTCAGTTCATTGGAGCGGATAGAAGAACGATACTCATGAATGCCCCGTGAATCTTGTGTATTACGAGTATGAGCATCCATCGAAGAACGTTTCTCGGCAAGAACAATAGTAGGAGATGCGGAGGATGTAACACTTGTTAAAAACTATTGTTTCGAGCTGAGACACAACTCCTCAGTAGTAAACATGGACCTAACTGTAGCAAGATCGGGAAAAGGATCTCGGTGAGCTATTATACTCACAACATGAGCAAATTTATAGCTCAACCCATTGATAGGATGAGTACAAACATCATCATTGCTCAATGGAGAGCCAAGCGCATTCAGTAAAGTCACAATAGATTCGATCTTTTGAAAGTAAGCATCGACTGTTTTGTCAACAAGTTGTATGACTCGTAATTCACCTTTTAAAGCTATAGTACGAGTACGTTGATTGTCCAAAAAGATAGTTTCAATTATATCCCAAGCGTCCGTAGCAGTTTTGGGATTGACGAAAACAAGTCTACCCTAAGGAGTATCTGAGAGAGTCAAGAAACTACAAGACTTGACTATCGAATCGGCTTTAAGCCATTCAATCGTTGGAGGTGTAGTAGAAGAAGAACTAGTTGACTCATCATTGGAGAGTTTGATGTGCGTTAAGACATCAAAGTTCTCACAATGATTCGTGAAAAAGTAGCACCACAACGCATAATTCGCCTTATCCACATCGAGCTTAACAAGTATTTGATTTTGAATGGCAGCGTAAAGCTTGTCAGTTTTGGAGAGGGTTGGGGGAGTTGTTGTGTTGGTCATATTTTAGGCAGTGAAAAAAGAAAAAGAAAAACGTGAAGTATGATGACTTTGGAGTAAGTTTTAGGTTAAGGATCGGTTAGCTCGATACCATAATTGTCGACATACACAAATCATAAACAATATATATATATATAGGCAGACCCTAACACATGGGCTTGGGCTCAACAATACAAATCCTAAACTAACATAAATATGAGTCCGGTAACAAAGGACAAGAACCACTGGTCGAGCATTGTTACACACCATCATTCCCCCGACCCCCACCCACCCATACACCCGGATGCCTGGTCCAGTTTTGTGAAACATTTGGTCATCAACATGACGAAAACCAATTCTTTGTTGTGTGTGTGTGTATGTGAGTGTATTTTAGGGTATGTTTATATTTAGAGCTCCGGGTACAGTAGTTGGTGGCTTGAGCCAAAGCCTTCGGCATGCTTTGGAGACTCACACCGTAGTTGAAATTGGTGGTCTTGGCGCCGTGGCCACCAGCTCACGCCAAATATATACATGTTTTTTTTTTGCCCTTTTTTTGTGTTTGTGATGTGTTTATTTTATTTTTTTGAGTTGCAGGTTTGGAAGGAAGAAGAAGATGTGTGTGGCTCTACTTGTGGCTGCAAAGGTAAAGTGATTAGGTTTATCATTTTTATGGATTTTTAATTTGGGCTGGCTGTATTGATTTTAAGTTTGGGCCAGGCTTATTGATTAGGTTTTACAAGTTGGTTTTCATATAACAATTGAGCTCTCGCAATTTCATCAAATTATTAAAACGTGACAATCATTTTATCTTTCAAGAAATCGTTACGATGTACACTTTCGGCATTGCCAAACTAGGCATTTGTCAACCGTTTAGATTAACGGCATTGCTTAGCTGTATAAAATATGAATATATGATATCGAGCTTGTATCAATTAAGTTTCTTTGTTAGATCTTTTAGGGACAATATTAACCAACTATAATATCTTGAGTTTGTTGTCCAATATGGAATTTTCAAATGTTATTCGTACCATAAATGCAACAACCAGAAAAAAAGTCGACAAGTGTATGCCTCTCTTGTTGATTAAATAGAATGGACAATTCAACCACCAAAAAAAAGTATATTTCAACTGCATGTCTTCCAAATGCAACAAACAAATATAATCACCTGTAGCCATGATATATCTCAATAATTGATCTATTAACATTCTAAATTCACGAGGGTAAAAAGAAAGCTCGATAATATGTTCATCTAATAAATTAACATGAGTTGAATATCTTGCACAACAGTACGTACTGCATGTTTAATATACTCGTATATGCTAGCTTTTTTAGAAGCACACCTTTTACCTTCGGGTAGAGGTGTGATTGTGTTTGTCTACATCTCACTCCCTCATAACTTGTTATGGCTTAATTCAGAATTTTTGTTGTGTATATGCGATCTTTTGTTAAAATTGAATTTGGCATGACATTTGTGAAAATTTTGCATTTCAATATAACAGAAATATTTATATCATCTTATAATGAACAACCATTAGTTTATATTCTATGTTAAGATATTTTGGTATTCATTTTATAAATCTAGTAGTTGGTGAGTTGGTAAGCAGGTATTAGTGGTATACATTATACAAGTGGCACAGTAAAATATAACTTTTGAGCAGGCAGTACGTATTATATAATTAACAGAAGAGTAAATTGTAGTTTTGGTCCTTAAGGTATGGTCAAATTGTAGGTTTCGTCTTTAACGTTTTGAAAGTGCATCGATAGTCCTTATTTTGAAGGTTTTGCTGTATGTTTGGTCTCTAATCTGCAACTTAAAGACCAAAATGCAATGGAAACTTCAAACTTTTAAGGACCAAATCTGTAATTTAGGGACCAAACATGCAAAAAAAAACTTTCAAAATAAAGACTACCACTGCATTTTCAAAATGTTAGAAAAGAAACCTGCAATTTGACCATACCATAGATAACAAAATTGCAATTTAGTCTTAACAGAACTATTTTTATATAAACACCAGCTAAATATTGCTCTTAATTTTTTATTTCCTTTATATGTCATATGTGTAGTTCTTTCTTCGGAATTCAAGAATCAGCATACAAAGACTTTGAATATATACTAATTATAAATTTATAATGTAATTCTATAAATAGCTACTACTAGCCAAAAAGACTTTGAATAACTACTTATTATATAATTAACAGAAGAGTAAATTGTAGTTTTGGTCCTTAAGGTATGGTCAAATTGTAGGTTTCGTCTTTAACGTTTTGAAAGTGCATCGATAGTCCTTATTTTGAAGGTTTTGCTGTATGTTTGGTCTCTAATCTGCAACTTAAAGACCAAAATGCAATGGAAACTTCAAACTTTTAAGGACCAAATCTGTAATTTAGGGACCAAACATGCAAAAAAAAACTTTCAAAATAAAGACTACCACTGCATTTTCAAAATGTTAGAAAAGAAACCTGCAATTTGACCATACCATAGATAACAAAATTGCAATTTAGTCTTAACAGAACTATTTTTATATAAACACCAGCTAAATATTGCTCTTAATTTTTTATTTCCTTTATATGTCATATGTGTAGTTCTTTCTTCGGAATTCAAGAATCAGCATACAAAGACTTTGAATATATACTAATTATAAATTTATAATGTAATTCTATAAATAGCTACTACTAGCCAAAAAGACTTTGAATAACTACTTAGAGAGCTAGGTTTCATAACAAGGCATAAGTTCGTCGTCGCGCCACCTCAGCGCCACATCAGCATCTCATTTTCTCACAACTAACCACAATAAACCCCGTCCTCACTCATAACAAACCTCAACCTCTTCATTTGGGCCTCACCACTACCACTTTATTTTTTTTATTCAATTTTCACTTCCAAATAAAAACTAAATAAATTCATTTCATTCAAATTAAAAATACAATACATAACTTAATAAAAGCGCATTACTAAACATAAAAAAGATACTGAAAAAAAAAAACATACGCAACAAATACATGAAATTATAACGAAACTAATTATCCGGATTATGTTGTTGAAATTGTGCCCATTGAACTTGTTGCCAAACATGGTCGATGAGACATCGTTGAAGCTTTTATGCGTGTCCGTTTATCATGTAGTTCTTTGGCTTTTGTCTTTGCACTTGGCAACGTTCAATCCATGTCTGCTGTAAATTTGGTGTTGGAGAAATATACGTTTCAAAGAATATCGATATCGCAAAATTTTCATCTTTCAAAATCATGTTATGCATTATGATGCACGCGTACATGATTCTCCGTAACTGCCAATAGTAAATTGCCGCGCCGTTGGGCAATGATATGCCAACGTCCCGGAGGACACCAAAAGCTCTTTCGATGTCTTTTCGAGCACTTTCTTGTTTCGCTTTGAATGCGGCATTTTTGGATTAGTTGCAACTGTAAATGACTTGACGAAAGATGCCCACTCTGGGTAGATTCCGTCAGCCTAGATAATACCCTTGCTTAAATTTACACCCATAAACTTCAAACTCAACCTCAGGGCGATGTCATCAAGCAAGTCGTCGAATAACGGAGAATTATTTAAAACCGTTATATCGTTATTCGCACCGCTACCCCAAAAAGCATGCCAAATCCACAAATCGTATGAAGCAACAGCCTCAAGCATTATAGTGGGATATTTTATATCACCTCTATGAAATTGGCCTTGCCATTCTTTAGGACAGTTTCTCCATTCCCAGTGCATACAATCGATGCTCCCCAACATTCCCGGAAGCCCATGAACAGTTTTATGTGCATAGTATAAGTTACGAATGTCATCCTCATCCGGTTTTCTTAAAAACTCCTTAATAAATAGTTGGATTATGCACATAAGAAAAAATTCTAGGCAATCGCGTGCACGGTGTTCACCTATTTGTAAATACTCATCTAATGCATCACCGATATCCCGTAAGACAATTGGCGTAGGGCACATGTGCATTTCATAAGCACACTAAAACTCATTACACCCCTAGCATCGGGTCGCATTCTAAAGAAATCAAAATGCCTAGGAAGAGGATGATGAGTTTCAATATATGTTTCAATACCTTGCACTATTTGTAGAAATAGACGACGGCTCATCTCGAAATCGACGTCTAAAATGAGCGTCCGAATGTTTTGGGTTGTCGCCAAAATAGTCAGCAAGAAGACGTGCTTCAGCAATTTCACGTTCACGAGGGACATATTGACGACCCTTTGAAGGACCGGTGCTTGTTCCTCGCAACGCTTGTCCGCCTCGAACTCTTGAATAAACATTTCTAACTCCGTTAACTCTTCAAGATCACTATCGCCGGAATAAGATGATTGACTATCGTAATTCATGTTTTCAGCAAGTTTGAATGGATATGTTTTGATTGAATATGAAAAACTTGTATGAAATGTTATGTTAATTTATAGAGTGAGTGGTGGGTTTAAAAAACCGTTTTAAAACGTTATGCGACGGATATATTCGGAAATATTTAATCAATGAATGTCAGATAGTTGCTTCGTTGTCCCGATGATTTTGGAAGCGACGGCGAGCCACGACGGGCAACGCCGGTGTGGCGGCGGCCCACGGCGAGCCTCCACGTAGGCGACGGCGAGCCCGACGGCGGTCCACACCGTCCGCTCTTAGAGAGCTAGGTGTCATAACAAGGCATAAGTTCGCCGTCGCGCCACCTCAGCGCCACATCAGCATCTCATTTTCCCACAACTAACCACAACAAACCCCTCCTCACTCATAACAAACCTCAACCTCTTCATTTGGGCCCCACCACTACCACTTTATTTTTTTTATTCAATTTTCACTTCCAAATAAAAACTAAATAAATTCATTTCATTCAAATTAAAAATACAATACATAACTTAATAAAAAACGTACTAAACATAAAAAAAAGATACGAAAAAAAAAAAAAACATACGCAACAAATACATGAAATTATAACGAAACTAATTATCCGGATTATGTTGTTGAAATTGTGCCCATTGAACTTGTTGCCAAACATGGTCGATGAGACATCGTTGAAGCTTTGCGTGTGTCCGTTTATCATGTAGTTCTTTGGCTTTTTTTCTTTGCACTTGGCAACGTTCAATCCATGTCTGTCCAAATTTGGTGTTGGAGAAATATACGTTTCAAAGAATATCGATATCGCAAAATTTTCATCTTTCAAAATCATGTTATGCATTATGATGCACGCGTACATGATTCTCCGTAACTTGCCAATAGTAAATTGCCGCACCGGTTGGGCAATGATATGCCAACATCCCTGGAGGACACCAAAAGCTCTTTCGATGTCTTTTCGAGCACTTTCTTGTTTCGCTTTGAATGCGGCATTTTTGGATTAGTTGCAACTGTAAATGACTTGACGAAAGATGCCCACTCCGGTAGATTCCGTCTAGCTAGATAATACCCTTGCTTAAATTTACACCCATAAACTTCAAACTCAACCTCGGGGGCGATGTCATCAAGCAAATCGTCGAATAACGGAGAATTATTTAAAACCGTTATATCGTTATTCGACCCGCTACCCCAAAAAGCATGCCAAATCCACAAATCGTATGAAGCAACGATGCCAAGCATTATAGTGGGATATTTTATATCACCTCTATGAAATTGGCCTTGCCATTCTTTAGGACAGTTTCTCCATTCCTAGTGCATACAATCGATGCTCCCCAACATTCCCGGAAGCCCATGAACAGTTTTATGTGCATAGTATAAGTTACGAATGTCATCCTCATCTGGTTTTCTTAAATACTCCTTAATAAATAGTTGGATTATGCACATAAGAAAAAAATCTAGGCAATCGCGTGCACAGTGTTCACCTATTTGTAAATACTCATCTAATGCATCAACTGATATCCCGTAAGCCAATTGGCGTAGGGCACATGTGCATTTCATAAGCACACTAAAACTCATTACACCCCTAGCATCGGGTCGCATTCTAAAGAAATCAAAATGCCTAGGAAGAGGATGATGAGTTTCAATATATGTTTCAATACCTTGCACTATTTGTAGAAATAGACGACGGCTTATAATGAAATCGACGTCTAAAATGAGTCCGAATATTTTGGGTTGTCGCCAAAATAGTCAAAAGAAGAAAACGTGCTTCAGCAATTTCACGTTCACGAGGGACATATTGACGACGCTTTGAAGGACCGGGTGCTTGTTCCTGCAACGTTTGCTCCGCCTCGAACTCTTGAATAAACATTTCTAACTCCGTTAACTCTTCAAGATCACTATCGCTGGAATAAGATGATTGACTATCGTAATTCATGTTTTCAGCAAGTTTGAATGGATATGTTTTGATTGAATATGAAAAACTTGTATGAAATATTATGTTAATTTATAGAGTGAGTGGTGGGTTTAAAAAAAAAAACCGTTTTTAAAACGTTATGCAACGGATATATTCGGAAATATTTAATCAATGAATGTCAGATAGTTGCTTCGTTGTCCTGACGATTTTGGAAGCGACGGCGAGCCACGACGGGCAACGCCGGTGTGGCGGCGGCCCACGGCGAGCCTCCACATAGGCGACGGCGAGCCCGACGGCGGTCCACACCGTCCGCTCTTATAATGTAATTCTCTAAATAGCTATTACTTGCCAAAATGTGACGTCTTTACTTGTTTGTATAAAAGTCTTTTCTAGCATTTTATAGCTTTTCTCAATTATATAGTAGGACTTTTATGAGATGTTTTGAGAATCTAACATCCTTCTCATAACAGTTTTCTGCCATATATAGAGAAGACTCACATATTTTATAAGATAAATAATAGATGGACTTAATTATGGACCGTGGCATCATCCTGATGACTGCAGATAAATACCCACTTATTTTACAACTCATCAAATAATGCCACGTGTTTTAAGTCTACAATTAGGTTCATGTATCATTTCTCATGTTATAATATAGGTTTAATTATCAAACCAGCTGTTCTTTAAGATCATGAACCCATTTTATTTTGTCTCTTTATGTTTTAAGTTAATGTATGCCTGTAAAATGCACAAAACTACGTTTATTTAACACAAAGCATTATGAACAATTAAACTTTATCTAGTATATATGCATTGCTCCTAGACGATATTACCTTTAAATAAATTTAATAACTTTTCTTGAAGCATGTTTATGTCATGTACGTGGACCTTGATATTTGTTTAAACATTGCCTCTCGTACTTAGCTTTCGGTGGAAAGATGTGTCACATATAATAGTGTGTTTAAGGAAATATATAAATATGAGTGTGTATGCGGGGATATATGCAAATTCCCCTATAATATATCCTACTATATTTCACTCAAGACTATTGTGATATGAAAAATACGGAGTAAGGAACTTTATTAGGTTTATAAAAATGCACTCTTTTTTACTGTTTTATAAAAATGAACTAAAATAGAGTTCAAAATGCACTCTTTTTTACTCTTTTTGTGATATGCACTCTTTTTTACTGTTTTATAAAAATGAACTAAAATTTTCACTATCATAATGGCCCCCTTTATTATTTTATTATATTTAACCATGAGTCAAATTTACATGATGTGATGATTCTATATTACATTTGTACTTTATATGTATGCTTTTATATATTGTACTTCATGAATTAGAATAAGTACATTGTTTCTATATTTTCATGCAAACTATCCCAAAACCAACATATCACTCGCCCAGAACATTTGTAATAAATGCAACCATCACCTAGAATGCAACCAGCTCCACGCCCAGGCTCCACGCCCAGGATGCACGCCCAGCTCCACGCCCGGCCACGCCCAGGCTCCACGCCCAACTCCACGCCCAGCTCACCCTCTCGCCCAGGGAACGCCCAGAACACGCCCTCACTTCTTACTGGTTTGTATCACGCCCAAACTCACGCTCCAGGAAAATGGGTATACACGTGTACGGTTTAAAACATATTCCGTACAAATTTAACGTATAATATTGAAAAGTTCATTTTCGAAAAATATATAGGAGAGGTTTATATGTGTAAAGTAGCATAAACTTTTCGTTTAAGAAATTTTCTCAAATCTATATATTCAAGTAAGATTCTGATCGATACACAAGAAAAACTAATACAATTTTTTGCAGACTTGATTGTAGTAAAAAGTTAGGTACTGTATTTTACAAAATAAGTATCCAATATAAAATTCGATATTCTTCTTTAATAGGAGTACAAGTTAAACAAAATTTGGATATCTGCATTTTCAGTTTATATAGTATTAGCATGTAATCAATAATTATCAACACAGTTTAGTTATATATTACAAACTACCAAAAATCAGTAGGACTTTCTAAGATACTTGTAATGTCCAGAATCAAAACAATGCTTATTCTTGTATTGATTCATCGACTTCAACATCTCAGTAGCCTTCAATTTTGTTTCTTCACCACAATTGACTTGCAACA
Organism: Chrysanthemum makinoi; assembly: GCA_910596185.1. NCBI lineage: Eukaryota > Viridiplantae > Streptophyta > Magnoliopsida > Asterales > Asteraceae > Chrysanthemum > Chrysanthemum makinoi. The sequence continues at coordinate 106,165,194 of OU343218.1, read as the reverse complement.
TGAGCAAAAGCTTTTGAAATGCACCAACATGAAGTGCTTCAACCAAAACATTTCCATCAATTCCATCACCATTAATGTGGCTAAGCTTCCATAATATCGAAACACAGAAATCGGTAGCCAAAGACGACACTCTCAAGATCTTCTTTACTATCAATGGCACTGTCAATGCATGTTTTTGCACTCTTTTTATCCCTTGTTTTGAATCTGAAATGCGGTCTAGAACACCCAATGCCATCTCGCTTAACCCCTTATCGCCTTCCACAAGTGCTTCCAAGCTTGTTTCGGCCACATTTAACTCCAAGAATTTTGATGAAAATTTGTGGAAGCCAATTGGTGTTGAAAGGATGTGATATATGACTGAATATGAAGCTTTTTTCGCTGAAAGGCAATCGGGCGTGTGTATAAGGTTGACCAAGGCTTCTGGAAGGCCTTCAATATCGATTAGGGTTTGTACATGAGATTGATCGGCCGAAAGAAGCTCTTTTAGGGTAAGAACACTACTTTTTTGTAGTAAGATATCATCTCTTGATAAAAACCATGTCATGCAACGTAAAGATGATATTGATCCAAGCTTTGATCGCCCTTCAATACCTAAAGGAAACATCCAGGTTAACAAAAGCAATATCTCTTTTAAAAGATATTCGTGTTTTTCATAGGAAAGACTCGAGAATGAATCGAATGAAGCAGCTAACACATATCCGAGCCCATTATCTTTAATGAGGTTCTTGTTTTGTTCACCTTCCAGAGCCCAAACGTTTATCTTCTCAACCAAATCAAGACACCTCTTCCCATCGCCTTTCGAAGATGCAGCCATCATTTTTGAACAAATTTCCACTATATCAAAAGAAGTTAATGGTGTTCTAGGAGTCGGTATTCTTTCAACACCTTGATCCCTATTCTCGACACACCATTCTTGGATCATTCTCCTGATCATGTGATTTGGTATTTTATCAAAACTGGTAAGCACTTGATTCGTAACCGGACACGTTTGATTCCCATCACGTATCCACTTCTCAATGCTCTCCCGATCATACGTTATACCCGTTGACAACGTCACCGGATCTTTCATTAGATCAAGAGATATCGGGCACCGAAAATGCATAGGAATGTTGAGCTCTATCTTGGAATTTTGCTTAGAAAGAAATTTCTTGCCAGCTAAACGACTAGCTCTAGGTTTCTTCCAGAAAAATGCCATTTGTACACACTTTTTTAATCTGAAAACAAGATTTGGAGATATGGGTATGAATCTTTTTGAAAGAACTGAAATGGGTTTAATGAATCTAGAAATTTAGAAGTGTTTGTTTATATATTGGTATTGTAGTATATAATTTGGGTCAAAGGTAGGAAGGAATGAAATGTTCAAGTTAAAGGTTATGATGTTGGGCATTTGAATGTTGACCGTTGAAAGTGAGAGTCAGAGCTTGCGATAATAATAGCATAAGGCAAACGTTTTGTGATATAATTTGTTCGAGAAGTAGTTGTAGTATAAGAACCGGTATAATTGGGCGCCGGTAAAACTTGGACCAAACTATTGACATCCACGTGGTCAAAGGTCAATCTAGTTGTTCCACATGACCCGTTGTCTACTTTTATTTATGGGATCCGACCCGACTATTAATAAAACTAAACTAACTGTTTATTTTCTTTTAACTTTAAATAAGTAACTCACCATCAATACGGGAAGGGATCTAGTAAGAAGAAAAACTAAAATAGGAAGAATAGGAAGAATTTCTATCCACATATTTCAAATAAGAGGGAGAAATTTAAGAGGAGATGCATATATTTTTATAGGTGCATCTAAAATGATCAATACATTACAATTCCATATTGCGTGTCTTAAACATTATCTAAACTCATAACCATTTAAGTAGAAACACTCTCACACACAACGTGAAATACCTTAAGAAACAAACTATTTGATAACTTCGACTTTTGTTTATACAAATCAAAGTCCATAACGTTGTTTATCATAAACAATTTTGATAAGCAATCTATCAATCAAGGTATTTATTCTTGTACACCTAACAATTGGTACTAATTTATTTAAAATTTGATTGATCCACATCCAGCAAAAAATCAATTACCCGCTGACACGTCAGTAAATGGTAATTTTTTTGTAAACTTTATGTAGCCTTAGCATGTCTCTTTAGTAAATTTGGACCTTATCTAAAAATAGAATTGCTCTCATCGTAAAAAAATTGTACACCTAATTTTGTCTTGAAGTAGTATACCTTTTATGACCCAAAGCTTTTGGTGTAGTGATATGTGAGTTGTCTATCAACTTAAAGTTTGTGGATTCAAGTCTTACTAGAAGCATTAGTAAAATTATATTGGAAAACTTATACCAAGTTGAGTCAACTCGACCCAACTCGAAAAAACCAGCAACCTCTTCCTTTGTTCTCAGGCTCCCACTTCCTATAAATGGAAGGCTCAGCTTTTCCTTGTATTATATTTCATATGACAATTGTAATTTTTGTAAGAAGATCAGAATAAAAGTTTATATAACATGGTTTTCGCCAGAGAATGAATAATTTTCAATGTGACCACTTAACATGTTCATATTAATAATAGGAGGGAGTCATGATCATAAAACTGAATCCCCGGCTTACAATTGCAACTAATCATCGAGTAAACACATAAACATCGGGCAACTATCCCTCACAAGCATTTCACCAAACACCTTCTCGCATCCCTCCACACAACTAATAAAACTCAATCAAAAGCGTATACCTTGCCACATTATAATAAACCCCATCTTAGGATCTTGAGCATCCAACAACAACAACACTAATAATAGCATCAGCCATAAAATCATCAATTTGGGTCCCTAAGAACACAATCCTTTCCCTTAAAAGCAACCCCATCGCATCGAAAAGGGTAAGCTTGGTTTAGATTTAAAAGATTGTGATAGGGTTTGTGGGGAGGGTTAAGAAGTGAGCATTTGATGGATTGGCGGCGGAGGGACATGGGTTTTGAAAGGAGGCAGTGGCGGAGAGTGGTGGTTGTTGTGGTGGCTGTGGTGTCGGTGTGGTGGTGCCAGAGAGGGGGAGAGGCAGTAAGATAATGTGAGAGAGAGTAGAAGATACTCCTAAATGTTATGATATAAATTTAATAGGACGAACGGTGTAATTGTTTAGAGCCACAGGTGTGATTTATGTAAATTTATGTGATTAGATCAGATTTAGGGCTACAATAGGAAAATTAGTCAAGTTTAGTGCTACTATAGGAAAAAAAAAGTTTGATGCCCAGAAAAGGAAAACGTGACAACTTTGATGCCTTTTTTTTTTATCATTTTTTCTTTATGATAATGAGGTGAGATCAACAAATAACATTTTTTTTCTAAAAAAAATTATAACTCATGTGCTGTTCAAAAGAACAAATAGTGAATCTTAGTCATTCATTTTTTTCATCAAACATAAAAGAAAACCAAGTTTCTACATACGGAAAATATATCTTGCAAATGGTAAATCTACAAGCTACGAAAAATACACTATCACGACGAGAATTAAATTATCTTTTTATAGATATGCACTACTTTATACTTTTGCCGAACTTTTTTTAGAAAATTTACGCCCATAAAAATCACTTGTAATTTGTTATTTTCACAAGTAACATGTGATTTTTATAGTAATAAATCACATGTAATTTTTCGAATCAAATATGATTTCCTTTTGGTGAAAATTTTGAAGAAAAAAAAGTTTGTCAAAAGTATATACAACTGCATATTTATATAAAGATCATTTAATTCTCGTCGCGATAATATAATTAATTTCGCGTAATGATTAACGGTTTGCGAGATATTTTAATTTTTTAAACAAAAGATGAAAATGTTTTTTTTTCTTCTTTTTTTATGAGAAAATGAATGGTTGTGATTGCATAGTTTGTTATTTAGATAAAAACTATTTCGTATAAAACTTTTGTCTTATGATAATTTGCAATTTAGCAGATTAATTAGTTATAAAGTGTTGGTATGCCAATCCAACAACTAACTCCTAATTTATAATTGCTGATATCTATATGAAAATATCCAAATAATGTTACATATTTTACTTTTTGAAGAGCCATCAAATATTATTTAATGATAATCCAAGTTATACCTAAAAGGGATACTAATTTTAAAAAATATTATACTTGTTCAAAAATATTTTTCTAAGTAACGAAAAAAAAAATACTTTTATAAATACCAATGTTGACATTTTTGTTTTTGTGTGAGTAGTATGACTATTTCACCCTTTCAAATTACATAAATGATCTCTGTGAGTTTGCGAAAAGTGCATCCACCATCGGTAGTGTAAATTACATAAATGGTTCCTGTCGTTTGAAGAAAATTGCATCTACCGTCCTTAATTTTTTTTTCAAAACTTTTTTTCGTTCGTTTTTTTCCATATTTTTTTAAAATTATATTTCAAAAAAAGATTTCGGAATTTTTTTGTAGAAATTTTTTTATCTGAATTTTTTTTTCGTGACAAAAAAAAACAACTTTTTCCGATAAAAATTTTTCACCTGTGACAAAAAAAAGTGTTTAAATTTTTTTTTCACATGTGACGAAAAAAAACTTTTCAAAAAATCAGTTTGAAAAAATCGGACGAAAACGTATAAAATAAGACGAAAAAAAGTTTTTCGACAAAAAATTCCAATTTTAAAAATAAAATAATTTTGAAAAAAAAAATTGGATAAAAATTTTGGAAAAATAATTTAAAAAAAAATTTAGAAACAAGGGATGCAATTTTCTCCAAATGACAAAGACCATTATGTAATTTACTCTAGGGACGGTGGATGCAATTTTCAAAAATTCAAAGGGTAAAATGGTCATCACAAGTTTTTCTACTCACATAAAGACAAAAGTGTCAACATTAGTACTCACAAGAGTTTTTTTTTATTCGCTACTTAAAAAAGTATTTTATATAGGGAAAATGATCTAAAAAGGCATCGAAGTTGCCACATTTTCCTTTTCTGGGCATCGAACTTTTTTTTTCCTATAGTAGCACTAAAATTGCCTAATTTTCCTTTTGTGACACAAAATCACACTTATAGTGTAATTAACCTTCTTAATCCCACTAAACCCGTTTTTAGCTGATTTTGTGAACTTTGGGCATGTTTTGAACAAAAATTGGTAAATGAAGGGTGTATTGTAAAGGTTTTTACAAAGCTTATTTACTTCCCCCTCCCAATCCCAACCCTAAACCTGGATGAATATTTTCCCCAATCCTTTCAAAATCAAGAACCCTAATTATGAGTAGTTCTTCTTCAGCACAATCACGTTTAGTTGGAGGTAAGATTGAACGTTTCTGTAAGTGTGATCGACAATTGAGAGTCCAAACATCAACCACAAGGACGAATCCAGGAAAGAGGTTTGTAAAATGTGCTCAATGTCACGTCTATGAGTTTCTGGATGTAGACCTTCCTAGTGAATACTACAAGGACTTGGTATATGGGTTCTTTCAAAGGCATATAGGTGTTGAAAATGCACCCATGATTGAAGCTCTAGCTTCGGATAAGACAATGTTGGAAGAGGAGTTGATGGCTACAAAGACAAGATTGGAAGAGGAGGTGAAGGCTGGAAAGTCTAAACTGGAATTGTATGATAGGTTGTTTATGATGATGTTAGAAGTGTTATGTTTCATTTGTGTTTGGTTTGGTATGAAACTATCCAACTGATGTAGTTCTTCTTAAGTTGTTAATGTAGTATTTTGAATTGTTAACTCTTAACTTTGGATAATGAATGTCAATGTTTTAGTTTGGTAAATGTTTTGAATTGTTAAGTGTTGGTACGGTATGCACACAGATATGATAGTCATATTACATAGGACTGCAACCATAGTCATAGGATTACATAGGACTGCATTACATAGGATTATTCTAGGGCTTACTAAAGCCATACCACTAACATTACTAAAGCCATAAAACCACTAACTTGTAGTGGTTCCAAACCACTCATTTCCTAGACCTTGTCCTCTTCCCCTTCCCCTTAGTCTCAGCTTCATTGTTGATAGGCTTGGCAACAAAGTCTTTGATGCCCATCTTAGCACAAGTTTCCTTGTTTGGAAATCCCAGAACTTTAGGCCTAGCATCAAAAGCTAGCTTGGCAAGCTGCTTTGAGGTTAGTGGCACCTCCTCATCATCATTTTGTTCAACTTGCCTTGAGCTGGAACCAACTTTCCATTCAATAGGTAGTGGCTCTTCAATGTGCTGCAATGGTGGAAAATAAGATCCCCATGATATTTCTTCAGAACCACCTTGTTCAAGTAGTCTCTTCCTGTGGTGCCGAAATGGTTATTATTTCGAAATAAAAACAATGTTAGTAATAGCATAAAGGAAATATGCATTAAAGTTGTTAGATTTCCTGGTGTATGGTTATTATTTATGGAAATGGTTATTATTAAGTTGTTTCATACCTGGTGGTTGGCTGGAAACAATCCTCTTGCTTGAACTCATGTTTTCAAAAGTTTTTTTAGATACACAGATATGAGTAGAAGATGTGTGGGATATGGTATTGGTTCACTTGATTTTATAACAAGTCTCAAAAACAGTTGGGATTCTCAAATAATTTAGATGCTCACCTATGATAGCCTAGTGACTGCCTCAAAACATTTGACACCTTATCTATGCCATTCTCCATTGCATAAAGCAAATCTTTGCAAGTAAATAGCCTAGTGATCGTGATAAAAAACAGATTTCATTGACTGCAAATAGCCTATGGTTCATTTAATTTACATGACTGCATAAAGAAAGACTGCAAATAGTTTGTTTATAGGCTGCATAAAGAAAGACTGAAAATAGCCTATGGATAACAAGGTCAACTTTATGTCAACTTTATGCATAAAGGATGTATGCATAAACGATGACAAGTGCATTTACTGCAAATAGTTAAAAACTGTATATTTCATAAGATGTAAAAAATTGGAAAGTAATAACAAAACATAGCTAAAAACTGCATATTTCATTAAACTTAGTAGTTTAACAATGACCATCTTTTTACTGCCCTCAAAGGATGTACAAAATGGGCTTGTGCTAAGATATTGTTAATACAAATAAACCGTAAAAACTTTTATTAATATTTTGCGATCTCTTTGTGTTTTGTTGATAACAAATATAATGTTATCTTAAGTATAAGTATAAGGATACATGTTATTTTTGTAAAGCATTTACATATAGCCATTTAAATACAAAAATGTAGTAATTAAGCATTTGTTGTAATAGTTTATTAGGATGGGTAAAAACCATAACCCATGGACCATAACCCATGGATCTTAACCCATACCCAAGTTAGCTAGATACAATGTATACTTAGATACATTGAATCTAAAGAAAACCCATTGACCAACCCATAACCCATGACCCATAACCAAAAACCCCATGGGCAAAGAGGAGCGTCCCACGGATCCCTAGGATTACACTAAACGGATCACAAGTGGAAGGGATCCGTGGGATCCGGGGAACAGTGAAGATTTTTGCCTATAAATAAAGAGTCATTTCTTCATTCTAACTCACCCCTCTTCTTACTAAATCTCTCAAACACTCTCATTCTCTTCTAACATATAGATCACTTGATCTAGAGAGTTGTTCTTCTTTCTTTCTATTGTGATCCTCATATAGGTCCTTCTCTAAGGCGAGATCACGAACATTCTACAAGTCATCCAAGCAAGGGGTCCTTGATTGATTTGTCACTCCGCAAGATTTCAGAGTAGCAAAGATCTTGTATTAGATATTTCACATACTTGTTGTGTAATAGTCGTGTTGGTTTGGTCCACCGTGCTATGGACTCGGTATTTAGCTTTGTACCGGAAAAAGTGTAGGCAACGTTGTGAAGGCTTCTCCGCCAAGTGAAGGAGTTTGTTGACATAGTGCTTGAACTCGCGAGTAGGTGACTCGGGGAGTGGAGTAGGGCAAGGAAGGTGTCCTTGTAGCCGAACCACTATACATCGGTGTTGTCTTTTCTTTCCCTTCGCTTTACTTTATTTACTTGCTTTATCATTAGATCTATACTTTTTCCACATCCATAAGATCTCACATATTAACGAATCTAAAAGTTTTTGAAATTAACGTAAAATCGGCAAAACTATTCAACCCCCCCTCCTAGTTTTTCACAATTGGCATCAAGAGCTAAGTTTATAAAAGTTTTAAAGTAAAATTGTATTTTAAAAACTTTTCGATCACTATGGGTTATGAAAATTATAAGGAAGGGCAATCTATGCAACGACCACCACTACTTGAAACTAATGGATTTATATATTGGAAAAATAGATTCGAAACATATGTGAAGTCTAAAGATATTGATCTTTGGTACATTATTGTTGAAGGTGATTTTGAGGCTACCTCAAATGATGATAAAGGAAATTTAGTTAACATACCTCATGATAAACTAAACGATGAAATGAAAAAAAAGCTTTCTAAAAATAGTGAAGCAAAAATGGTTTTATATAATGCTTTACCAAAAAAGGAATTCGAACGAATTTCTATGCTTAAAACCTCTAATGAAATTTGGAATTCTTTAGTTGTAACTCATCAAGGCAACCAACAAGTTAAAAATAATAAAATTGATTTATTTGTTCAACAATATGAACAATTTTCAATATCGGATGAGGAAACTATGGATCATTGATTTGCTAACTTTAATAAAATTATTACATCTTTACAAGCACTTGATGAATCTTTTTCTAGCCGTAACCATGTTAGGAGATATCTAAGGGCACTTCCATCGAAGTGGAGATCCAAGGTGACGGCGATCGAAGAGTCAAAGGATTTGACAATCCTCACCCTTGATGAACTCATAGGCAACCTAAAAGTTTACGAGCTTGTCCTTGCTAAAGACTCCGAAGCCTCAAAGGTGAAAGAGAAACACAAATCTCTTGCCCTTAAAGCTAAAAAGGCTTTGAGCGATGAAGAGAACTCCTCTTCGAGTAGTGACGACGAGGAGTACGCTATGGCAGTAAGGGACTTTAAAAAGTTCTTTAGAAGAAAGGAAGATACGTCCAAACAACCGCATGACGATAAGAAAGGCTTTCGTAGAAAAGCTAAAAGAGGACGAAGCCAAAAGATGATCATACTTGTTTTAAATGTGGGGACCCAAACCACTTTATTAGTAAGTGTCCCAAACGGGATGATCAAAAGGCGCTCGTGAGCGGCACGTGGGGAATGAGCGACGAGGAGGACGAAGAAATTTGTCTCATGGCAAATGACGAGGTATGTCACTTAATACTATTGTAGTTCATCACTTGATGACGACTCATTGCATAATGAATATGACAAAATATGCAATATTAGCTTAAAACTAATTAACAAAAACAAGCTTTTAAAGAGTCAAAACCAACGCTTAGATAAAGAAGTCATAGAATTAAAAGCAAAACTAAAACGCTTAGAAAAGGGTAAAATAGCAAGTGGTGAATGTGAACTTTATGCTCAACTTCAAACACTAGATGATCATCTAGATTCTAAAATTGCTAGAATGAGTACGAACACTTTAGATATGATATTAGATGGTGTTAAAACCGGTAACAACCAAAAAGGTTTAGGTGTTCAACAACTTGATCCATCAACTAGTGAAAGTAAAGAAACAAAATTTGTTAAGGCACTAGAAAAACCACCACTTTGTTGTGGCCGGATCCCTTGATAAAGGAACCGGCTAGTGTACGCCAGGGGATCCGTGGATCTTCTATAGCAAACAGTAGCAATAACGTAGCTTCTTCATCTAGAACTGAGTTTGTTATAGTTAATAGGAAGAAACCAACTCATGTCACCACTAGACAACCACCTCCAAAATATAATCCTACTTTTGCAAGAAACAAAGCTCCATCTTTTTCAAACCTAATTCATTTAGGAGACCTAATAACGTTTACCAGAAAAGTAACCATCAAATGGGATGGAACCCAAATATGCAAAATGGTTTCCCTTTTCAAAACTTTGCTCCATGGAATGCATACTCACCTTATCCATACATGTCTAACATGAATGGAATGTTTAACACTAATGGACCCATGAACAAATGGGGACCAAACTTTTGAGTTTATTATTGTTTTAGGTGTGCTTAAAGGTCGACCTAGACCCCGATGAATGGGTCAAGGATAGCGGGTGCACGAGGCACATGACCGGCAATAGAGATCTATTCTCCACATATGAATCCTTCAATGGAGGTAATGTGGTGTTTGGAAATAGCAAAAGTAGAATCATCGGTAAAGGTACGATTTCTAACAAATCTCTAACCATTAACGATGTGTGTCATGTAAAAAACCTAAACTTTAACCTCTTAAGTATAGGACAAATATGTGATAAAAAGTGCAATGTACTTTTAACCGAAACCGGTAGTAAGATATTAAAAAATGGCATAACCATAGGAAGAGGAATTAGGAAACATGGAGTCTATGTCATTAAAATCGGTAATGAACCTAAAGACAAACTATGTCTTACCTCTATGGATGATACTTCGACCTTATGGCATCGAAGATTGGGTCACGCCAACATGCGACTTCTTCAATCGCTATCATCCAAAGATCTAGTAAGAGATCTACCTAAGTTAAAATATGAACATCACTTTTGTGATGCTTGTAATGTAGGAAAACAAGCTCATTCTAGTCATAAAGCTAAAAACATGGTGTCTACAACTAGGTGTCTAGAATTACTACATATGGATTTATTTGGTCCATCCGCTATCCAAAGTTATGGAGGCAACTACTATACTTTGGTCATAGTGGATGACTATTCTAGGTATACATGGACAAAATTCTTAAAGAACAAAACGGAAACCTTTAATTATTTTGAAATATTAAGCAAAAAGATCCAAAGACAACTAGGAAGTCCCATAGTGTCTATTAGGACGGATCATGGTAGGGAATTCGATAATGAAGTGCAATTCGGAGCTTTTCGAACCATGCTTAATGAGCAATCCATACCTCAAAAGTTTTGGTGTAATGTCGTTGATACTTCAACGTACATACTCAATCGAGTCTTAATTAGACCAATCTTAGGTAAAACTCCATATGAGTTACTCCGAGGCAAAAAGCCTACGTTAAATCACTTTAGAGTCTTTGGAAGCAAATGTTTTATTCTTAACACTAAAGATTACCTTACAAAATTTGATCCTAAATCAACCGAAGGTATCTTTCTAGGTTATTCGCCAAATAGCAAAGCTTACGTCATATTAAACAAAGAAACAATGAAGGTAGAAGAGTCATTAAATATAAAATTTGATGAAAGTCCACCCAAACCCTCTCCACCTCTTGTCGATGACGAGATTATAGAAAGTGAAGCTATAGTAATAAAGAAAAAGATAAATGAAGAAGAAGAACCTCTAAGTGATGAAATAATAAACATTAAAGAGTCCAAAGATCACCCCGTAGATAAAGTCATAGGAAAGCTAAATGAACGAACATTAAGGTCTCAAGTTCAAAACCAAAGTAGCTTGTTTTGTTTCGTTTCAACCTAAGAACCTAAGAATACACAAGAAGCCATAAAAGATGAAAGTTGGGTAATGGCTATGCAAGAAGAACTAAATCAATTTGTTTCTAATGATGTTTGGACACTTGTCCCTCCACCTAGTAATCAAACCATAATAGGAACCAAATGGGTTTATAAAAATAAATTAGATGCAAACGGAGTAGTGTCTAGGAACAAGGCTAGACTCGTTGCTCAAGGGTATAACCAACAAGAGGGAATAGACTTTGATGAGACCTACGCCCCCGTGGCTAGATTAGAGTCTATAAGAATACTTCTTGCGTATGCTTGTGCTAATGATCTAAAGCTTTATCAAATGGATGTCAAAAGCGCTTTTCTAAATGGTTTCATAAATAAATAAAATCATTAGTGCAAATATATGTAGATGATATTGTATTAGGATCCACTTGTCAAGACATGTGTGATGATTTCTCTAAAATCATGCATGTGAGTTGAGAGATGAGTATGATGTGAGAACTTAGTTTCTTTCTTGGTCTACAAATTAAACAAGTAGAAGATGGTATCTTCTTTAATCAATCTAAATACATAAAGGAGATGTTAAAGAAATTCGGTCTAGAAGAGTAGAAACCAATTAGGACACCAATGTCATCCGACACCAAACTCACAAAAGATGAAGACGGCGAATCCGTAGATAATACTAAATATCGTGGCATGATAGGTAGTCTTCTCTACCTCATGGCAAGTAGGCTGGATATCATGTTTAGTGTTTGCTTATGTGCTAGGTTTCAAGAAGACCCTAAAACATCACACCTAGAAGCCGTAAAAGGATATTTAGATATATTAAGGGTACAACACAATTAGGATTATGGTATCCTAAGGGCACGGGAGTAGAAACAATTGTATATGCAGATTGACCATGCGGTGATTACGTTGATAAAAAAAGTACAAGTGGGGTATGTACTTTCATGGGATGTTGTTTAACATCTTGGTTTCTAAGAAACAAACGGCACTAGCAATATCAACAACCGAAGCCGAGTACGTCTCCGACGGCAAAGCATGCCAACAAGCACTATGGATGAAACAAGCGTTAGTCGACTACGACATTCATCTAAGCGACATAGCCATCCTATGTGACAACAAAGGTGCCATCGACTTAAGCAAGAATCCGTTATTGCATTCTCGCACAAAGCATATAGAGATTCGTCATCACTTCTTAAGAGACAATGTTCAAAAGGGAACATCTCTATTGAGAAGGTAGCATCCGAAGACAACATAGCCGACGTCTCACCAAACCGTTGAAGCGGGAACAATTCAACCTACTTCGTCTTGGTCTTGGTCTAATGGAACAAACGTCGTAACTTATTTGACTCTACAAGGTATGTAAACACTAGCCTTCTTCTTTTCTGAGTCTAGGATCTCTATTTCACGCACAACTCACAAACAATATGGGAATTTTCAAAACCCAAGATAAGTTTTCCACATTTTTTTAAAACACATACACATTTTCAAAGAAAACCTCTTTTCAAAATGTTTTCTAAAAGGATGATACCTTCCGTATCAATTTCACAAAAGCAATTTCTCACGTCTAGGACAAATCGCTTTTTCATTATTAATACAAAGTAAAACCCGTTTTCATTGCATCTCATGTCTTTTGAATGCTAAAGGGGACACATAACTAATATGTGTTTTCGGTTACATTCATTTAAGCAACAATGAATTAGGAGCATTGATAACACTAAATTATGTACTTATGTACTAAATATGTGTTTTCGAGTTATCTCAATAGGATACTTTTTCTACTTCTAGTTTATTTTCTATTTTTTTAGGGGTCGAGATAACCGTAACTCCAAATAGTTTGCATATAGGCACACACTAGGTAAAAATGTTTCCAAAAGGAAATTTTTGTGCTACCTGAATCACCAGACCCACGAATCCGAGCCTTCATGCTGGACGGATCCCTCAAGGGAAGGATCAGTGGGATCCGTGAAACAGAAGCTGCTTTTACCTTCTATTTTTTCACTTTGGATGAACAATCCACATTTGTTTTATTTTAGGGAGTATGCTCTTTAATGCTTGTGTTCTCATGATCACATGCCTTAAATTCATATCTAATCATTAAATTTTAATCCACATTTTGGGTCAAGCATTCATTACAATGATTTGTTTTTTTATATATAGAACTCCCAAAATGCTTGCATAATCCATCTCATCTTCACAAACACAATACACCATGTCATCCACAAACCCTTTGGATGAATCACCTAGTACAAACAAACATCTTCATGATACCCAAACCTTTGTGCAACCACCATCCAAAATACCACAATCAAACTCTAGGATATCCGCACGGATTAGTATCCGATCTTGTTGTTTAGCAAACCCAACCTCAAATGGTTCATCCTCAACAAATAACTCACCACAAGATGCTTCCATTATAGCACCTCCCTCATCACCAACAAGTACACCAACTTCATCACCACCTAAGTCACTCTTTTGGATCTCCTTAAGACTCCAACAAGATCTAAACAACCTAAACAAAAAGAAATAGTCTTTTCAACACCCCCACATCTCCAAATACTATTTTTCAAGATCTTGAAACATCACCACCATTAGCTTCCATCACATTACAAGAACATCTAGGTTCTTTTCCACCACCATTCACAAACATTCCGGATGTTGATCCATATTTTCCTATTTTTCCACCACATCTTTAAATCAAATCAAAACAACCCGAAAAACTTCCCACTCATTACCCATTTACATTGTGAACATTGCCAATCCACTAGGGAAATCACAATGGAAGTTAGGGAAGAAATGCGTTTCATACTCAACCTCATCCTTGATCGCATCAATACCATCACTCATCAAAACATCCATCCATAACCTTATGCAAGCATGGAAGGAATCACTACTACTATTTTTTACTTTTAGTATTTTTTTCTTTTGAAGTCATTTTAAAGAACAAGTCTTGTTCTTATTTTTACATGCTTGTACGTGGCATAAATACCACTACAATTTGTTGTTTTATTACAAGGCCTTGTTTACATACCTTGGTTCCCAATCTTGATTCTCGGCAATCACAAGATTATTTAAGCATGTTACTAACCTTTCTTTTTGTAGGATTTTTTTTTCACTTACTTAAACAAGGGGAGCTACCGTCAAGGGGGAGTTAGCGTACGTGGACTACTTTACACTTTTATGTTTATCTCTTCCAAGGGTTAACTTTTTGTTTCGACAAAAAAGGGGAGAAGAAGTAAAACTTAGGGCTTTCAAAACTTACATCTATTCTTAAGTTTTACTCATCATAACATTATGTTTTGTCATCAACAAAAGGGGAGATTGTTACAAATAAACCGTATAAACGTTTATTAATATTTTGCGATCTCTTTGTGTTTTGTTGATAACAAATATAATGTTATCTTAAGTCTAATTATAAAGATACATGTTATTTTTGTAAAGCATTTACATATAGCCATTTAAATACAAAAATGCAGTAATTAAGCATTTGTTGTAATAGTTTATTAGGATGGGTAAAAACCATAACCCATGGACCATAACCCATGGATCTTAACCCATACCCAAGTTGGCTAGATACAATGTATACTTAGATACATTGAATCTAAAGAAAACCCATGGACCAACCCATAACCCATGACCCATAACCAAAAACCCATGGGCAAAAGAGAGCGTCCACGGATCCCTAGTATTACACTAGACGGATCCCAAGTGGAAGGGATCCGTGGGATCCGGGGAACAGTGAAGATTTTTGCCTATAAATAGAGAGTCATTTCTTCATTCTAACTCACCCCTCTTCTTACTAAATCTCTCAAACACCCTCATTCTCTTCTAACATATAGATCACTTGATCTAGAGAGTTGTTCTTCTTTCTTTCTATTGTGATCCTCATATAGGTCCTTCTCTAAGATGAGATCACGAGCATTCTACAAGTCATCCAAGCAAGGGGTCCTTGATTGATTTGTCACTCCGGAAGATTTCTGTAGCAAAGATCTTGTATTTGATATTTCACATATTTGTTGTGTAATAGTCGTGCTGGTTTGGTCCATCGTGCTACGGACTCGGTATTTAGCTTTGTACCAGAAAAAGTGTAAGGGCTTCTCCGCCAAGTGAAGGAGTTTGTTGACATAGGGCTTGAACTCTCGAGTAGGTGACTCGTGGAGTGGAGTAGGGCAAGGAAGGTGTCCTTGTAGCCGAACCACTATACATCGGTTGTGTCTTTTCTTTCCCCTTGCTTTACTTTATTTACTTGCTTTATCATTAGATCTATACTTTCTCTACATCCATAAGATCTCACATATTACGAATCTAAAGTTTTTGAAACTAACTTAAAATCGGCAAAACTATTCAACCCCCCTAGTTTTCCACAATGGTCATTACATAAACTTGTAACATAAGTT
>OU343218.1:106036851-106149291 GCA_910596185.1 Chrysanthemum makinoi | reverse complement strand
AGTGTACATAGCAGCTTTCATCTTCGAAATCGATAAGGCTGGTCTTCTTTCAGTAGAGCGAGCACACAGATAGTCCAGGTCACGGTTGAAGAAGAATTCAGACTGAATGGTCATTTGTCCAGGTTCACCACCGAGAGGAAGAGGTTTATTCATATTGAAATGGCTAATCTCCTCACTGACTTGATCACTCAGCATCTTGTGCACTCTTCCTCTTCCATCGATATTGGAGCTGATTGGCATCAGAGTGAAAGACCTTGACAATTTCAAAAGCTTTTCCTTCAAGATCCTTTGGAGTGATGGACGAGATTCCCTTCTGTTCACAAAACCACTTAATGAAGCTGCCCATATCTCCAGTGGCATGAAGTAGAGAGTCTTCATCTAGGGTTTCATAGTTAGTAGAAATTGTGGAAGCCCAGTTGTTATCAAGGATCATCGTGTCAGTCTCTGGGATAGACCATGAGGGTTCTGGTGTATGAGGTCTCTCTTCGGTGAGCCAACTTCGAATGGTGTCTTTTGAAGGTGCAACTCTAGATGGTTTAGAGCGTTCTCCTGTCATGTATGTATCAAACCAATCATCTTCAGACGGCTTAGGGATATACTTGGTGGATGCATCATCATCATCTGATTCTGACTCTGCCATGACATACGACTCTTCATGAAACACTTGATCTTCGTGAATAGAGGAGACTGTGGGTGTGAACCTTGAATTGACCGTGGTCCAAGCTGCAGACTTCCTTTGAGTTTCCTAGTCTCCGGATGGACTAGATTGATTAGAAGGTTTTGGATGAGATGCTGGTGGTTGTGGTGAAGGTGTCATGGTTGTGCCAGAAGATCCACCAGCCCCAGAAGTTCCAGCTCCTCCAGTTGGAGGTGAAGGAGGTGGTGGTGGCTTGGGGCCTCTAGACTTATCAGTTGATTTCACTGGAGCAGTCTGTCTTTTCTTCTTATCTTCACTTTCTCGTACATCCTCTACAAACTACTGATAATTATCGAGTCTCGTCGATTCCTCAAGTGCTTCGTACAATTTCTTATGTGTATTGTCCCAGATCTCTCCCCTGCTTGTACATTCTTTTCTGAAGAGCGATCTCATGTCAGAGATTGGCAAGTCTTTGAATCGCTGAAGTAGTGGAGCCTTCATTGCCTAATCAATTGCATCTTTAATATCTGCTTCTATTGCCTGTGTAACAATCTCATTAAGGTTAAGATTCTCTAGCTTTTTGACACGACTATCAAGATTATTGACGGCAACAGGAAAGTGTTTCTCAATAGTTGCAATACGTGTCATAGCCTCTTTTAGCAATTGCTCAGTCGTTTTGTCTGGAGAAGGTGAAGCAGGAGGTGGTGAGGCAGGAGGAGTGACGGTATCACTGACAGTGACAACTTGTACTGGATCAATAGTAGGTTTGGGTGGTGGAAGTGCGGTTGCTTGAATAGGTGCTGACATTGGAGGAGTGGTTGATGTGTCTTGCTGAATATCAACATTGTACATGGACTCCGCTTCCTGTTTCTCATCATTTTTCTTAAAAATCTCGTTGTCTGAGGGTTTGTCATTTAAGAACTGATTACCAAAAGTTAAGTTTGTATCTAGATTCTTTAATGAGGATAGAGAATCAATAGACATATTTGGTTCTTCCAAATGCCTGGTCTTATCAGATCTTGATTCAACGTTCTCCTGTGAGTCTTTCTTCATCTCTTCATCAACATTTTGATCAGACTGAGTATCACTTGATGCAGGAGTTTCTTCTTGTGCCTCGGATACCTCCTTTTCCAATCCAGATTGTTCTTGAGCTGAAGATGATTCAACACTTCTTTTCTTCATCTCAAATTGAGTGGTAGTTCTTGATGGTGAAGAGGAGAGATGTCAAAGCATTGCGCAGCTTGTTCGGCATCAACACCAACAATCCCTTTCCCTTTGTCATGTGTGATTGGAGTTGTATGGCGTGGCTTAGGTTCAGGTTCTCTTAACACGACACCTCCAATTGGTGGTCTCATGTTCAGGCCTTCCAGACTTTGTTGAATTCCTTGCTGCAGAGCAGCATCATCTTCATCAATCAACCTCGAATTACCCCTCGAAACTTCAGTTTCCTCAACGTTTTCTTTTTCTACCTCCTTCTTCTTCTTTCTGCTTCTTGTGTTGGTGTGAGGTTGTGACCTTTCACGTCTCCTTTTTGGAAGGGCAGCATATGAGGTCTTTGAAGTCTTTGAACCAGAAGCAGACTTAGCAGTTTTGGGTTGTGGTGGAGTGGGAGAGACATCAACATTAGCACTGGATCTGGATGCCCTTTTCTTGTACAGTTTGAAGTGATTTGTCTTCTTAATATCGTCTGTGAGAAGAATATCAGGAATTGGCAATCCAAAGATCTCTTTATCCATGCCTTTAGCAACATATTTAAGGTTACACAGAACAAATTCTTCCTTGGCATTATGAAGGACTGATTCACTCCTAGGATTAAAGTTATGAGTCTGTTGCAAGTACTGGATGACAAGCTTCGAGAATCTGATGCTAGGAATCACAAGTTTGTTTACTTTCTTTCGTCCCTGAGCTTTATTCTGAAAGTTTGTTCTATCAGAGATAAAAGTGTTCATTGACAACGAGAATTCTTCCCAGATATGTTCCGATACATTAACATTCACCCCATTGACGATACCCCATAGGATTTGCAAGATGGGAAGTTGAGAACTGTTTTCATTGCTCTCCAGGGTTGATACATGTGTCCAATGATGATGTCAGAAGCCCTTACTATGCCAACTTGATAACCCAAACCAATCAAAAAAAACTATTATCTCTTCCGCACTAGGTGGAGGTTCAGATCGTATGTTGGGGTTACAGGGTGTGATTCCAAGGGCCTTGCTGAGAATGTCCGAATTGATCACAAATTCCTTATCATCCAGCTTGCAGGTATAATGAGTTGTGATTTTGTCCCATTCAATGGTATTCCAAAATTTTTGTATGTAAATGGTGGGAATTGTGCATTGCTTGGTAAGGGCACTGAAGAAATTTGTGTTTTTGAGGATATCAATAGACACTTTGAGGGTTGGATTTTGTTGCAACTTTTGCATGTCCACATAACAGTTACTTTTTCCAATCTCTACCCATTTATTTTTAGGAAGTATTTCATCGTCTGAACGGACATTGGGTGGAGCAGAAGATGCAATGTTCTCAGCTGAGGTTGTGTTTGCCATTGAAGATCTAAAGAAACACACATACAACAACAATGATTGAGAGCATGTTAGATTAGAAATGGTTAGTTAAGCAATATTGAATACAGTCTTATGACATGAACTCAATAACTTAGTAGCTTAGACAGAGTTCCCATAAGGATATTGAAATAGATTGAATGGCATTAGAGAGTTTTCAAGGTAACAGCTCCATTTGACACAGTTATCGAGAGACAAGTTGTTTTAGAATCAAATTATTTAAAAGCATAGTTGCTATTAACTAATTTCATGAGACAAGATACTCTTATGTGGATGTTATATCAAGTTGCTAAGAGTATGTTGTCAAGGCAAGTCGCTACAGGAAAACCTGAATCAAGTCGCTAATCATGAAATTACAATAGCAAGTCGCCTTGTTAGGATTTGGAAAATCCAGTAGTTAAAGTGTCGGTCACCTCAAGTATATGTAATCGTTAGAAAGCTCGTAGTCGTAGTTATTTAATGTTAAGTAGTATTTAAGTTATGTAATACCGTGGAGGACGGACGGGTCTTTACCCACTGTATACCTGATCCACAGCCCGTTGTGTGGCGTTTTATTGTAAGACTATAAATACTCTCTACCTCCCAAGGTAGAGAGTTGGAGCTCATAATAAGATTTTTCTTTCTCACTAAAGTTCCCAAACCTCTAACTTTCTCTCTCTAAAACTCTTGTGTACGCCTACTTTGCTTATGGATTGATGTGTATGTGAAATCCAATATGTTACAAATGGTATCAAGAGCCATGGTTAGATCATCTCTTACATATCTTTAGATTTCTAGTGGTTTTTAGGTGTTTAAGAAAGTTTAGTGGTTTTTGCATCAGTTGGTTGATTTCTAGTGTTAAAGTTTGGATTTTGATTGTACTTTTGTGTTTAGGATCATCACAAGTGTTTAGGTTTTGATTTGGAAGACTTGAATCATCGTGGTTGGGTTGTTTTTGGATTGAAAATTGTGTTTTTGAATTTTTTTCAAGCTAGCGACTTGGGTCTCGGTATAATATTCTTGGTAGCGACTTGCTTTGTAAGTCTGTAGTGAGTTGTAGTGTTGTTTGGTGGCGAGTTGGTCCTAGCGACTTGCCTTTAGAGACAAGCCGACAAAAATTACTGTTGGTGGATTCTCCACTACGGGTAGCGACTTGGTAAGGTAGCGACTTGCTTTCAATTTTGATAGCGACTTGCTCTTTAAGTTTCGTAGCGATTTGGTGGTAGCGATTTGGTCCTTAGCGAGTTGCTATTTAGCGACTTGATCTCATAGCGACTTGGTGCATAGCGACTTGCTGTCAAAATTTGTAGCGACTTGGGTACTTAGCGACTTGTTTTGTTATTACTTAGCAACTTGGTTTTTAGCGACTTGATTCAAGGACTCTTAGCGACTTGGTTAATTTTTTGTTTGTAATACGGTTTTCTCTTGATTTAGTAAAATCCCGTGAAAGAATCTATTTCCTGGTTTAATCATAGAGTTATAAAATCCCGTGTAATCTTTAAACATGTCTACCATCGTACCTACAATCATCTCCACTGTTGCCGAGGATGTTCAAGCAGCTGGTTCAGATACTCGTCCACCCATGCTTGACAGAACTGACTACGACACTTAGGCTCAAAGAATCAGGTATCTTGTCTTGGAAAGGAAAATGGGGTCAACATTCTCAAATCAATTGATGAAGGACCTTATCTGGTTGAGACTACAAGAGACATAATTGATATTGCTGCAGATGGAACTATGATTTTTGGATAGACAGGCCAAGCGTATGATGAGCTCGATGATAAGGAGAAAAGAGATTCGATGCGATATCGGGGCTTCTAACATCATACTTCAAGGTCTTCTAAAAGATATCTACAAGCTTATCAATCACAACACTGAAGCCAAGGCGGTGTGGGATAATGTCAAGATGCTTCTTTCTGGTTCTAAATTAACTATGGAAGACAGAGAATCCCAACTCTATGATGAATTTGAGCACTTCGAAATGAACCAGGATGAGAGTGTCTATGAGTATTACATGAGATTCCACAAGCTTGTTAATGACATGAGGAACATCAGAATGACTATGCCAAACATTTAGCTGAACTTAAAGTTTGTGAACAACATGAATCCCGAATGGCACAAGTTTGTCACTTCTGTGAAGCTAACCAAAGGATTGAAGAATACAAACTATGAGCAACTCTATGCCTTCCTTCTTCAGAATGAGAGACATGCTATGTTTGAAAAAGGATTCTTGATCAGTTCAAAACTAACCAGGGAGAGACAAGCTCATCAAATGATTCAACCGCTTTCTACTCAAACATTGGAATTACCACCAAAGCATCTCAAGTTATACCCATGGGTAATGGTAATCACAAACTCATTCTCGATCCCATGTTCAAACAAGCTGATGCGGATGCACATGTGGGAAACTTCATTAATCAACTGGCTCTCCTGATTAGTCAAAACATGAACTCTCTTCCACACACCAACAACAATCTCAGAACTGCATCCAATCCACACAATCAAGCCACTGTCAGAGATGGGAAAGTTATGGTGCAACCAGTTCAAGAAAGGCTGTACGAACAAGGAAGAGGTGGAGTCGGTAGAGGATATGTGGCAAATCGGAATAGGGGAAGGAATGGAAATCAGGGACAAGCAAAGCCGATCAAGTGTTACAACTGTGGATGTGAGGGACACATTGCAAGGAACTGCACATCGCCAAAATATGCAGAGTACTTCAGGATAAGATGTTGCTTGTTCAAGCTCGGGATAATGGTGCGGCTTTGGATGAAGAAGAGTTATTGTTTCTTCTGAGGAAATGCCAAGACGTATGATGCAGATGTGGATGAGCAGCAAATTCAGGAGATAGGCCATAATCATCAGAATGCCTTTCAAGTTCGTGATTGTGATGCATCGACTCGATGTTGATGATGAACCTACTACACAAACCATTTTCATGGCTAGCATTTCTCCAATGGTCTCTCCTAAAGTCTCTTCATCACCACAAGCTGGCCCATCCAAAGACAAAATCATTTATGAGGTATTAAAACTATCGATGATCTTGATGTGCAAAAGATGCATGACAAAGTACTATCAACTGAAACTATTGAGCCAAATATTGAAAATATGGGTAATATCAATGTTGTCCCATATGATCAATATGTGAAACAAAGTGAAAGTGAGATTGTACCAAGTGATGCATCTTCTGCAGTCAACGATGACTATGTTTTTGATGAATACTTTGCATGTGCCCACTGATGATTCGTTATCTCTGAACTTAATGCCTATAAAGAGCGAGTTGCCATTTATGAACAACGTGCTAAGTTTGAGCTAACTACTCGTGGCGAGGAGTTGGATAACCAAATGCGTACAATTATTAGAAAAAGTAATTTTTAGAAGAAGTGTTAAAACAAGAGTTAAACTCCTTACAAGAAAAGCTTTCAAAAGCTGCTAAGCAAAAACAAGAACTTCAAGAAAATGTTAAAGTGCTTAAGCAAGAATTTCATGCTAAGGAATCAAAACTTTTGAATGATTTTTCCAATCTAAAACTTTGAAGAACAAGCTTGAAAATAAGTTGTACGTACAAGGGAATACCATTCAGACTGCTTACATGGTCACTAAGCATAGATTTCTAAGCGATAAGCATAGTGTTCCCATTATAGATAGACCTAACCCAGATGCGGTAAGATTGCAAAGCGACTCAAAATGTAATCTATGATGGCAATGAGATTCTTAAACCTAGACAGAAACCTAGTTGCGTTGAGTGCACTGAGGAAGATAGAAAATTAGATGATGCATCTAGGGTGAAAATGAATAAGAAGCTAGAAGATCCTGAATGCAAAAGAATAACATCACGATCAAACCCCATGATTACAAGAAGGAAAAATGGATCTCCTTAAACAAATTTAAGCCTAAAACGTTGTTAACACCGAACAAGTTTTCTGGAAAAGGGACTTAGATAAGCAAAAAGCAGAAAATCTTGTTGAAACAAACCCTCCCCTTAGGAAAATGCCTACAGCGACCGTGTATCCTCCAAATACACCAATGCATTTAGTTCCTAGAACTATTGCCACTAAGAGTAAGACCTTAATCAGCCAATATGTTATTCTTCAACTATTTGTCGATTTTGAGAAAACTTGTAAGAAAAGGATCACACCCACTGGGATAACTGAAGGGGAAAGGGGTTTTGAGCAAATAAAAGAATGCTATCTAACTGAGGTCATGCCTTTCTTTAAACAACTAAAAGATCAATTTGAGAGTCTTAAAAAGGGGATAGATTCAGATATTAAAGGAATGGAAAAGGAATTTGATGCAATGATAGTTGAGGTTAGTGACTATGAGCGAGCATTAAAATATAATGAGATTGAGAGGAAGAACTTGCATACACTGAATGAGAATCTGATTTCTGAATGTATTGCTCAAGATGTGTTTTTCATTGCTACAAATTGTTCCATTAATGCTTCTCAATTTCATGAATTATATGTTGCTCTGAAAGTCTCCCATGATCGTGTCATTGAGCTTGAAAAGACTAATTCTAAATTGAATGAGAAAATTGAACTGGATGATCACGACAATTTGGTTAAACATTTTTCTAAACTAGAGGTTGAGCATTTTAATTTACAACTAAAATATCAACATCTTAAAGAAAATGTCAAAACTTCAAATATCAAGACATCCTCGGATGCTCCGAGTTTGATGCGATTTTTTCAAATAAACAAGCGTGATGAGCGATTCAAGCTCATTGTAACACGATCAGAAAGTTGAAAGCCCAAATCTCTCAATTAAAGGGTGAAAAGAACAATGTGTCTGGATCCCAAATGCCTCCTCCTTTAGATTCTCGGAATTCTCAAACGTTTCATCTTCAAAACTTAGTAAATGCATTACAAAAGGAAAACGAGAGTTTTCTAGAAGAAAATGAAAAGGTTAAACGTCACTTCAATGAGTTATTTGAATCAATAAAGGTCACTCGTAACAAAAATAACGAACAAATAGCTTCATTTCAAAAGGAAATTGAGAATCTGAAGAGCCAGGAAAAGGGAAAATGCCAATGACCAATGTGGAGAATGATGGATCAAAGGTAACTGTTTGTAATAAATATGCTTTGTCTGTGAAATATGTTCCTCCTCATCTTAGGAATAACAAACTTGCAATTCAAACATATTTCTCATACCTTAAGGATTGTCTAGAATGTCTCCGTGAGATTGTGGAAGAGGATAAGTTAAAGAAACCACTTGATAATGCAATTGGGCATGCATGCTTATATGCCAAACGATCTCAAGAACTTCTAGAATGCTTAATCACAATATGTCCTAAGTCCTTAGGTGAGAGAGTTAATCCTTTGATTCCTTGTTCTATGCCTAGTGCCAAGCATGAAATCCGTTCTATGCCCAATGTTATGAATGTGAACCTTAGTGTGCCTTCAAGTAGTTGATTCGATATGTTAGTGCTAAGAAAGCGAACTCTGGTATGTCTTCTAGGAGTACAAATCCCAGTACTTCTGATGTTAAGAAAGTGATTTTTAGTGTGCCTGCAAATAGCTCAAATCACAGTTTTAAGAAAGTGAACACTAATGTGCCTTCTATTAGTTCAGATCCTTGCACATCAAGTTCAGGAATGCAAAAATTAGATCAACCAACTAATGTTCCCATTCCCTCTACAGGAGTAATCAGTGACATTAAAGCGAGCAGGTCAAAGTCTCAAGACAATACAAGGAATGATAGGACCTCGCAAGCTAAGAATGTGCATTGGAAGAGAGTAGAAGACCAATCTAGGAACTTTAAGTTTGAGTTGAATAAAATGAATCGTGTTGATTCTAATAGTAGCCATAGGCGTACTGAAGGTCTTTAATTAATTCGAATTCTGATACTATTTTCAAACCTTGTAATGATGTGCGCTTGAATTTTTACTAATCATGAATGTGGTGTGAATGCTTTGTCTAATACTGTCAAATGCTCAGTTAAAATTGTTAATGCAAAAATATCATGCTAAGAAGGCAAAAGGCAAAGGCGAAAGAAAGTTAGAAAGCAGTGGAAACCCACAGGAAGAACATTTAGTAAGATAGGTTATCAATGGATACCTGTTGGCCATAAAGTTAATCTGGCAACGCCCACTAGAAAATGGATGCCTCTTGGTAGAACTATTCCCTTAAGAAGTGAACATACTTTGAATAGGTCAAATACGGACACTAGTACTGCATCTATTCATAATGATTCCATTGCCTCAATTTGAAATATGAATGTTTCTATTTCGATGTGGGTGTTCCAATTCTTATTACTAACCAAATGGAACCCATTCTTGCATGGGGATCCCAATTATCGATTATCCATTCTTGTGCGTGTTCAACTGCAGATCGTTCAAATCGTTACGTGGTACTTGGACTCAGTGTTCCAAGCATATACTGGAGACCGGTCGCGGCTCATGAACTTCGTGAGCAAATTCATCGGGACATTTAGATTCGGGAACGATCATTTCGGTGCAATTATGGGTTATGGAGATTATGTTGTTGGTGAAAGTGTTATCTCCAGGGTATATTATGTGGAAGGTCTTGGTCATAACTTGTTCTCATTGGTCAATTGCTGATTCTTATCTAGAAGTAGCCTTCAGAAAACATACTTGTTTCATTAGAGAACTTGATGGTAAGGAACTTTTAAGAGGAACACGTGGTTCAAATCTATACACCATCTCTATCGAAGATATGATGAAGTCTTCTCCAATTTGCTTGTTGTCAAAGGCTTCTAAAAAAAAGTCATGGTTATGGCATCGTCGTCTCAATCACTTGAACTTCGGCACCATCAATGATCTCTTCGGAAAGGACCTAGTTGTAGGTTTACCTAGACTTAAGTATGAAAAGGATAATCTTTGTTCAGCATGCCAATTGGGAAAAAGCAAGAAGTATGCCCATAAACCCAAACCTACAAACTCAGTTACAGAAGTTCTTCATACAATTCACATGGACTTATGTGGACCCATGAGAGTGCAGAATATCTTTGGGAAGAAATATGTGTTAGTTGTGGTTGATGATTTCTCTAGATTCACCTTGGTAAAGTTCTTAAGGACAAAGGATGAAACTCCAGATATCATCATCAAACTCATCAAACAGCTGTAGGTTTGTCTTAACAAAACGGTCAGAATCATCGAGCAGACAATGGAAACTGAGTTTGTTAACAAAAAACTTAGTGAGTTTTATGAAAGTATTGGAATCAGTCATCAAAGAAGTGTTCCTCGAACTCCTCAACAGAGCGGTGTAGTTGAAAGACGAAATCGAACTCTTGTGGAAGCCTCAAGGACAATGCTGATTTACTCAAAGGTTCCAATGTTTCTCGGGGTGAACCATGCCACTTGCATGCTACACCAAAATCGATCCCGATTCCACACTTGCTCATGGAAAAACTCCATATGAACTTGTCCACAATAGAAAACCTAATCTCTCATTCCTTCTTGTGTTTGGTGCATTGTGTTATCCAACTAATGAGGGCCAAGATTTAGGCAAACTTAAAGCTAAAGCAAACATTGGAGTATTTGTAGGATATGCACCAACAGAAAAGGGATACCGAATCTACAACAAAAGAACCCGAAATATCATGGAAACAATTCATGTTACGTTTGATGAGCTGACCGGTCAAATGGCTCTTGGACAATCCAGTTCTGGACCCGCACCTAAAAAAAGTCCCATTGGTTCATCCCTTGTACCAAACTCATTTTCAGCAACTCCATATGTACCTCCATCTGAAGATGATTTAAAGAAATTGTTTGATCCAATGTTTGATGAACACTTTGAACCGAATGCTGATGAAATGTTAATTCCATCAACAGAGGTGCTCCTATCCCGTGAATGAAGTGAACCCTTCAGTCTCAATATCATTAAGTCAAGAAGCGGCTGCTGCTGATCACTCTGTCTCATCAACAAATCATCAATCATCAAATGTACATCATGGAAGTGTTTATGGCATCAATGATGAAGTTAATCCCTTTGCAACTCTCGAAGATGCTCCATTTGAAAATATCTTTGCTCCTGAATCATCATTAGAACCTTCTTCATCAGGAGATATCGACTCAGCTACTTCAGTTCCACAACAACAACCACATGAACACCTTAGAAAATGGACACATGATCATCCACTAGATAACATCATTGGAAACCCCTCTCGTCCAGTATCCACACAGAAACAACTTGCAACGATGCCTTATTGGTGCTTTTCAACTCTGTACTCTCTAAGGTCGAACCAAAAGACATTAAAACCGCCATGAATGAAGGCTGCTGGTTCAATGCCATGCAAGAAGAAATTCATGAGTTTGATCGACTTGATGTATGGGAATTAGTACCTGCTCCAGGTTGTGCTATGATCATTGCTCTAAAATGGATCTTCAAAGTGAAACTTGATGAGCATGGTGATGTCTTAAAGAACAAGGCTAGATTGGTTGCAACAGGATACCGTCAAGAAGAGGGTATTGACTTTGAAGAATCATTTGCTCCAGTTGCTCGTATCGAAGCTATCATAATCTTCTTGGCTAATCGGCTAGTAAAACATGGTAGTATATCACGATGGATGTGAAACAGCCTTTCTTAATGGTGATTTGAAAGAGGTGGTTTACGTCGTCGCCAAGGGTTTTGTGAATCAGATCATCCTACTCATGTTTATCGCTTGAAAAAATCCCTTTACGTTTTAAAGCAAGCTCCTAGAGCATGGTATGATCGCTATCAAAGTTTCTTCTATCCACTTTGGATTGACAAAGGAGCGAGTTGATCCTACATTGTTCACCGGAAGTCAGGCAAACATTTAATTCACGTTCAAATTTATGTTGATGATATTATCTTTGCCTCGACTGACCCCAATGAATGTGATCGTTTTTCAAATAAAATGGGTTCCAAATTTCAAATGTCAATGATGGGACAAATGTCATTTTTCGTGGGATTACAAATTTCAAAAGTCGGAGGCATTTTTATAAATCAATCTAAATATGCAAATGAGATTTTAAAGAAATTTGGATTTGTATCATGTGACACCGTTGACACACCCATGATTGAACGAACAAAGCTGGATGAGGACCACTCGGGGATCATGGTAGATCAAACGAAATATCGTAGTATGATTGGATCCCTGATGTACCTCACGGCTAGCAGACCAGACATCTTGTTCGCTGTGTGCATGTGTGCTAGATATCAGGCTAAGCCTACTAAAAAGCACCTTGAAGCGGTTAAACGGGTCTTTCGGTATCTCCAAGGAACCATCAATATGGGACTATGGTACCCGAAGGACACCGGTATGTCACTAACAGCCTATGCAGATGCTGATCATGCAGGATGTCAATATACACGTCGAAGTACATGCGAGGTGATCAGTTTTTGGGTGATAAGCTTGTAAGCTGGTCTTCAAAGAAGCAAATGAGTACTTCTATTTCCTCTATAGAGGCTGAATACATAGCCATGTCATCTTGTTGTGCTCAAATCCTTTGGATGAGATCCCAATTATCTGACTATGGCTTTGAATTCAACAAAGTCCCTCTGTACTGTGATAATAAAAGTGCTATTGCTCTCTCATGCAACACTCAAGAGTAAAGCACATTGACATCTGACATCATTTCATCAGGGAGCAAGTGGAAAACGGTGTGGTGGAACTCTATTTTGTGAAGTCAGAATACCAGACATCTTCACCAAAGCTCTTCCAAGAGAGCGTTTTGAGTTTATTCTTCACGACTTGGATTGAAAAGCCTTCAACGAGAAACACTCAAACGTCTTCAGGAGGAAGACGAGGAGTAAAGGTCTTTCCTTCATCTGTCTTTGTAAATATTTTTCAAAAACCAAATACAAAATTATAAAACCAAGAAAAAGAAAATAGAAAAATATAAAACCTTCAAAAACCCATAAAATCGAAAAATCTCGAAAATTCTCAAAATATTATCATTTGTCTTTTTCTTTCTTGATTCGATATATATCTACGGTCTTTGTGTTGTCATTCAAAAAAGTGACACGGACTTTAGATGTTGCTTCGAATGTTTATATATATATATATATATATATATATATATATATATATATATATATATATATATATATATATATATATAAATATATATATATATATTTAGGAGAAAGTAAAACTATGGTTTATTGTCACTGCAAACTTGTACCCGCTTTTCAAAGAAAGAACAAATATTTTTCCTTCTAAAGATTCCTCTGAAAAATATTTGCAATCTTATGAAAACTCAATTGTTTTGAAAACACTTCGGACTCTATTTTTGAAAAACAAAAGAACTTATCAAGTGTCAAAATCTCAATTCATCAATCAACGACTTTCGTCATTGATTGAGGGGGAGATTGATTTTTCAACTAAAATCAAAAAGTGTATTTTTCAAACAATGGTACCAGACCTTGGTTATTATTATGTTTTCAAAAGATACTCAAGCATGTTTAATCTTTGGAGTCTAAAGTCTCAAAATCCGATCCTTATCAGTCAAAACGTTTTCATATCAAGTCACAATTCTCCTTAAATGCTTTCAAACTCAATTTAAATCTACAGAGATCACAAATCTCAAATGATTTGATAATTGTGATCGGGTGAGAATTTGTGATTTAAATTGGATTTACACTGATCAGTCGGTAAATGGTTTTATAAGGATGTACAAGTTTTCCTCCCCGCATGTGACAAGCGATTTCAAATTTTCCATGCACATGTTGAGGGGGAGCATCTATTTTAAATCTCAAATTATTGAAAGCGATGAATTATCTCTAAGTGCAGGTTCCCTCTAATATGTGCAAAAACTCTTTCAAAATTCGAGGCACATATTGAGGGGGAGCAAACTTGTGAAAACCTAATCCTTCCTCAAAATGTTTTATCCACTCAAATTGATTGGGAAGTGATGATGATCATTTTAGAAAATGTTAATCAAAAGATTGGACCTTTCATTCTTAATCTAACGATTTCAAAGATCTCTTGCCTCCATGTGCTAAACAAACTCTAAATATTTATGCATATGTTGAGGGGGAGCATTTCTAAAATATCAAAACAATTAAGATACAAAATGCTTTGATTCTATATCACAAGTATCTTGATTATTTTTCAAATGGTTTTCAATTGGTTCCAATGGTAGATGAACAATACCAAAAAGACCGACCAACTTTACTTTATGTATGACGATATAAGGATGATAAGGTTAGGTTGAGGTCCTATGATCCGCCAGAACCGGAGGGATCTACCCAGGGACAATCCACTAGATAAGTAGAAGTCCTTAGGTATGATGAAAAAAGGAGAAAAGTGAGATATGGGAAGAGTGCAGACTGAGACAGAGCTAGTACTGGAATAAACCCAACAAGGTTCTAGTAATAAAATCTCGGTAAGCACTGAAGGGGTTGAAGAATGAAAAAGAATTGAATGTAAAAAAAAAGGGTGAAAATAAATATCCCTCCATTTATTCAACCTTAGGGCAGAAACCGGGTTCAATTCATATACTACTGGTGGTTACCAAGGTAACATCGGTATTGAAGACAAGACGTCATGGACCCAGTGACGCATTGCACTTCAACTTTCCAAACCACTCAAGTTCCTCTTAAAAGGGCTTGTTTCATTCTCACGGGGAACCAACATAATCTATCGACTTCCTCTTAGAGATTGTTGATATTGAAGAAGGAGACCCTCTCCCTAGTCTCCGACATAGGAACCAAATGTGCACAATTAAGTCTAGAGCCAAGAGATCATCCAATAAATCTCATTAGGACACTTACAATGAAGACTCTCTGTTTCACACAATGTGGAAAGAGAGATTATATCTTATGAGTCCTACGCATTATCCTTGTGGTATTGCCAGAACATCTGAGTGATATGCATACATATTCACGATGAAGATGGAAAGCTTCTCCTGGTAGGTGGCATGTGAGATCTATCCAATAGATCAACCATGTGACAACTGGACAGAAACAATGGAGAGATTCAATCTTTTGAATCAATCCTGGTTCAGGTTATTGATTGACGGATACCTTTGAAAAACCGGTCGTTGTGCTGAAAAACTCTTTTCTTTAGCACATCGACTGTGTAATTATTTCTCAAAATGAAAGGTGTTTATGATTGATAATTGATTTTCATTCAAACCTTCGTTGTATTGCAAAAACAATTTCTATTGAGCAATACACGATTGTTTTTCAAACCTCTTTTCATCAATCAGTGAATCTCGTTTCGCTGGTTTACTCACTCCGTTTTGTCTTCTTTGAGACGTTCCGGTTTGAGAACAGCTAAAGCAGCTGCGAAACCCTGTCAAGGAAATTCTTTGGAATTATACCTGATCACAGGCAGTACTTGTACCAACACCACAATGTGAGCATGTCGGTCCAAAAGTCATGATCAAGAATGTGAGCATGTCGGTCCAAAAGTCACAACATCACATAATACCAACACCACAATGGATCAGTCAGAGATTTAATGTTGCTGATGATCTCAAAGCTGGCTCAAAACTCAGTATCACGTGGATCAGTTAAAGACCTCCACTCAGATTATCCAAAACATGCAAAAAGGAAGAATCAAAGACTACGAGCTACAGAACAAGAATCCAAGAACAATCTCAATGTAATATCTGTTTGTTTTCTATGAAATTTAATGTATGTTTGAGGTGACCTCCCTTAGGGGGAGATTGTTAGGATTTGGAAAATCCAGTAGTTAAAGTGTCGGTCACCTCAAGTATATGTAATTGTTAGAAAGCTCGTAGTCGTAGTTATTTAATGTTAAGTAGTATTTAAGTTATCTAACACCGTGGAGGAGGGACGGGTCTTTACCCACTGTATGCCTGATCCATAACCCGTTGTGTGGCGTTTTATTGTAAGACTATAAATACTCTCTACCTCCCAAGGTAGAGAGTTGGAGCTCATAATAAGATTTTTCTTTCTCTCACTAAAGTTCCCAAACCTCTAACTTTCTCTCTCTAAAACTCTTGTGTACGCCTACTTTGCTTATGGATTGATATGTATGTGAAATCCAATATGTTACACGCCTTGAAATAATTCAACATACCAAGTCGCCACTTGAATATTTAGCTAGCAAGTCGCTAATCTTGTACAGATAAGTCGTTATCAAAAATGATAGGACCAAGTCGCTACAAGATTAACAAGTTGCAGACTTGTAAGTACAAGTCGCTACCAACATTAATAGTGATAAGTCGCTACGAGTTACTTAGGTAAGTCGCTAAAAAAGTATAAGCAAACTAACACGCTACCAAGAGTATTGGTAAGTCGCCACCAAGAACACACAAGCCAACTCGCTACGAAGAACACATCTAAGTCGCTATCTGGGACAAGTTTCAATTATCAAAACAACTCGCTAGGAAGAATGTTGTAAGTCGCTACCAAGAACATACATAACTAGCGTCTAACATCACACTCAAATCAACAACCGCAACCTTTTCAATACTGTAAACACAAGCAGATGCGACCCATAACAGCAGATAATCAGAAAGACAAGGTAACCCATAACCAAACATAATAACGATTCACTTAAAAAGCCTCATTACAATACATAATAATAAAGACAACATCAATCCAAGAGAACCAAAACTACACAAGAACCATTCATACATGTAACTTTAGTTTCAGCAGTTGAATCTTTTAACAAACCTAGGAGAGTGGAATAAGATTTGAAGATCAAACATTCCGAGTATAATCTGTTAAAGGGACGAAGTAAGGATATGCATATATATTACAAGTAAGGAATGGAGAAGTATAGTTGAAACATGTACCACAATCAAATAGCAAGAGAGAATCGCCACGAGAGAGAAAAAAAAACACACGAAGGTCTTTTTGATTTGAGATATAATGAAAAATAAACGGTAAGTCGCTAGGGTATAGGGATAGACATTTACAAGAATACCAAGTTGCCACTTTAAGTCCCTGAAGTATTGTGAGTGTTTTAGCAACTCGCTAGCAATATGTATAATCAAGTTGCTAAGACATTTCATAACAAGTCGCTAACCCACATATCACATAGCAACTTGCTATAAATAATTTTTCATGCCAAGTCACTAACACTGTTCAAGGTAAATTGCTACCTATTGTTTCAAAAGCAAGTCGCTGTCTTATCAAGTTATGTATTATAGACACTTTCAGTCCATGAACTTATCAGATTGCAAACTAACACATATAGCATAATAAGATAAGCAAACTAACACAATGGAAACCATGAAACAGATAAGCAATCAACACAGAAAAACCACGAAAACAAGACACGACAACGGCATGCATCTGATCACAATACTTATCCAACAATGGTGCAAAGAAAAATGAGATAACTTGCAAAAATTCTCCCCCTCAATCAATGTCACCAATGAACATTGATTGGATTTAGCCCATCCAAATGAAAAACAAGGGTATATCTTTTGTTCGAACTTCATCTATGATCCCGTGTCATTATCGATAACAAGAGATATATCTTTTATTAGATAGAGTGATACGATTTTAAAATATGAATAAAAATGATTTTTTATATAAAAATAGTTTATATATATATATATATATATATATATATATATATATATATAAATTTGTACACAGATTTATAAGAGCGAGTCCAGATTCAAGTCGAATAGGAGTCTAAGTACGAAGTGCATCAATTCTGGCAAGCAATGGCTCCTGAGTGAGCAATATTCATTTCTGATGAAAACCAAGTAATGATGTTCCTGATTGAATTGAGCATTGTACCTAATAAAGACTAGGGAGACATTGCACTAGAAGCACAAGTAGTATTGCAAATAGATGAGTTAGTGACATGAGTAATCTCACTATTGGATGTTGCACAGTTTGGTCTAGGCATGTCATTAATAGAGACCCCTTTAGATTCAATATTCTTGAAGAGTTTTCCTGTGGGCATCCACTTAAGGCAAGATCTAGGTATGTAAGTCCGTTTGGATCCTGTAAATTTAAATAATCTGCCAGTGGAAATCCATTTGAAGCAGCTGCTAGTAGATTTGGATGTAGGCACTTCCCTCTTTTGAACATTTGTCCTTTTGTAATTAGTTGGTTTCTTAGGGGATTGATCAGCCATTTGATGCTTCTTATGAAAACTAGATGACCTCCTAGTATTTGTGATCTTAGGACTTAGA
The DNA here is from genome assembly GCA_910596185.1 of Chrysanthemum makinoi. NCBI lineage: Eukaryota > Viridiplantae > Streptophyta > Magnoliopsida > Asterales > Asteraceae > Chrysanthemum > Chrysanthemum makinoi. The sequence continues at coordinate 106,131,060 of OU343218.1, read as the reverse complement.
ACATTGAACTGGGGTTCGTTATTCATCATGTTGGAATGAAGTAGTGAAGTGATTGGTTTTGTCAAAACAGTATTCGCATCAACTTGGGAGGCAAGCCTAGATTTTGATGGTTTTAATCTTTCAGTTCTAAAAGCATTGGGCTGCCTAGCTACAGTATGTTTTGAGTTGTTCTGAACAGTTAGCTTTCCCAAGGTTGATGGTTTTGCAAACTTAGTGTTCACACTATTTCCAATAGATTTCCTAAACTCATTTTTTAAGGCAACAATAGTGAAGCTCTTATCCTGAATTTGGGCTTTGAGGGCATCAATGTCTGTCAACAAGGCGTTAGTTTGATTAATCAACTTAGAATTGGTCTCCTCTAAGTTCTTTCTTAAGGACTCATTTTCTCTTAATAGGTTGGACACACATAGAGCCAGTTCAGCATTCCTAGATTGAAGTGTATCACTCATCTCATGACAATCACACTTATGCACATCTGAGAGTTGTAACTTTAGATTGCATATGGTTGAGTGTTTGTCCTGAATCTGGGTTTTTAAGTGATTAATTTCAAAAAATTCTTGAAATTCTGGAAATTCCTGATTAATGCAAGATTTTTCAGCATAAAAGTTTTTTTCTTTTTGTTGTATTGCAATTTCCAAGGAAATACAATATTTTTCAAGAATTGAGTATTTGTTTGAAAGTTCATCATAAACCCTTTTTTCAATCATGTCATTAGCTTTAAAAGTTTTAGATTCAGGCTCAACCAAGACCGATTTCACAGTGTTATGTTCAGAGTTAGAGTCATGTAGATCAGGTACATTAACACATGAATTATTTTGATCAGTTAAGGGTACCTCATCGCACGAAACCTGTTCATCTGAAGATCTGTCATCAGTATTTACCACATGAATACTAGGAGTTGTCATGTACACTGTTTCAACCTTTTCTGACTCTGAGTCTTTGAGATCAGTACAGTTGGCTTCATCCTCCTTTATTGTAACTGAAATTATGCATTCTTCATCATTCATTTGTTCGACTGATCCATTGCTCGACCTATCACAATCTTCACATAACATAACTTGACACCCATTCAATTCATTCAGCATGTCATTCTCTTGAGCAGCTTTCTTGATGTATATTTCCATATTACCCATAAGTTGAATAACGGTGTTTCTGAACTCATGAATTTCCATTCCAGTGTATTTCTTGAATGAAATTCCAGTCATGTCTTGATCAAAATCTGAGTAATATCCCCCCCGGATGAATGGCTGAAATTGATCGAAGATTACTTGAAGAGCTGCATAAGAATCATCAGTTGAGAACTTCTCTTTGGTAATTTGAAACCTTAGTTGCTCTAAATTAAGTAGCACAGTTCTTGTCAAGGTGGGAAAATCCTGACGAAGGAGAGCACTGCTTGTTCGATCCATAGTTGTAGATAAAAGTAGTTTGAGGTGATGATGAAGTAGTTGAAAGGGCTCAATGTTGCATTCCATTCGCCTTGCATCATTTGTCAATATCAAGAGTGACTCATTAGGATTTGACTCAGATTGTGAGGTGTTTTGATTATAAGTTGCTGAATCATCCAAGGTAGAACATTCTAAGTAGCAGCCTGTTTCATTATTCTGTGAGGTATCATAGAGTTCAAGCACTTTGGTGATTAAAGGATCAGTGATGTAAGACATTGTGTTGATGGATGTGTTTATGGATATTAGATATAAGGAACTTGCTTCACTTCACCAAATTGTTATAAGAACAAGTCGCTAAGAGTTAAGAAGACAATTCACTAAGCACCAAGTCGCTAAGAATTTTGACAGCAAGTTGCTAAGCACCAAGTCGCTAAGCTGTCAAGTCGCTAAGAGTTACGAAGACAAGTCGCTAAGCACCAAGTCGCTAAGAATTTTGACAGCAAGTCGCTAAGCACCAAGTCGCTAAGCTGTCAAGTCTCTAAGAAGCAACTCACTAACACCAAGTCGCTAAGAATCATAAGTACAAGTCGCTAACAAAATTGAAAGCAAGTGGCTACCTATACCAAGTTGCTACCCGTAGTGGAGAATCCACTAACTGTACTGTTTGTCGGCTTGTCTCAATAGACAAGTCGCTAAGCTCAAATCGCTACCACTTCAACTACAACTCGCTACAAACTTACAAAGCAAGTCGCTACCAAGATTAAAAATCCGTGACTCAAGTCGCTAGCAAGAATATCTCAAAAACACCACTTATCAATCCAAAAACAACCCAACCACGATGATTCAAGCCTACCAAATCAAAACCTAAACACTTATGATGATCCTAAACACAAACGTACAATCAAAATCCAAGCTTTAACATAAGAAATGATCCAAATGATGCAAAAACCACTAAACTTTTTCAACCTCAAAAACCATTAGAAATCCAAGGATATGTAAGAGATGATCTAACCATGGCTCTTGATACCATTTGTAACATATTGGATTTCACATACACATCATAACACAAACACAAGTAGGCGTATAATTTAGATGGTTTAGAGAGAGAAAGTGGGATATTCTAGAAAGAGAAACTCATGGAAGGTTAGATTCCAAATGAACATCCAACCCTCTCCTTTGTGAGGAGAGGGCTATTTATACATAGAGTCACGTCCTCCTTCGGGCTGTGGATCAGGCATACAGTGGGTAAAGACCCGTCCTTCCTCCACGGTGTTGCACTAGACTAAGCTACACTAATAACTAACTAACAAATAACATACTAAACAATATGTCTATGAGCTAACTTAGGCTAGATTACATTTAGGGGTGACCGATACTTCACTATAGAATTTCCAATTCCTAACATTCCTTATGAAATTCCCTTTTCCAATACAATGCACAATTTTTCAAGTTTTAAACATGGGGTAAAAGTCTTTTCTGAAAAATATCTCTTTGTTCTCGCGCCTGAGGCGATTGAAAATGTTCAACTTTTATTTCAGAATGAAATTCAATCTCACGTTCTAAAATTTTGATGTCAGATAGGAAAGTGTCAAAATATCTAAGAATTTGACGACTTTCAGGTATTGATTTAACTTCACTGAGTGAAGGTAACGGACCATTAATTTGTGCAGTATTGGGTTGGGGACCAACATTAGAAGACTCAGACATAGGTGTGATAACCCAAGGTGTGTTAAAAGTATCCTTTTGTGCGACGAAAGTGAACGCTTTTGAATAGTTAAATGGTTTGTTATAAACCACATTTTCTAATTTTGATCGACTCTCGTCTTCTGCATCTAATTCCTCTTGAGGATTATATTCAACAACACTCATAATGGAATCATCAATTCTATGTTCTGCACTGTAAATTTCAGGATTTGGTTTGAATGCTCTATTTGAAAACTTAGGTTTGTAATCGGCAAGATTCGGTCCATATCCATTTGGATTTGGTTTGAAAGTAAACTTTTGAATCGTTGTGATTGATTCACCATGTTTATAAACAACATTTCGAAACTCTTTGAGTTTGTTTTGTAAGTTGACAATTTCTTCAAGATAGTTATCTATTCGTTTCGTTGAATGCTTTTTGTACTTAGAGAACTGTTTTTGACAAGTTAACAACTCAGACTTGGATTTTTGAGTTTCCAAAGTGAGAGCGTGAAGTTGTTGTTTATGATCATATTTCAGTTGTTCTATTTGAGACAACAAAGCATTCTTGGATGCGACTAGATCATGTATCTATCGTTCTAATGATTTTTCATTTTGGTAAGATTTAGCAAAAGCGACTTCAAAACCTTGTTCACGTTTTTCTTGAGTTTTAAACACGTTGATTTGCCTTTTTAAGCATTCAATATCCCTGGTTAACAGTGCATTTTTATTTTTTAATTGCTGATTGAGTTCACAACATTGTTCCATTCGGGATTGTTGGTCATTAAGTAAGAGCTCAATATCTGGATTAGCCAAAGGTTCAGCGTGTTCAACGTGAGTCTCAACATGATCATTATTCAGATCCTCAAGTATAACCACGGAGTCAACTTGATTATCAATGGTAACCATAAGGTCATCTTGATCGTCAAATGTCACTACTGGATCTATTTGAGTATCATCAGAATGAGATGTAGACGGCTCATGTTGAACATTCTTAGCCTCGTTGGATGCAGATGTTGGCAGAGATATCATATCTCTAATGAATATGGTTTGATCCGGAACCTGAGACAAGCCATCAGTGTCATACACTAGGCATGTGTCACTCATGTAGAGTTCTTGCATGTTTGCCATTAACATCACAGTTGCATTAGCCTACAAGTCCTCCATATCATCATCAGAATCTGCATTGGCCATAAAGCTGTGTTCCTTGTTGGTAAGAGTTCCACCAGCTTCATCCTTGAGAGCCAAGAGTAAAGCCTCCTTGTGATAAGCGCTGCCTCTTGTCCTCGGCTTTGGGCATGCATTAGCCAGATGACCCTTCTCATTACAGTTATAACAACGAAGACCATTAACCCCATTCTGAGCAAAACCCTGTTCAAACACATGAGCCCTTTGTTGTTGTGGAGCACCCATGTTATTCCTTCCCATTGGATTAAACCCTTGACCACCGCCCATCTGACGAACATTACCACGATTCTGAACTTCAACACGTCCATTGTTAACAACAGCTTGATTCCTTGTGTTTGATGAGGTACGAATGCGATTGTTGGATTTGTTTGATGAGGTACGAAGGCTCTAGCAATCATGACAAACCCTTGTTGCAATGCATCGAAAGCTTCTGTATCCTCATTAGATTCACTGTAAAGTGCTTGATCATTGTTGTTGTTGTTGTATGAAACCAATTGAGTTTCTTAGGATTGTTGTTGTGATGGATCATATGGTGTTATCTTAGCAGATGGTTGGCTTGATGGGTTGAGGAGGATTTGTGAATACAGTTTGTAAGGTCGGGAATTGAGGATAACAAGCTTGAGCCCACAAAGCTAATTGTTGATTATCCGGAAGTGAAGGTGAAACAGTTTGTCCACGGATAACCCTTTCTTTATCAACTTCTTTTTGATGGGGCTTCAAATAGTCGTACAACAATCCGTATGTAGCGTGATGAAGATTCTTTGCTTGACGGATGAATATGACATACTTTTCCCAATCAGGACCAAGACTACTTAGGAACTTAGTGTTGACTGCAATTCTTGGCATAATGATGTTATGTTTATCCAAATCATTGATGATGTCTGAGAATCGATGATGATATGACTCTAATGTCTCTCCTGGTTCAATCATGAAGTGTTCATAAGCCAAGTAGATTTTGGATTCCTTGTCTTCTTGATTGAGTTTAGTGCCTTCCATGAGAAGATGAATATGTTCCGACATTGCTTTAGCAGTCTTTTGAGCATCAACACTTCGAAGAATCGGATTGGGTAATCCCAAAAGGATATATTGCATTGCAAGTTCATCGGCTTCAAAATGTAAAAGTTCATCAGCAGTGAGGTCATTGAGACTTGCAATGTTGGTGACATCACCTCTTGGTGGATTGGCATTTGGATCTCCGGGTGTAACAACAGTAGGCATCTGAAATGGACCTTCCAGGATGACCTCCTTTAAGAACTTTCCATGTGGCTTCTTTAGATCATAAAACCTAAATAACCTAATCACCCATTGATCGTAGTTTTCGGGAGTGAGCATTGGAGGTCTATCAAGTGATCCAGCCTCATGAATGGATTGTTGGCTACTTAAAGCTTCACACATCTTTGCAAACCAAGACGGTTCCTTCATAGTATTCCTGGATGGATGTTGATTGTGAAAGTTTGTGTAAGGTTGTACTTGAAGACTAGGTGGTGGTTGAATCATTTGTAGTTGAATTGCTCCTTGAGGAAATTGTTGTTGTTGTTGTTGTTGTTGTTGAGGATACACATGAGGGAAGTAGTTAGAGTATGGTGGTTGAGACATCTTGAAACTTGTGTTGTAAAATGGATCTTTGTAGTCGAGTGAAACTTTGTTGATGAAGAATCCTTAAGCGTAGAAATCAAGCTTAGGCAAAGAAAACCTTAGGCGTAAAATCACCAACTTACGCGTAAGAAGTAATCTTACGCGTATGAGTAGCTTACGCGTAGGGTTAAGGAACCTTAGCTTCTGCGTAAAACAAAAGCTTAGTAGTAGAATGCTTAGGCGTAAGATTTGCTTATGCGTAAGACAAGGCTTAGGCGTAAGTAAATGCTTATGCGTAGAGGATTCTACGCGTAAGTTATTGCTTAGGCGTAAAAACTAGGGTTTTGCCCAAAAATCCTTTACACTTATTTCAGTGTAAAAGATATCCAAAGTCGAAGTGTTTTCAGGCTTATCCAAGCAAGAAAACACTGAGTAAACCAAGAAAACTGAAGATCAAACTTTGTGGAGCTTACGCTTAACAACTAGGGTTTTGTTATGCGTAGGTTTTGCCAAAACTGAGATTTCTATCCAAAAGTGTTTCTAAACCCGATTTTTATGATGAAACAACTTCAATATCACCAAAATAACACAAAAGTGTGAAACTTGATGATCAAAAACTCTTATACACCTTACGCGTAGAACTAGCCACACGAATAAAACCAAGCTCAAAAACAATGAAATACACGTAAAGTTTGAAACTTTTTGCCAAAAACTTAAACTTTAACACCTAATAACCTTGAAAGTACAAGAATCTTGGATTGTAAAGTGTAAAAAATGAGTTTTTAAAGCGTATGAAAGATTTGGTACCGAGACTTACGCGTATACTTAAAAAACTTCAAAAACAAAATCGTTCACCCAACTATTTGGCGATTGATACCACTGTTAGGTTCCCATTTATGTAACACAAGCATCAATATAAGAAATAAGAGAAGAAGTGAAGGCGGATGAACACACACACACTTATGCGTAGGAATTGAAAGAAAGATTAAGCATATGATAAATGTGAAAGTGAACAACCAACCTTCAAATGAAGGTTTACATGGGTATTTATAGGAAGGAACTAGGGCAACATGCAAGTTCCCTTTCTTTCCCTTATTAGGCTTTGGCATAGGCTCATGGGCTTTCTACATGAGCCTAGCCTTGATTACTAACATAAAAGCCATAATTAAGCTAACTATTACATATTAATTACTAACACTTGAATTCTAGTTTAGGAGTGATTCTAACACCTAGTATTCTCACCCTCTACACTAGTCCTAGATTTATTACCCTTTGATTCATTAACCTTCCTAGTATGATCAACCTCCATCTCAGCCCAATTAACCATCTCATCTACTGAGAATTCATTGCAATACCTCTTTTTGGGAGAGCCTTTTGCTTTAGCAACAGACTCATCCATAAAAGTGGTATCTGCTTGGCCTAAATACTCTGAGAGATTCATATCATTGTGATCAAGATATAGTTCAATCCTACCAAACAACTGAGCAACATCAAACATGTGTTCTATTTCCTTATCATTAGTTACTTTAACTAATCCTTTCTCTAATTCAGCATCAGGCACCTTATAATACAAACCTTGAAAGTAATTACCAACCTTTTCTTCCAGGAATTCAGCAAATCTAAGATAGGGCATCCTTGGAGCACACATGTTAAGAATCACCCCATCCGCGTAGTGTAGAGGCAAATGCCTAAAATAGTTGTCATTGTGTACATCAAATTGGTGCAAATTTGTACCTGGTATCATTCTGGCACATAATTGAGAAAAAAAAATTAGGATTTACACCATGCTAAAACTTTGATCAAAACATATACAAATCAAAGAAATCATACAATTGTTTACCTCAAATAACGAAACAAGCATCAAATATGGCAATGCACAACGAACAATTTTTTGGGTATGTGAAATTAGGGCTTCTAATATTTACGGGTTATGAGGAAAACGGATTTGGGTGGGGGAAGTTATTAAGGTCTGTAAATAAGTTTAGAACACACCCCTAAGGATACAATTTTTGTTCAAAACATGCCCAAAGTTCACAAAATCAGCTTAAAACGTGTTTAGTGGGATTAAGAAGGTTAATTACACTATAAGTGTGATTTTGTGTCACAAAAGGAAAATTATGCAAGTTTAGTGCTACTATAGCCTATAGGAAAAAAAAAAGTTCGATGCCCAGAAAGGAAAAGGTGGCAACTTCGATGCCTTTTTTTTTTTTTTTTTTTTTTAATCATTTTCCCTTTTAGATAAGTATGATACTTTTTAAAGGTATTATTCCTACCCAAAATATCAACTCATAAAAATGACACGTCTTATTTTTGTCATTTGTGCTAACTCAGTGTTATATCAACATTTCTTAAATTGAAACATCCCTGCCAATGGTGATATCTCTCTTGTCACTTGTACACAAATATACCTTTCAAAATACTCGCATACACACAAAACTCTCAAATGGGCCACACTCCCTCATCCCTTTCCTCGTCGCCAAACCAAAAAAGACCAAACTGACGCACCACCAAAGAGGTGGTGCCATCGGTGTCACAAAATCGACGCTTGTCGGTTTGTAAACCGACGAGACTGTTGAGAGTGGTCTAAGCTCAACCTCGACCATACACCCATATTTAGAAATCAGATCCATTCTTATAGCATCTCAAATAACGTTGAATATTTGTGCTAAAATAGTGTAAAAAAAAGTATCTTTACAGCATATACTTACACAAAATAAAAAGTGCTCCAATTATAATATTAAAATTTTACACTAGTGGCTAGTTTAAAATACATGTAGACAAAATGAATAAAAAAATATAAGTAAAATAACATGTATCAATATTTAGCTAATTGAATTTGTACTGATTGAAGACTTGATAAACATTTAGTTTATATAACTTAAAAATCTTTATATTTTTACTAGGAATATTGGACACGTTGTAAGAGCATTTTTAATATCATCACTAAATGTATTATTTCTTTTTTCACTATAATAGTGCTAAATTGCAATACTAAATAATGGATTATCTTAGTGTGAAGAATTGTACTCTGTAAATGAGAAAAAAAAAACACCATACATAAGAGGGAAGGGTGTGGTCATATTTTCGCTCGCCATTTCCTATGTGACAAGGAAAATGGTGCCATCATTTGCATGTTACCACACCGCGTCACCTCGTGCCATTTACATTTTCAGTTTTTATTTATTTATTTATTTTTTATTTTTTTTTAAGTTTTGTTGTTAAGTTTGTGTTTTAATTCGGTATAGTAGGGTTTAAAAATTAGCAAATGGCATGCAAACGGCTTGAGACATTACATATGGGGTATTTTTGATGTGTGAACGTAAAATGTAAAATAATGAGGTACCGCTGATTTGGTGAAATAACATGCAAAACGGCTTTGGTTACATAGTAATTATGAATACTTTGTGACGTATATACGGTTTTTAGGGTATCCGTACTCTGCTTAACTACCTGAGTATCTCGCTAAATTATGAAATTAAGAGTACCAAATGGTGGTTTGGGTTGTAAGTAATTTAAGTTTTTTTTTTTTCCTTTGTATAATGCCATAATGGTACCTTGAGTTTGATAAATGTTTACTTTTATATCGATCACTTACTTGTAGCTCAAAAAAGCTAATCTAGCTATGAAAGAAAGAAGCAGTCATGCACATGTATCGCTTGCTACTCGACCATGAACTTATAAACATAGTATGGTATTAGGTGTGTAGATACTTTTTTCTAAAATAAACTAGTTATGTCTAAATACCGTAATAAAAATATTTATATTAAAAAAAAGTTACTCATCCTAGCAACATTACAGAACAAAAAAGTATTTGGTTTGACAAAATAGAAGTATGCATGGCGGTCTTGATATTTCAGAACATTCTAAAACCAAAATATTTGAACGTTTGAAGTTGATCGAAAGTGACACAGAAACATAAGAAAAGAAAGAACTAACTATCTAGAATTGGTTGACGAACGTAAATAAAAGTGACATAACGTTAGAGATAAGATTTTATAAGAAAAGAACAACATTACAAAATCCTTTCAAAGTTACGAAGGGACCTTTATAAAAGACGGTTCTATTTACGTACCTAAGTTAAATTTTGTTGATAAACAAAAGAAAGAGGCAAATTTCTAAAAGGCGTGATCGATGATGAATTTTTTTGATTTTACAATATTTTGAAGAAAAGTAAGGATAAATTTTAGAAAAGAAAAGGTACATTAGACTATTTAGAACTTGATAGTTGTTCATAGAACGAAACAGCTATTTTCAAATTAAAAGATATATCATCTCTGATTTAAAGTGTCCCTTGTTACAAGTAAATGATCTCATCATCAACATAGAAAGCTATATTCTATTTATCGAAACGTGGAGAAAAGCATGTTCGAAAAGACCATAATGATATTGCATTAAGAGAAACTAGAAAGGTTTCTACTTTCCACAACTTGAATAACATGCCTTTTTAACCAAATTATTTGAAACACAAAGTTGGTAATAAACTAATACTAATGGCTTATAAACTTATGATATGTTTTGTTTGGCATATTATAATGGAAAAACCCAATAAGCTAAGATACAAAGCATATTTAATGGCCATCTTCGTATTTTAGTTATTTAGTTGCTAGTCGTATTAGTCAGCTTTTGTGACTTTTAGACCGGCCGTAATGCTTATCAAGAACACGAGTGGTTATTCTATGTGGCACCAAGACCATGAGTAGCACGTTTTATGCGTGAAGCAACCAATATGGTATCATCCGGTGGTCCATACCACAAAATGAAGAAAAAATTGTATTATGGGTGTTTTTGTTGAAATTGGTTGTAGCCAAAGCTGGTATTTATATAAAGTTGTTCGATAAATTAGTTGAGGTTAAATTTTATTAATGTAAAATTACACAAAAATACATTATCATTAAATTTAAATATATTTTAAACTTTTGCGTTGGTCCATTATAATTTAAAGAGTATTTAAATAATTTGAATGATTATAAGCTCCCGTAAGCCCGTTTCAATTGGCTTGGCTTATGAAGGCTTATGACTTATAAATGCTTCCATTAACTTGTGTGTCAAACAAAACTTACAAGCTCAAGCCTCCATAAATCTCGCGTAAACATAGCCTATGTGTAAGTGTGTTGTAAGATATGTTTATGTTTAATTGAGCATGTGTATATTGTAAGGAATGTGGTAACCATCATCGGAGTAAATTTGGTGAAAATAGATGTGATAAATGTTAGTAGGTTATTATTTAGTGATTAGTCTAGTTCATATTAGCTAAGCCCATTTATTTTGTATGTTTGTATTTATATTGTTTGAGAACACTTCTATCATTACGTGATACAAGCAGGGTATCCGTGCGTTGTAGCGGCGAGTACCTTGAAATAAATTTTTTCGATGAATAACGTATTTTAGTTTATTATGTTCTTTTTAAGAATAAATTTACGGATATCAAGAATTTCGTATAGCCCGTGCCCGTTTGGGCTCGAACCGATTGGCCGTGTCACGCTTCGGGCAGCCGTTGGTTGCGCCATTCGGGCTCAAGCTACATTGGCCGTTGCCCGTTGGGTTTGAATATTTGTATAATGTGCTTTATTATTTGTAGTAGTGAAATTTAATGCAGGAATTGTGTTTAATTTGGTTGTACAATATGCTTGATAATTTGTATTTCTTATGTAAGGAGTGTTTTAATAACTGTATTAATTGTATTTATTGACCAGTTAAATAATTGACTACATTAAATAGCATTAATGTGGTATTTTGTTGTAAACTATGCTTATTTTGTTGTAAATCTTAAAATTGGTTGCATCTATTGTACATTGTGCTTAAATTGTTGCATTTTTTGGTGAACGGGTATTTTTAGTAGCATTAATGTTGTTTGATAGAATTTTGGTCTTAAAATGACATCACGCTTTATTTTGTTGTACAATATGCTTACTTTTTTGTAATTCTGAAAATTGGGTGCATTAAAGTGTTGTAAAATATGCTTAATTTTTTATACGTCTTAAAATTAAGAGTGAGGTGTCTTCGTGCATTATATGTAATATAGAAATATAGATGAGGCTAAGCTCGTTTATTGTTTATGTTTGTATTTATATTGTGTGAGAACACTTCTATCATTATGTGAGATTACACGGTTAGACAATTTCAATTTCTTATAAACTCAATTTAACACAACAATTAAAGTTTTTCAATTTGACAATGGTGGTGAGTTTGATAACATCATTTTTCACCAGTCATTCACTAAAAAAATCGAATGATAAATCCAAACGAATTAGCACATGTTTTCGTGTCCCTACACATTTCAGCAAAAATGGCAAATCCAAACGAATGATGTGTATTATTAATAACCTTGTTCATACTTTATTTTTTCAAGCCCACTTTTCACCTCGTTTTTGGGTCGAGGCACTTTACATAGCCAATTACCTTCTTAAACATTTTACCATCTACTTCCATTAGCGACACCCTTACCTTCTGCCTTTATAAAACCAAATTTAACTACACTTTTTTGCGTGTCTTCGGTTGCTTATGGTATGCACACCTCGAAACCAATCACAAACTTGGCCCACGCTCCACTTCATGTATCTCTCTTGGTTACCCGTCCAATCACCGCAGGTACCGTTGCTTAAACCTTTCCACAAATAAAATTATCATCTCCCGCAACGTTACTGTAGAAAACTAGAAGGGGGGTTGAATAGTTTACCAATTAAAAACTTTGTTTTGAAACTTATTGAAAGATCAATTGATATTGATCTTAGATATGTTAATGAAATATGCAAGCAATATGTAAAGAGTAAATAAGGAAAGGAATGATCAAACCACAACAAGTTGTTTATAGTGGTTCGGTCTACAAGGACTCTTTTTCCTTGCCCTACTCCACTCCCCGAGTCTCACACTCGAGAGTTCAACTTCACTAGTCAACAAGCTCCTTTCACCGGCGGAGAAAACCTTTACACTTCGCTTACACTATTTCCGACACTAAGCTAGATGTCGAGTTCTTTCCAAGGGTACAACCACTCCCACACACAATGTATTTTGAGGACTAAAATACTAACCACTCACACTCACAAGATTATGATGGTTTAATACAACAATGAAGTATGAATCAACACAAGATCATACAACACTAAACAAACAAGACTTCCAACTTCTCGTTTGAAGCTTGAATGTGACTTGATCTTCTTTGCTACAAAAGAGATCACTAATATGATATGAAACTAAGTTAGAAAGGTTAGAGAGAAGATATGTATGAGAGTATGATAGAAAGGGATGAAAAACTACTTGGTTTGGCTTTGCTATGTATAGCCAAAACCATCGGCGGCATCCACGGACCGCGGACCCCTAAAGGGTTCCGCCCGTTGTACCAATTTTGGTGCCGCCAGGTCTGACAGCAAGATATCAAATCTTGCCAAAATCAACATATCTATGCAGATTGTGTAAGATATGAAGAGTACAAATCTACACAAAATATCTAATGAAATCTTCCAATGATTTCCATGATGCATCACATGATGTCATATGTTGTATTTCTATTTTTAGAAATATGCAAGTACTTAAGTAGTGTTTGGTTTTAAGAACCAAACACATTCTAAAACTACTATCATACATAATGATTAGAGTCATATTAAGATATGATTAATCACAAATGTAAATGCTTGAATGATGAAGATATTGTTTGAAAAGCTTGTTTTAATATCTATTAAACTTGACAAGCTTTAAGCTTTTATACAAATTAAATTTACTTTTGTCGTTAACAAAACTTAGGTAAAGATCAAAAATATAAATAACGTTTAATGACGATATTTGTATTAACAATCTCCCCATTTTTGTTGAGGACAAAATATAAATTTTATTTTTATAAAAGATACAAAGTTTGTGCAAGAGTTATAAAAATATTAGTTTTAGAACTTGAAAAGAGAATGATAATGCAAGTGTATGATGTTTGACTATTTCAGAAAGTCAAAGTATTCACTAGTTGATGCATGATGTTGACTTTTTAGAAAGTCAAAGTATGCAGTTGACTTTTTCAGAAAAGTCAAATATAAGCAAGTTCTATATTTTCTCCCCCTTTTTGTCTCAACAAAAAGAAGAGGCGATGCGGAATGTAATGAGCCCGAGCCATTATCTCCCCCTTGATCAAAGCTCCCCCTAAATTGGGTGCTTAATGGGAAGATACATGGATTGTGAAAATAAAGCTACAAAAAAATGTTAGTAATAATGATCATTCACAAGCATTTCCAAACACTATGTAATGGCACCAACAATATAATAAACACCATTCATTAGTTAAAATTTTTCATGAATAAAGATCATGAAAAGAGAACACAATGATGTGTTTTAGTACAAGAAAAAGAAAATAATCCTAAGAAAAGAAAAAATGCTAGTCTATGACCATCCTAATGAGATGGTGGATGAGAAAAGCGTTGAGGCTCAAGGATGTGATTGAGGATGAACCTCATTTCCTCTTGAAAGTCATGGACCATAACCCGGGTCCTTTCAACGGTTTGGGCGTTTGCTCACAAGTTGAGCAACCATGCCTAGGAGGATAGTATGTTTGGTGAGGTTGTGGTGGTGGAATGGTAGATGTGTTGTTGTTGGTGGAGATGTTTGGGGTGGTCATGATGGAGGCTAGCAAAGCATTTTGCATTTGCATAGTCTCACTTAAGTGAGAATCCACCATGCCTTTGAATTGGTAGAGGATGTGGAGTTCCGCTTGAATCTCCTCTCTTGTGGGATTGTATCCCACATGCAATCCTCAATGTCCTCAAGATGAGGGGACATTGATGTGGGGAGTGGATGGTCCCCATACAAAGGACCATGAATGTCTTTGTGAATGGGGTGGAAGAGAAGAGGTTTTGGCCCTAATGGGGCGTTTGGGTCAAAAGATGACCGAGGTGACTCATGAGCAATCCGCTCAATTGTGCCAAAGGATGGCAATGGTGGTGGATGATTTGGCCTAGGAGGCAAGTCATCCAAGTCCTTCAAGAAAGGATTTGGTGAAGTTGGTGGTGTGGAAAATAACTCCATAGGAATGAGAGTTGGAGACATTGGTGGTGAGGGTGTTTTGGATGTTTGGATGGGTGGCGGTGGAGGTGAAGTTGGTGTTTTTGTAGGTGGTGGAGTGGTGATCACAATGTGTGATTGAGTAGGTGTAGCCAAGGTAAGGCTTGTATCATCTCGGATGGGAGATGAGATTGTGAGTGGAGAAGACTCGGATGAGGAGCTAAGGTTGACGAAGCAACAAGGCCTCACGCTAATTCTAGCGGTTTTCTTGCAAGGTTTAGGAGAGGATTTTGTCATTTTGACTTGTGGTTTTCTTTGCTAGATGATGGTAAGAATGAAGAAGGTGTGAGGATGATCATGGTAAAACCTCTCAATTTATAGAAGTGAAAAATTTTGGAGAAATGTGTTTGATTTGATGTTAAGCCATTGAAGAGATGAGGTTCTAATGATTTGGAAGTGGGTTGAATGCTAGTCATATCACCCAAGTCAAGCCATACAAGAGAGATGGAGTGAAGAAGAAAAGATTTGCAATAAATGTGTTCTAATGAGTGGAATTTCTAACAATCAGATTACCCACGGATTTGAAGGTACCAAAATTTTGGTTCCTTCCTTTATGCCAAAAGGGCTCCTTGGGTGGATTTTTCAAATTTTTGAATTTTGGTGGGAAATGGATTTCTTATATACCTAAGTGAATTATACTAGTTCTAATAAGTGTATAAACTAGTTAAGATTGACTTATAAGCAATGGATGGTAATTTGGAATCACGAAATAGTCGAAATTGAAAAGTTACGGAGGATCCACGGACACAAAAATTTACAGACGGACCCAAAAAGGGTGCCGTCTGGTCGCTGTCATGCGGCGGTACCAATTTCATAACAGACGGTAACCAAAACGTTGGTGCCGTCGATCCGTGAGTCTTGAGAAAACAGACAGATACATTTTTTAGGTGTCGGGACTTTTCGAAACCTGAAATTTTTCTCAAAACATGTGACACTAAACATTTCTAGTTAGGAAAAGTAAATAACACAAGTATAAACATAGTGGAGCATAGATTTTGAGCAAGGCTAAGTGATTTTCACATTATAGTGAAAATGGGTAAAATTTGATAGCATACTTGTGCTATCTCCCTGCATAAGATTGTTAGCATACATCATTGTTTTAAGTTATATTATCATCCTACAAGATAAAAACAACCAAATAGTATCAAACATTAGAGATAATGTATTGTTCCAAACGCTCCTTAAAAGAATTTTCACTTATCCAACTTCTTGTAGATCTTGGTCATCATTCTACCAAGGCACTTGAACATCCCCTTGGTTTGCTTGAACTCTGCTGATTCATTCTCAATCTCGGGAAGAGATGCATAATACTCATGAGGTTGAAGATGAGAGCTTGGAAGACCATCCTCGGAGCTATTAGATGATGATGATGGAGTTGGAGGTTTTGCTCTCTTGCCTTTTGTCTTAGCAACTCGTGCATCACTTAAAGGTACAAAGATGTGAGGGATGAGCTCATAGTGAAGGTGCATCCCTTTTGGGCTTGGTGGAATTGGTGCAAAGTTTCTATAGAGACGGGTGAGAAGCATCCCGTATGGAAGAGCAACCGATCCTTGAGTTGGAATATCAATCATTCTCCTAGCGATGTAGTAAGCTAAATTGAATGGTTGACGGGTGGACAAGTTGTAGAGCATGTGACAAAGGCAAGCGTTGATGTGATCCCTATTTCCTATGGTGCTAATGACGTTGGCTCTAAGTAGCTCCTCCCATTTCTTAAATTTGGGCTTAAGTTCATTTAGCTCCATTCCATATGGATCTCGGTTTACCTCTTTCCCTTTGGTAATCGGGTTGTATCACCCCTTGGGTTAAATAGGTGTTCACGGATAACATCCTTATCGGCCAAACGGGTTTGGTAGGGAGGAGTGCGGTCATTGATTGCATCAAGAGCGGTGAGTGACCACTTATCTGAGTAGACACAAGTCCTCGGTTGGGAATTCCTAGCACTTGAGCAAAGTTGGCTAAGGTGATGGTGTAGTCGTTTTGATTGATTCTAAACCTAAGACAAAATTCATCATCGTCTTCATCATTAAAGCCGGTCACACTAGCATAGAACTCTAACAAAAACCTAGGACAAATTGGTTCATCGATGTCAAGAAGACAATCGAATTGAACGGCGGCTAGTTCTTCACGGAGATTGGTATTTTCAAGGAAGGATGGGTGAATGGTTCTACCCTCATGGAAATACCTTGACTCTAGACTCTTAAAGATTTCTACTTGTTCCTTGGAAAGTCCTTTGGTTTTGTGATGTTTGGGAATGTAGTTAAGGGTGTCCTTGTGATCATAGAATCTTGCGGCTACCATGGTTATTCCTAAGAGCAAGAATTAACATGTTAAAAAATGAGAATAAACTTAACGTTTTGGTTCTAGTGTGTGCCTATATGAAAACGATTTGGAGTTGCGGTTATCTCGACTCATTTTATGCATAAAAATGGTTTTAGTGGGGTGTTTGGCAAATACCATGAGATAACCCAAATGCTCCTAATTCAATGTGGCTTCATTTGAATATACCCGGGAATGCATATTAGTTATGCAATACCTTTAGTATTCAAGAGCATGCAAGTGATGAAAGTCTAACGTTTCTATTTGTATTAACAATGAAAAAATTGTTTTCCTACAAGTGAGAAACTTTTCAAAATTTTTGACATGGGGTGTTTGGTTATTTGAATAAGGCCTTATAGTCATTATCTATTGATTAGTGGGAAGCATGATTTGTTTATGCAATATGATAATGTAGTACCTAATTTCAGTGACTAGTTATGCAATTTGCCAATTGAATTCATATTTGGTATAAAAGCATACATAAAACCCCATGTAATGATTTGTAATGGTTTTGTGCATATATAAGAATCCTAGACTCCGAATTAAGAGATAAAATGTAGTTAGGATACTTACAATGATGTTATCTTCAGTGATTAGTGAGTGGGAAGGTGTCAATAATGAGCTTGGTTTAATGTTTACACGTTTTGGTAAAGTGGGTTTTGAGGAAGAAAATGTTTTGTAGGTAGTTGTTTTGTACTGAGCACCACGGACCAGGCGGTACCAAATTTTTGGTTCTGTCCATGTTGTCGTTTGGTGCCGTGGCTACAGCAGCAAATACAAAACAAAATTGTTTTGTTTTGACTATTCTAATGTTTTGGGCTATGTTTATCCTACATGTTTGGTTCCATTAACCCTAAACCAAGTCTAAGAAGATTAAAGGTTCTCGTTTAAGAGGCTTAGTTAAGATGTCGGCAATGTTGTCTTGGGAGGATACTTTCTCGATTGAGATGTTTCCTTTTTGAACATTGTCGCGAAGAAAGTGATGACGGATTTCAATATGCTTTGTACGAGCATGTTGAGCGGGATTCTTCTGAGATCGATGGCTCCTTTGTTGTCGCAAAGTATCACAATGTCGTTGAGATGAATTCCGTAGTCTACGAGAGCTTGCTTCATCCAAAGAGCTTGTTGACATGCTTTTCCGGGTGAGACGTACTCGGCTTCAGTAGTTGAGATGGCTAAAGCCGTTTGCTTCTTTGCAAACCATGAGGTGAGACAATGTCCAACAAAAGTGCAAATACCACTTGTACATTTTATATCGACATAGTCACGGCATGATCAGTCGGCATACACTATGGTTTCTACACCCGTTCCTTTGGGATACCATAATCCTAAACACGTTGTTCCCTTAATGTATCTAAAAATCCTTTTAAGGCTTCTAAGTGTGATGCCTTTGGGTTTTCTTGAAAGCGAGCACATAGACAAACACTAAACATAATGTCGGGTCTACTAGCCGTAAGATAGAGTAGGCTACCAATCATTCCTCTATATTTAGTGTTATCTACGGATTCACCTTCCTCATCCTTGGTGAGTTTAGTGTCCGAGGACATGGGTGTCTTAGTTGGTTTGGAATCTTCAAGACCAAAAAGCATGTCTTTTATATATTTAGATTGGTTAAAGAATATGCCATCTTCTAGTTGTTTAATTTGAAGTCCTAGAAAGAAGTTTAATTCACCCATCATACTCATTTCAAACTCGTCGTGCATGATTTTAGAGAAATCATCACATAGCTCTTGACAAGTTGATTCGAATATAATGTCATCAACGTATATTTGAACAATGATAATATGTGATTCCTTTTCTTGGTAAAAAGAGTATTATCTACTAATCCCATAGTGTATTTGTTTTCAACAAGAAAAGTCTTAAGTCGATCATACCAAGCTTTTGGTGCTTGCTTAAGACCGTATAATACTTTCTTGAGTTTGAAGACATGATGTGGTTTTTCAAAGTCGGTAAAACCGGGAGGTTGAGCAACATACACTTCTTCGTTAATAAACCCATTAAGAAATGCACTTTTAACATCCATTTGAAATAATTTAAAATCATAAGCACATGCATAAGCAAGTAATATTCTAATAGACTCAAGTCTAGCTACCGGTGCATAAGTTTCATCATAATCAATCCCTCTTGTTGATTATAACCTTGTGCTACAAGCCTAGCTTTGTTTCTAGATACTATACCATTTTCATCCATTTTATTTCGAAAAACCCATTTTGTTCCAATTATAGTTTGATCTTTAGGTTTTGGAACTAATTTCCAAACATCATTTCTAACGAATTGGTTTAACTCTTCTTGCATGGCAATTACCCATGATTCATCTTTTATTGCTTCATTTATGTTTTTCGGTTCAATGGTGGATACAAAACAAAAATAATTACTTTGATTTTGGGCTTGTGACCTTAAGGTTCTTTGATTTAGTTGTCCTATGACCTTGTCTAACGGATGACTTTTAGATTCTTTGATGTTTACAATTTCTTTATTTAATGGTTCATCTTCCTTGTTATTATTAATTTTTCTTGACTTTCTATCATTTGACTTTCAACTAAGTCATCATCTACCAAAGGTGATGTCTTAGAGGGAGGTGGACTTTCGTCGAATGTTATGTTCAACGATTCCTCGACTATCATTGTTTCTTTTTTTAGGACAATGTAAGCTTTACTAGTTTGAGAATAACCAAGAAATACACCTTCATAAGACTTTGGGTCAAACTTGGTGAGATAATCTTTAGTATTAAGAATAAAGCATTTACAACCAAAGACTCTAAAATATCCTAAAGTTGGCTTTTTACCTTTATAAAGCTCATATTTTGTTTAGAAAAGGCGTATTAAGACTCTATTTAAAATATATGTAGAAGTGTCAACGGCGTTACACCAAAACTTTTGAGGAATGTTTTGTTCATTAAGCATTGTTCTACTCATTTCTTGAATTGTTCTATTTTTACGTTCTACTACTCCATTTGATTGAGGTGTTAGTGGAGCCGAAAAGTTATGTGTTATACCATTTGTATCACAAAAGTTTCCAAATTGAGTTTCGTTGTCAAATTCACGACCATGATCCGTTCGGATCGACACAATTTCAACACCTAGTTGATTTTGAATTTTCTTGCTAAACATTTCAAATTTATCAAAAGCTTCATTTTTTGTTTTCAAAAACAACGTCCAAGTAAACCTTGAGTAATCATCTACTATGACCAAAGTGTATAAGTTGCCTCCGTAGCTTCTTATAGCGGATGGACCAAACAAGTCCATATGCAATAATTCTAGACACTTAGATGTGGACACCATATTTTTAGATTTATGACTACTATGGGTTTGTTTACCAATTTTGCAAGCGTCACAAAAGTGTTGGTCATATTTTAGTTTTGGTAAATTCCTAACTAGTTCTTTTGAAGATAGGTTTTGTATAAGTCTCATATTAGCGTGACCTAAGCGTCTATGCCAAAGAGATGAGCTATCATCTAATGTTGTTAGGCAAAGTTTGTCATTAGATGTTTTATCTATTTTCATGGCGTATATGTTATTTTTCCTAACTCCTTTAGCTATGGTGATACCATCTTTTAGTATTTTACTACCATTTTCATCAAATAGTACTTTATACTTTTTATCACATAATTGACTAATACTAAGTAGATTAAATCCTAACCTACCTACATGAGCAACATTTTCAATAGTTAGGGAGTTATGAGCGATCGTACCTTTACCAATGATTTTGCTTTTGAGATTGCTACCAAAAGTGACATTACCTCCGTCATACTCTTGGTATGATGAGAAGAGACTTTTATTGCCCATCATGTGCCGTGAGCAACCACTATATTTTATCCATTCATCAGGTTCTAATCCAACTTTTAAGCATACCTCGTTTGACTCATGTGCCATTAGAGCGATTTCTTCCTTGCTTGATTCTTCATCGTCTTCACTATCACTCCAAGCACCACTTACGAAAGCTCATTGAGTTTTGCTTTTAGGTGAAAGCAGGACATTCTCCTATGAGATGACTTGCATCACCACATCTAAAACACTTTCTTTCACCTTTACCCTTTTTGTCATCCCGATCTTTTCGAAATGGATTCTTTTCTTTCGAGGTTGTCTTACGAACTTTCCTCTTCTTCTAAAGAACTTCTTAAAATCTCTAATGGCCATGGCATACTCATCATCTTCACTCTGGAGCAAGATTCGTCATCATCACTTGATTCCGCCTTTGCTTTTAGAGCAACGGATTTGATCTTCTCCCTTCTTCCTTTGATGATCTCCGAATCTTTCTCCATCACCATTTCGTGTACTTTGAGGTTACCGATTAGCTCGTCTAGTGACATTTTGAGAGATCTTTTGATTCTTCAATAGCGGTCACTTTAGCTCTCCAGTTGGAATGGAGTGCTCTAAGGAAATTTCCGACAAAGTTCTTACTACGAAAAGATTCATCAAGTGCTTTAAGTGATGTAATAATAGTATTAAAGCGAGCAAAGCCACAATCAATGGTTTCATCTTCAGGGATAACAAATTGTTCATATTGTTGAACAAGAAGATCAATTTTGTTATCCTTGACTTGTGAATTACCTTGATGTGTAACAATCAAAGATTCCCAAATATCTTTGGCGGTTTCACACATAAAAATTCTTTCATATTCTTTTCTAGGTAAAGCATTATAAAGCATCATTTTAGCTTCATTATTTTTAGCAACTAGTTGCTTTTGTTCATCAACGAAATATCCATTTGTTGTAGAACTAAAATCCCTTTAACAATAACAAACCAAAGATCTATATCTTTTGATTTTACATATGTTTCAAAACGGTTTTTTCAATAGATAAATCCATTGGTTTCAAAGAGTGGTGGTCTTTGCATAGATTGCCCTTCTTTAAAGTTTTCAGAATCCATGGATCGTTTCAAGTTTATAAAATACAAATTATTTTAGAAATTTTTGAGCAACGAGGCTCATACCAATTGTAGAAAACTAGAAGGGGGTTGAATAGTTTACCAATTAAAAACTTTGTTTTGAAACTTATTGAAAGATCAATTGATATTGATCTTAGATATGTTAATGAAATATGCAAGCAATATGTAAAGAGTAAATAAGGAAAGAAATGATCAAACCACAACAAGTTGTTTATAGTGGTTCGGTCTACAAAGACTCTTTTTCCTTGCCTACTCCACTCCCCGAGTCTCACACTCGAGAGTTTAACTTCACTAGTCAACAAGCTCCTTTCAACGGCGGAGAAAACCTTTACACTTCGCTTACACTATTTCCGACACTAAGCTAGATGTCGAGTTCTTTCCAAGGGTACAACCACTCCCACACACAATGTATTTTGAGGACTAAAATACTAACCACTCACACTCACAAGATTATGATGGTTTAATACAACAATGAAGTATGAATCAACACAAGATCATACAACACTAAACAAACAAGACTTCCAACTTCTCGTTTGAAGCTTGAATGTGACTTGATCTTCTTTGCTACAAAAGAGATCACTAATATGATATGAAACTGAGTTAGAAAGGTTAGAGAGTATGATAGAAAGGGATGAAAAACTACTTGGTTTGGCTTTGCTATTTATAGCCAAAACCATCAGCAGCATCCACGGACCGCGGACCCCTAAAAGGGTTCCGCCCGTTGTGTATTTTGGTGCCGCCAGGTCTGACAACAAGATATCAAGATCTTGCCAAAGTCAACCATATCTATGCAAGATTGTGTAGGATATGAAGAGTACAAATCTACACAAAATATCTAATGAAATCTTCCAATGATTTCCATGATGCATCACATGATGTCATATGTTGTATTTCTATTTTTAGAAATATGCAAGTACTTAAGTAGTGTTTGGTTTTAAGAACCAAACACATTCTAAAACTACTATCATACATAATGATTAGAGTCATATTAAGATATGATTAATCACAAATGTAAATGCTTGAATGATGAAGATATTGTTTGAGAAAGCTTGTTTTAATATCTATTAAACTTGACAAGCTTTAAGCTTTTATACAAATTAAATTTACTTTTGTCGTTAACAAAACTTAGGTAAAGATTAAAAATATAAATAACGTTTAATGACGATATTTGTATTAACAGTTACCTTTGACGAAACCATTTACCCTAACGTGTGTGTCACGCATAACGATTCACCATCATATATATTTCTCGACATCGGGTCGAATCTTATGACTTGCCATATTATTCACTCTCCCACTGAATTGGTCGAACACCAAAATTCACCAGCCCAAACTGCCCTCGTGCAACCCGAACCCACGGCCCAGTCGCTAAATCCCCTCGGCCCAGTCCACTACTACTCCCATCATCCCAAACTAAGTCCACTATCCCGTCACTCATACAAACCGCATAGCCCACCCCTCCCCCGACTTCAGCCCAATCCGGACATCCCATTTCCAGTATACACTTGGCCAGAATCCACCACCTAATCCGGCTTCAACTCATCCCATGGTTACACGTTTTCAACTTGGTACAACAAAAAGAACCCGCGTGATATTTTGTGTGTGTCTACTGGGGCATTGGTCCAGTGGGTGGGGCTTTGGTCTTGAGTCAATAGACTCGGGTTCGAATCCCATCCCTGGCACTTTGCTCTCAGATAGGTACCCACCTCCGCAAAACCTATGGGCTAACTGGAGAGACTTTGTGGATAAGAGCTCAAGAGTTCGAGAGTCTCGGCTCACTCCAGTTGGTGCCCCACTAGGCCAGGAGAGTTGCCCGAAGCTATTCCTTGTGGGGTGGACAATGGCTGGTGCCAAAAGGCACCTGGGGTCAGGGTGTTCCCGCCAATGTACACCTTTTTATGGAGTTGTCCTATTCCAAAGTCCTACACCACCTCCATAAAAGATCCCAATTGGCAACAAGCTATGCTAGATGAATAAAATGCTTTGATTGCCATGA
This sequence comes from Chrysanthemum makinoi, assembly GCA_910596185.1. NCBI lineage: Eukaryota > Viridiplantae > Streptophyta > Magnoliopsida > Asterales > Asteraceae > Chrysanthemum > Chrysanthemum makinoi. Next base: position 106,106,998 of record OU343218.1, on the reverse strand, counting down.
CCACACGATGCGAACATTATTCCTTCCATGTGGTTGTTTAAGCACAAGTATTCTGTAAATGGATCTTTGAGCAGTACAAGGCTCACCTTGTTGCTAATGGGAGCAATCAACAACTTGGTGTTGACTATGATAAGACATTCAGCTTGGTTGTTAAACCGGCTGATTCTCAATCTTATTGTTTCTCAGCATTGGCTTGTTCATCAGCTCGATTTCAAGAACACCTTTTTGCATGGTATTTTATCTGAAACCGTTTATATGGCCTTAAACAGGGCCCTTGTGCTTGGTTTCAACGTGTGAAAACCGTAAAGGGGGTTGAATATGTTTCTGTATAAAACTTAAAAACTTTTGTATCAAATTGTCGATCAAGCATGTCACAATATGTAAAGTGTCAAATATAATCTATGACTATATGAATACTTAGCAAGCATAGTATAAACCATTAGATTTGATAATCTCGACGCGATGATGCATTTAACGCATTACGGCATGTAAGACCAACCCTTAAATGTCACATAAGATTCTGCAAGATTAATGGTTTATAATAAATCAAGTTTTACCATTATTACTCTGGTTTATTTTTCTTTTCTAACAAACACCCTATAGACAAGAACATCAACTACATAGACAATCAACAATATAAAGCACGTGTAAAAGTAAAGCGATAAGTAAAAATGATATATAAACCGGGCACGATGATTTATAGTGGCTCAGTCACGAAGCTCTTCTTCGCCCTACTCCACTCTCCGAGTACCCAACTCGAGAGTTACTTCACTAGATCAACAAGCTTCATTCTCGGCGGAGAAAACCTTACACAACGTTGCTTACACTTTATCCGGTACAAAGCTAAATACCGAATTCTTCACACAAGATAGAACCAAACCTTACATGACGCCACCTACACTTTATACGGTGCAAAGCTAGATACCGAATTCAAAGAACCACAACCCAATCAACAGCTACTATCACAACACATCATGTGTCTTCAAATAAGTTGGCATGTGTGAATACCAAAGCCAAAAAAAGGCGGTAAGTAACCAAAATTGACAAATTGATGATCCTTTTGTATTGGAGTGGGAATTATTTAATTTAAATTGTATTAAAAGTCTTGAATTGTGCCTAAATAGGTTGGTTTTAAGTCCAACAAGTACCATTTTTAAAGTTGTGTTGTTTTTTTTTAACAAAATTATGATATAATGGGACTAGAATATGACCTCTAGTTTGTCCAAAATGATAGTTTTGTTTTTCTGAATTAAAAAGAGGTTAGTTGGTGGTCACTTGGCCACGAGTATAGTTGAGTTAGATCATCATTAGTGACGCTAGCTCGTTGGTGGAGCCTGATGCCATATAGTGGAAGAATTAATGTGTATTGTATCGACTATTCACACTACAAAAAATAATGCTTTCTTACATACTTTATTGGCTATATCATCACGTTTTAAAGTGTGTACATTGTACGTACACTCCACACTTTTCTTTGGCGTGGATATATCCAGTGTTACAAAATCACCGGGAGTCATGACACTAATTATTACTGTGAATATATGCTAAGACTCTTTACTATAATTAGTGTGAAGAAATGCTATTTGAATTGTGGAGAAACCGAAAGAAGCTTCACGGTGTAAGTGTGAACAGCTAATGGAGGTTAAGTGTTAAGGCCAATAGTAATGACAATCACACATATTGTGATCATTTCTGTCGCATCAGCATCACATCAGTTTTCTTTATCCAAGACTACTTTCAATCATAATTTGCTAATAAGACAACCGCAACCACAACCAAAAACATACACCACAAAAACTAATAAAAAAATTCACACACAAAACAATGAGAGGTGTGCACATTTTACTCGGTTGGGTATCCAACCGAAACATATGAAAAGTTGGGTGTTTGATCGGTTGCATTTGGTTGGTCTAATAGGCATAACTTGGTCACCTACTCGATTGGGGGGCAACCAACCGAATCATTAGCGTTAGCATAACCGTATTAGAAAAGTTCACTTTTTTTTGTGTGTTATAGACTATTTGCTTTTTATATATAAAAAAAAACCCTAAAAACTCCATAGTTTGATGTGTTATAATCTTAATGCAAAGGTTCATACATTTTTGTGTTAGAAAATTATTTCTTCAAGTATACAGCTTTGTGTGTGTATTCAGTTTCTGTTAGCATGAAGGTTTATATTTTAAAAGTATATTGTTAAAAGTAACATTAACAGCTTAAAGGACTACAAGAGTGTGGTCAATAAGGTTCTACATAGAGGTGCAAAACTGAGCCCAGATGGCTAGATCCGAGTTCGGTTCCAAACCCAGCCAGAGCTTGAGTGTATTTCTTGCTAAGCCCAAGTTTAATCAGTTCATCTTAGTAGTCTTTGAACTCTGTAATCTTCTTTATCGCGACATATTAGTTTTTTGTTTCTATTTTATGAAAGATATCATATCAGTAATTCAGTATCAACGAGCTTTGGATTATCTAGAAGCCAACAACGACATGACGAAACATATTTACATGGACCTAACAGATACAAATCTCAACAAAAGTAATATCTAAGTTAATAAATCGACCTCACTATGTAATGTGCCATTTTCCATTCTAATCCAAGACTTGAGAGAAAACGGATCATCGGATATTTCCAAGATTCTAGAACCTCGATCCCAGCTTCCATAGCCACCATAGCCCGTATGCCTAGCATAGCACAACCACATCTTCTCGTATGGACAACACCAATCTAGCCCATGGTTATGACCCACAAATACCGCCTGCCATCAAAATATACGAGTTTTAATTTAACTAATGTCTAACATATGCATGTAAAATGTAATAGCATTCATATGGCATAAATGTAATCCTTACTTTAACCGATGGCCTTTCTTTAAGAAGCTTCATCATGCCCATTTCGGCTTCTTGGGCTGCAACACGTTCCTCGAACAGTGAGCCTACACATTGCTTTCTCACGCGTGCAGCTTTCTTAGCTACCTTCTCGTAGGCTTTACTCGGTATATGCCAAAAAACTATCTCAGGGACGCTGTTATACAATGTCACTTTAGTTAACGTAACATGAAAGAGATGATTTTAAACATTACTTGCCAATATGGGTCAGTTGGGTATCAGGTCAAAACGGGTAGTTTTAAATAAGTGAGGGTTGACCCGCAGTATTTTTGTATGTTTCTTAGAGTTATTTACATATAATTAGTGTGACAAATATGATTACAAAGCTATGTTATTTCAGTAAAAATACAAGCATTAAAAATATAATTCGCATTGGATGAACGTATTAAGTGTTAACCTTTTAGAGATAGGATTAAGCATAAACCAAAGCTGCCCATGAATAAGTAAATAGGTCTAATATGTGACCCCTACGACTCACCTTGATTCTGGGTTCACCTCTTGAGATTTGTTGTAGAACCATTCAGATTGGATAGCTGATATAACCTCGGGGTATGATCCACCACCAGAGTCCAAGAAGTACATAAACATCAATGGCACTTTGTGATCGGTTTTTGGGGATACAAGAGTTAGAACATAATTAGATACACTAGGCCAAAGATTTTTAGGACCAAATCCTGTGTACGACAATGAATTACGACTTATCTCATTTTTCATGAGTTCCAAACGTGTTGTCCCTTTGAAGCCACATTTGTCTCCACCTATTAAAGATCAAAAGAAATACATTTATAATCAAATAAATAAACACATAAACATAATATAGATGAAAACATTGACGATAACTGATAAGTTCATTAATCTGATAAGAATAAAACCATTGTGACACCAACCACTTCATGAACATGGATTTGATCTGTCTTTTTATGAAGAGGATTTGAATTATAGTCAGGTTTAGTACGCAATACGGGCATTGTTTTTCGACATGGTTTTGAACTCACCACGATAATTTCCAGAAGGGCAAAGAATTTGAGGTATCCCAGAAGATGAAAACCAATCAATAGGCCACTCGAACGATGCATCATCATGGTTACCAAACAAGCTAGCCCATGGTATATTCCTAGTACGTGTTGGAGATATTGCTTGATCCCAATAGAAGCTAGCATTATGAATTGGTAAATTGTTTGCTGTGATCACATCTCCAAGATATACTACAAAATCTGCCATAAACATGTCATATGGTTAACCTTTATGTGAAAATTTTGTATTGTACAGGTAAAACTTAACGAACAGAAAATTAGTTACATAGAAAACGAGTCAAATGGGTAGAAACCTGGCTTTTCTACATCAAGAATCGTGGACATGACTTTCACAGAGTTCACATCCTGTTTTGGACCCCAATCAGTCCATGCATTCTCACCAAAATGCAGATCAGCAAATAACGCAACCTTGAACGATGAACCTTCACCACCTCTACCAACTCGTAGCCAGCCATCTGTCCGTAAAGCGAGCCCATCTTCCACCAGCCCGATTTTTCTTTCAGGTTGTCCGTCTTCTGACCTTCCCACGACAATGTCACAACAAATAAGAACGAGAATGGTGATCATACACCACCTAATATGCGCCATCGACCTGTTTATAATATTGACATTGGTGATACAGTATGAAACAAGTTATTTGTTTTTTAGATGTGGCTAACCATAAGCAAATTATATAGATAACGTAAGTTTGTATGATTGATTTGTTTTTGGAGGATATACTTGTTTTTCAAGAATATCCAACAAAAAACAGTTCTTAATCTTAATCATAAGGTCAGATATCACTTTCGACGTTATCCTTTGCCAACATTCGATCGACCTTGTATTGTCATCGTGCGTTTGATCTTTTGCTTGTTTTTATTCAAGGAAATAAATATTCCGGGCCCGCAATATTGGCTTAAAACGCGAAATCAAATTTTGATAAAACTTTAATCAAAGCGGAACTGTAAATCCAAGAGAACACGCTAGAAACTCCAATGAAAACTCAATTAAGTTATGAGTAATGATACATGGGCCTAATTAAATAGGCTTAAAGGAGATCTAATGCATAAATGTATTGTACAGTACTGTACAATACATTTATGCATTAGGTCTCTTTTTAGGCCTCTATAGTTAGGTCCATTTATCATTTTCCTTAAGTTATACTTCAAGAAACGATACCGAGAGCTAGTTGATTAAATTAAGTGGTATGGAGATATATTACTATATGAGCCGTTTAATTGAGAGAGGGTGATTTTTATAAATCTCTCATTATTTTATTTTTGACAATAAATTTAGAGATATCAAGAATTTTGTTTAGCTTGTGCCCGTTTGGCATGTGCCTGTTCGGGCTCGAGCCCGTTTAGCCCGTTGTCCGTTCGGCACCAAATATCTAGTAACGAGTTCGCATGTCCGTCACGGACAAATAATCAGTATATTAAATGCTTAACGATATTTTATAAAGTGCAACAATTAAATAACATATGTTTATTAATAAGACTACAAATTCATATGCTGAAGTGTTTTACAATATATATATATATATATATATATATATATATATATTTACTAGTTGTCGAAGTCCGCTAAATGGGAGGGCATGTCTTATAATTATCGTTGACATAATTTGCTATAGCGAACGAAGGAGGGTAATCGTAAAGAAGTTTTTCCATAAAAATTATATAACATGTCTAAAAAGTAAAATGTAAAATATTGAATTATACTTATTGTTGGCGTATTTTACTATAGCGAAAGAAGGTGGTAAAAATGGCAGGAAAGTGTACATGTTGAAAGAAAGGGTCGTAAATACGAATAGCAAGATGAAGAACGAAAATAAATATATGTTTATCAAATATGAGAGAAAATATAAAGCTTGACAACCTTCGTGTTTACAAACTTATTTACATGAATGTTACATTTGCTAAATCATAGATGGGCCAAGATGTCTGATTGACACCTTCATTCCAAACCATGTCAACCGGTACATTTTATTGAAGCGCTTGACTTTGACCCGTTACTACAACATTTATAACTTCAGTTAGGCAATATAATAGAATATATTATAAGTTAGACACCATGGACTCATTAATAACATACATTAAGACTCTAAATGAGTTAGTTGTAGCAAAAGAGACATCATACTCAACCTTGATTCCTGGATCTTGAAACGACACTGCCATGCGATACGCTTTCCTATTAGAAAAATATAATATAATAGATATTAGAACACCAACAGAAATTAAGAGTCACGCGTTCTTTAAAGTGAGCACCTTTTTTTTCTGATAATTTGACTCCAACATACTTTAGAAAATCTTCTACATGCCTGCAATCAAAAACTACCATTCTTTGACATCCATTACACTACTCTTCGATCTTGTATCTTCTTGGTTTCTCTTTTAGCTAAAACATAACTTATGAATACCAATTCCAATATCAACATCTACAAAAAAAAAAGCCTTAGTTTAACTCCTCATAGGATATGAACAAAAAAGCGACAATAACATATATAAATTGAGGACATTGACCTAACATTGGACCTTAATTCTCTTGCTCAATATAGTCTTCTTTAGAGTTGCTTGATGGAACATATTATCAAAATATTACACTGACAATACATCTGAAAAATAATATTCATACATATAGATGGAGACTGAAAAAATTACTTGCTGGTACCTATCATCAAAATGCAACATAAACTTGCAGGTACCAAACATAATTTAAGATGCTTGTGTTTAAGAATAACAACGGATCAAGAATTACCCATCTTGAACGCTTTTCTGTTGCTACCATAGCCGAATGGAGATTTCACCACGACTTGTAAGTTTAATTTTGATGGGGTTAGTAAACGGAAAATTATTTTTAATGAAGGTGAGCTTGATGTATAATTTTCGTTGTGAACAAAATGAAATTGCTTAACAATACATATGTGATAACTTTTTAGTTTTACTATTTTACAGACTTGTTGGATGCTTTGATGGTTTTATAAAGACAATGTGATACCAAATACGTGATATCAGATACTTGAGGTTGTAAGCATTATAGTGTAAGCATTATGATCTTATATTTATGTAATCTAGTTTGTTAAGTCCAGCAGAGTACTAGAGGTTGGAAAAAGTGTTGCAATTTAGGAGAAGCCACTTTGACCTGATATTTATGCATACCCCAACAATTAAGCCTCTATAGTAGCCAATTATTTAACTGTTGGGATTTAGTAAATCCAGTTATTAAAGAGTCGGTCACCTCAAGTATATCTAATCGTTAGAAAGCTCGTAGTCGTAGATTATTTAATGTTATGTAGTATTTAGTTTAAGTAACACCGTGGAGGACAGACGGGTCTTTACCCACTGTATGCCTGATCCACAGCCCGTAGGTGGCGATTTATGTAAGGACTATAAATACTCTCTACCTCCCAAGGTAGAGCGTTGGAGCTTATAATAAGATTTTTCTTTCTCTCACTAAAGTTCCCAACCTCTAACTTTCTCTCTCTAAAAACCATATTATACGCCTACTTGTGGTTATGATCTAGTGTGTTTGTGAAATCCAATATGTTACAAATGGTATCAAGAGCCATGGTTTGATCATCTTTCTTTCATATCCTTGGATTTCTAGTGGTTTTAGGTGGTTTTTGAGTTTGAAAAAGTTTAGTGATTTTTGCATCATTTGGATCATTTCTTGTGTTAAAGTTTGAATTTTGGGTGTACTTTTGTGTTTAGAATCATTGTATGTGCTTGGGTTTTGATTTGATAAGCTTGAATCACTGTGGTTGAGCTTGTTTTGGATTGAAAAGTGTGTTTTTGAAGTTTTTCTTGGTAGCGACTTGTTTCTCGTAGTGAATTTCCTCATAGCGACTTGCTTCAGAAAAAGGTAGCGAGTTGTAGTGCTTTTTGGTAGCGATTTGGTCCTAGCGACTTGTCTATTAAGACAAGCCGACAAATAGTACAACTTAGTGGATTCTCTACTACGGCTAGCGACTTGGTGAAGGTAGCGACTTGCTTTCAATTTTGTTAGCGACTTGTACTTAAGATTCTTAGCGACTTGGTGTTAGCGACTTGGACCTTAGCGAGTTGCTCTTTAGCGACTTGACTGCTTAGCGACTTGGTGCTTAGCGACTTGCTGTCAAAAATTTTAGCGACTTGGACCTTAGCGAGTTGCTCTTTAGCGACTTGACTGTATAGCGACTTGGTGCATTAGCGACTTGAGTCCAGCGACTTGGTGATTAGCGACTTGGTTCAAGAATTCGTAGCGACTTGGTTGATTTTTATTTGTAATATGATTTTCTCTTGATTTAGTAAAATCCCGTGAAAGAATCTATTTCCCGGTTCAATCATAGAGTTATAAAATCCCGTGTAATCTGTTAACATGTCTACCAACGTATCTACAATCATCTTCATCTGAGGATGTTCAAGCAAATGGTTCAAATACTCCCACCTATGCTTGGCAGGCTGACTACTACTCTTGGGCTCAACGAATCAGATTGTACTGTCTTGGAAAGGAAAATGGGGTCAACATTCTCAAGTCTATTGATGAAGGACCTTATCAGATTGAGACTACAAGAGACTTAATTGATACAGCTGCAGATGGAACAATGATCTATGGAATAGATAGACCAAAGACGTATGATGAGCTCAATGATAATGATAAAAAGAGGTTCGATCTGATATCGGGCTTCTAACATTATACTTCAGTGGTCTTCCAAAAGATATCAACAAGCTTATCAATCACAACAACGGCCAAGGTTTGGGATAATGTAAAGATGCTTCTCTCAGGTTCTGGATTAACCAAGGAAGACAGAGAATCACAACTGTATGATGAGTTTGAGCACTTCAAGATGAAACCTGATGAGAGTATCTATGAGTACTACGTGAGATTCCACAAGCTTGTGAATGACATGAGGAACATCAAAATGACCATGCCAAACATTCATTTGAACTCAAAGTTTGTGAACAACATGAATCCCGAATGGCACAAGTTTGTCACCTCTGTGAAGCTAACCAAAGGATTGAAGGACACAAATTATGAGCAACTATATGCCTTCCTTCTTTAGAATGAGAGACATGCAATGTTTGAAAAAAGGATTCTTGAGCAGTTCAAATCTAAGCGAGGAGAAACAAGTTCATCAAATGACTCAACGCTTCTACACCAATGTTGGTATTACTACCAAAGCATCTCAAGTCATACCCACGGGTAATGGTTATCACAAACTCATTCCGATGAGGTTCAAGCAAGTCGATGTCTGATCATGGGACACTTCATTAATCAACTGGCTCTTATGGTTAAACAAAACCTGACCCTCAGTCCACATACCAACAATCTTCACACTAACAATGAGATCAAAGCGCATCCAATCTACACAATCATCTTTGTGGTAAGAGATGGAAAGGTTATGGGGCAACCACTTCAAGGAAGACGATACGAACAATGGATGGTTGGAGCAGCAATGGGAATCTGGAGGTAGAGGATATGTGGTAAATCGAACGAGGGGAAGGAAATGGGAATCAAGGTCAAGCAAAGCCATTAAGTGCTACAAGCGTGGTGGTGAGGGACATATTGCTAGGAATTGCACATCTCCAAAACGTCCTCGAATGAGAATACTTGAGACAAGATGCTGCTTGTGCAAGCTCGGGATAATGGAGAAGCTTTGGATGAAGAGGAGTTGTTGTTCCTTCTTGGAAATGCCTAGGAACCTATGATGCTTTGATGTTGATGAACAGCCAATTCAGGAGATAGGTCATAATCATCAAAATCCATTTCAAGTAGCCGATCGTGATGCATTTGACTCGATGTCGATGATGAACCTACTTTGCCCAAACAATTTTCATGCCTAGCATCTCACCTATGGTTTCTCCAAAGGTCTCTCCACCACAACATGCTGGTCCATCCAAAGACAAAATCATTTACGAGGTATTAAAATTATATGATGATGTTGATGGGCAAAAGATGCATAATAAAGTACAAAATCTTGAAACTTATGAATGAGATATTGATGATGAGGGTAATAGCAATATTGTCCCATATGATCAATATGTGAAGCAAAGTGAAAGTGAGGTTGTACCAAGTAATGCATCTTCCGAAGTCAATGAGGACTATGTCTTTGATGAATACACTGCATGTGCCCCTAATGATTCTGTTATCTACGAATCTAATGCCTATAAAGAACAAGTTGCTATTTATGAACAACGTGCTAAGTTTGAGTTGACCACCCGAGGAAATGGATGACCAAATGCGCTCAATTATTAGAAAAAGTAACTTTAGAGAAGAAGTCTTAAAACAAGAGTTAAACTCCTTACAAGAAAAGCTTTCTAAAAATGCTAAGCAAAAACAAGAACTTCAAGAAAATGTTAAAATGCTTAAGCAAGAATTCAATGCTAAGGAATCAAAACTTTTGAATGATTTTTCCAATCTAAAAACTTTGAAAAACAAGCTTGAAAATAAGTTTTACGTACAAGGGAATACCATTGAGGGCTCACTTGATCACTAAGCATAGAGTTTTAAGCGATAAGCATAGTATTCCCCTTGTTGTGGAACCTAATCCTGAGGTTGTTAAAAAGGCTAGAGTAGCTCATAATGTAATCTATGATGGCAATGAGATTCTTAAACCTAGGAAAAACCTAGTTGCGTTGAGTGCACTGAGGAAGATAGAAAATTAGATGATGCATCTAGGAGAAAATGAATAAGAAGCTAGAAGATCCTGAATGTAAAAAGAATAACATAACGATCAAACCCATGATTACAAAAAGGAAAATTGGATTTCCTTGAACAAGTTTAAGCCTCAAACATTGTTAACACCCGAAAAAGTGTTATGGAAAAAGGATTTAGATAAGCAAAAAAGCAGAGAATCTAGTTGTAACAAACCCTCCCCTTAGGAAAATGCATTCGACAAGCTGTGTATCCTCCGAATACACCAATGCATTTAGTTCCTAGAACTATTGCCACTAAAAGCAAGACCTTAATCAGTCAATATGTTATTTTTCAACTATTTGTTGATTTTGAGAAAACTTACAAAAAAAGGATCACACCCAGGGATAGCAGAAGGGGAAAGGGGTTTTGAGCAAACTAAAGAATGTTATTTAACCGAGGTCATGCCTTTCTTTAAACAACTAAAAGATCAATTTGAGAGTCTTAAAAGGGGATGGATTTAGATATTAAAGAAATGGAAAAGGAATTTGATGCAATGATAGTTGAGGTTAGTGACTATGAGCGAGAATTAAAATATAATGAGATTGAGAGGAAGAACTTGCATACCTTGAATGAGAATCTTATTTCTGAATGTATTGCTTAAGATGTGTTTTACAACACTCACTTAATTGTTCCATTAATGCTTCTCAATTTCATGAATTATCTGTTGCTCTGAAAGTCTCCCATGATCGTGTCATTGAGCTTGAAAAAACAACTCTAAACTGCATGAAAAGTTGAACAGGGATGATCATGATAACAGGTGAAAGAGTTTTCTAAATTGGAAGTTGAACATCTTGCTTTGCAATTAAAATATCAACATCTCGAAGAAAATGTTAAAACCTCAAATATCAAGACATCCTTGATGCTCCTAAATTTGATGCGTTTTTGAAATTAGCAAGCGTGATGAATGATTCGAGCTCATTGTAACACGAGAAAGTTGAAAGCCCAAATCTCTCAATTAAAGGGTGAAAAGAACAATGTATTTGGCTCCCCAAATGCCTCCTCCTTTAGATTCTCGGTATTCTCAAACTTTTCATCTTCAAAACTTGGTTAATGCTTTACAAAAGGAAAACGAGAGTTTTCTAGAAGAAAATGAAAAGGTTAAGCGACACTTTAAAGAGTTATATGATTCAATGAAAGTCACTCGTGACAAAAACAACGAAAAATAACGTCTTTACAAAAAGAAATTGAGAATCGAGGAGTCGGAAAAGGAAACGCCACTTGTTTTAATGAGAATGTTGCATCAAAGTCATCCTCGACTACAAATATCTTGTTAAATACATTCCTCCTCATCTTAGGAATAATGAACTTGTGTTTCATAACTATTGTGCTCACCTTAAGGATAGTCTAGAATGTCTCCGTGAGATTGTGGAAGAGGATTTCATAAATAAGCCTCTGGATAGAGACATTAGGTTTGCTTGCATTTAAGCCAAACGATCTCAGGAGCTGATAGAATGTTTAATTGCAACATGTCCGAAATCCTTAGGTGCAAAAGGAAAAGCTGTGATGCCTTGTTTTATGCCTAGTGCCAAGCATTCAAATCATTCTATGCCCAGTTTTAAGAAAGTGAACACTAATGTGCCTTCATGTAGTTGGATCCTGCACATCTAGTTCGGGAATGCAAAAAGTAGATCAACCAACTAATGTTCCCATAATTCCCTCTACAGGAGTAATCGGTGACATTAAAGCAAGCGGGTCAAAGCCTCAGGCAATACCAATGCAAGATAGGACCTCGCAAGCTAAGAATGTGCATTGGAAGAGAGTAGAAGATCACCCTAGGAATATTAAGTTTGAGTTGAATAAAACAAATCGTGTTGATTCTAGTGTTAGCTTTAAGCGCATCGTAATTAATTCGAATTTCGCTACTTTTGGCAAAACATGTAATGATGATTGCGTGGTTTATGTTACTAATCTTGAATGTGGTGTAAATGATTTGTCTAATGTTTGTTAAACATACGATAAAACTGTTAATGTTAAAATTCAAGCTAAGAAGGCTAAAGGCAAAGAAAGAAAGTTAGAAAATAGTGGAAACCCACAGGAAGGAAATTTAGTAATATAGGATATCAATGGATACCTTTGGCCAGTAAGATTAATGAGCATTGCCTTAAAGTTGCTAAATCAATGCCAACTAGAAAATGGATGCCTACTGGTAGAACTATTCCCTTAAGAAGTGAACATACTTTGAATAGGTCAAATACGGACACTAGCACATCTATTTCTAATGAGTCCATTGTTTCTATCTCCGATGTGGGTGTTCCAATCATGTTCACTAACCAAGTGGAACCCATTCTTGCATGGGGATCCCAACTATCCAGTTATCCATTCTTGTATGCGTGTTCAACCTGCAGATCGTTCAAATCGTTCGTGGTACTTGGACTCAGTACTCCAAGCATATGACCGAGACCGGTCGTGCGTTCATGAACTTCGTGAGTAAATTCATCGGAATCGTTAGATTCGGGAACGACCATTTTGGAGCAATTATGGGTTATGGTGATTATGTAGTTGGCAAAAGTGTAATCTCCTTGGTATATTATGTTGAAGGTCTTGGTCATAACTTGTTTTCTGTTGGTCAATTCCGTGATTCCGATCTAGAAGTGGCATTTAGAAAACATACTTGTTTTGTTAGAGAACTTCGATGGTGTAGAACTATTAAGAGGAACTCGTGGTTCAAATCTATACACCATCTCTATCGAAGATATGATGAAATCTTCACCCATCTGCTTGTTGTCAAAGGCTTCCAAAACTAAGTCATGGCTATGGCATCGTCGTCTCAATCACTTGAACTTTGGTACCATAAACAATCTTTCCAGGAAGGACTTAGTAAAGAGGATTACCCAGATTAAAGTATGAAAAAGATCATCTTTTTTCAACATGCAAATTGGGAAAAAGTACGAAATATGCCCATAAACCAAAACCCACAAACTCGAATGGAAGTTCCTTCATACCCTTCATATGGATTTATGGACCAATGAGAGTACAAACGATAAATGGGAAGAAATACATTTTAGTCATTGTTGGATGACTACTCGATTTACTTGGGTAAAGTTTTTGAGGACAAAAGATGAAACTCTAGATGTCATCATCAAACTTATCAAACATCTACAAGTTCGACTCAACAATCTAATGTTAGAATAGTTTGAAGCAGACAATGGCACGTGAGTTTGTTAACAAAGACTTAATTCAGTTTTATGAAAGTGTTGGAATCAGTCATCAAAGAAGCGTTTCACGAACTCCTCAACGAAGCGGTGTAGTTGAAAGACTAAATCGAACTCTTGTGGAAGCCGCAAGAACAATGCTAATTTATTCAAAGGTTCCAATGTTTCTATGGCTGAAGCCATTGCCACACGCTTGCTACACCCAAAATCGTTCCTTATTCATACCTCTCATGGAAAAACTCCATATGAACTTGTTCATAAACTAAAACCTGATCTCTCCTACCTTCGTGTGTTTGGTGCTTTGTGCTATCCAACTAATGATGGTCAAGATTTAGGTAAATTAAGAGCAAAAGCAGATATTGGAGTTTTTGTTGGTTATTCACCAAACAAGAAGGGTTACCGAATCTACAACAAGAGAACCCGAAATATCATGGAAACAATTCACGTTACGTTCGATGAGCGACCGGTCAAATGGCTCCAGGACAAACCAGCCTACGGACCCAGACTCAATTTTCATCAAGTAATCCTATGAGTTCTACTCTCATCTCAAATCCCTCACCAACAACTCCTTATGTACCTCCATTAGAAGATGATTTAAAGAAATTGTTTGATCCAATGTTTGAGGAACACTATGAGCCAAATGCTAATGAAATGTCAATTCCATCATCGAGGCTCCTATCCCCTCACAATGAAGTCAACCCTTCTGTTTCAATATCATTAAGCCAAGAAGCGCTTGTTGCTGATCACTCTGTCTCATCAACAAATCATCAATCATCAATGTACATCATGGAATTGTTTCTGGCATCAATGATGAAGTTAATCCCTTTGCTACTCAGAAGATGCTCCATTTGAAAACATATTTGCTCAATCATCATCGGACCATCTTCATCGAGATATCGACTCGCTACCTCAGTCCCTCAACAATGACCACATGAACACCTCAGAAAATGGACACATGATCATCCATTGGACAACATCATTGGAAACCCCTCTCGTTCAGTATCCACTCGTCGACAACTTGCAACCGATGCCTTATGGTGCTTCTTTAACTCCGTACTCTCTAAGATCGAACCAAAAGAAGTCAAAACTGCTATGAATGAAGACAACCGTTCAATTCCATGCAAGAAGAAATTCATGAGTTTGATCGACTTGATGTATGGGAATTAGTACTGCTCCTGCGTGCTATGATCATTGCTCTAAAGTGGATCTTCAAAGTAAAACTTGATGAGCATGGTGATGTTTTAAAGAACAAGGCTCGATTGGTTGCAAAAGGATACCGTCAAGAAGAGGGTATTGACTTTGAAGAATCATTTGCTCCTGTTGCTAGTATCGAGGCAATCCGAATCTTCTTGGCTAATGCTGCAAGTAAGAACATGGTAGTCTATCAAATGGATGTAAAGACCGTGTTTCTTAACGGAGATCTTAAAGAAGTCGTATACCTCACCAACTGAAGGCTTTGTGAATCCAGAGCATCCTACTCACGTCTATCATTTGAAGAAGGCTCTTTACGGTTTAAAGCAAGCTCCAAGGGCATGGTATGATACACTATCAAAGTTTCTTTTATCTACTGGATTCAAGAAATGAGCAGCTTGATCCGACATTGTTCACTAGGAAGTCGGGCAAACATTTAATTCACGTTCAAATATATGTTGATGATATTATCTTTGCCTCGACTGACCCCAATGAGTGTGACCGCTTTTCTAATGAAATGGGTTCTAAATTTCAAATGTCAATGATGGGACAAATGTCATTTTTCTTGGGATTACAAATTTCACAAAGTCCCGGAGGCATTTTTATAAATCAATCTAAATATGCAAATGAGATTTTAAAGAAATTTGGATTTGATTCTAGTGACCATGTTGACACTCCCATGATAGAGCGTACTAAACTAGATGAGGACCACTCGGGGATCATGGTAGACCAAACGAAATATCGTAGTATGATCGGATCCCCGATGTACCTCACGCTAGTAGACCGGACATCTTGTTCCTTTGTTTGCATGTGTGCTAGATATCAGGCTAAGCCTACCAAAAGCACCTTGAAGCGGTTAAACGGGTCTTTCGGTATCTCCAAGGAACCATCAATATGGGACTTTGGTACCTGAAGGACACCAGTATGTCACTAATAGCCTATCAGATGCCGATCATGCAGGATGTCAAGATACACGTCGAGTATATGCGGAGGTGCTCATTTTTGGGTGATAAGCTTGTGAGTCGGTCTTCAAAGAAGCAAATGAGCACTTCTATTCCTCTACAGAGGCTGAATACATAGCCATGTCATCTTGTTGTACTCAAATCCTATGGATGAGATCCCAATTATCTGACTATGGCTTTGAATTCAACAAAATCCCTCTATCTTGTGATAATAAAAGTGCTATTGCTCTCTCATGCAACAACGTTCAACACTCAAGAGCAAAACACATCGACATTCGACATCATTTCATCAGGGATCAAGTTGAAAATGGTGTGGTAGAACTTTACTTTGTGAGGTGAATACCGGTTAGCGACATCTTCACCAAAGCTCTTCCTAGAGAACGTTTTGAGTTTATCCTTCCACGACTTGGTCTTAAGAGCCTACAACCTGAAACACTCAAACGTCTTCAAGAGGAAGAAGAGGAGTAAAAGGTTTTCCTTCATCTATCTCTTGTAAATATCTATTCGAAAAGCAAAATACAAAATTACAAAACCTTCAAAAAGCAAAAAGAAAAATATAAAACTTTCAAAAAAAATCCATAAAAAATCTGAAAAAATCTTGAAAATTTTCAAAAAAAAATATTGTCATTTTGTCATGTTTTTCCTTGTTCGATATCATCTACGGACTTTGTGTTGACATTCAAAGAATGTCACGGGTCTTTAGATTTTCTTCGAATGTACACAAGTTTGTTTAAAAAAAATCAAAAAATCAAAAAATATTTTTGGGAGAAAGTGAAACGATGGTTTATTGTCATTTCAGGAAGTAACCCGCTCTTCAATGAAAGAACAGAGCCATGCTTTATCTTGGTTTTCAAATCTCATGCTCTGATTCTTTAAAACAATAACTTACCATCTAATGAAAACTAATTGCTTTGTTAAATAACTTGAAATCTATTTTTGTAAATCACCTGGACTTAATGTTTGTCAAAATATCTATTTCTCAATCAACAACTTATGTCATTGATTGAGGGGGAGAATGATTTCAATTAAATCAAAAGGTTATTTGTCATACAATGGTTTTCAAAAGATAATAATGCATGTTTAATCAATGGAGTTTAAAGTCTCAAAATCCGTTCCTTATCAGTTAAAACGTTTTCATAATCAAGTCACAATTCTCCTTAAAAGCTTTCAAAGTCAATTTAAATCTACAAAGATCACAAATCTCAAATGATTTGATAATTGTGATCGGGGGAGAATTTGTGATTTAAATTGGATTTAAACTGATAATTCGGTAAATGGTTTTATAAAGATGTACAAGCTCTCCTTTCCACATGTGCCAAACAATTTCAAATTTTCCATGCACATGTTGAGGGGGAGCATCTATCTTAAACCACAAAGATTTGAAACGTGATCAATTTATTTCAATGTGCAGTCTTTTCCTAATATGTGCAAAACATTTTAAAATTTCCATGCACATATTGAAGGGGAGCAACTATTTTGAAAACCACATTCTTTATATAACTACTCTTAGATGCAAGCCAACCCCTCAAAGATGAAAATTATTTCTATTACAAGATGATGCGTGATGCACATGTTGAGGGGGAGCTCTTGTTCTAAAAATATCAAAAACAATTCAGGTACAAAATGCTTTGATAATATATCACAAGTATCTGGATTGGTTTTCAAATGGTTTTCGATTGGTTCCAATGGGAGATGAACAATACCAAATAGACCGACCAAATTTACTTTATTTATGGTGATATAAGGATGATAAGGTTAGGTATTTGTTCCCATGATCCGCCAGAACCGGAGGGATCTACCCAGGGACAATCCACTAGTTAGTGTAGAAGTCCTTAGGTTTGATGAAAAAAGGAGAAAAGTGAGATATGGGAAGAGTGCTGACTGAGACTGAGCTAGTACTGGAATAAACCCAACAAGGTTCTAGTTATGAAGTCTCGGTAAGCACTCAAGGGGTTGAAGAATGAAAAAGAATTGAATGTGAAAAGGGTGAAAATAAATAGCCCTCCAACAATTCAACCTTAGGGCAGATACCGGGTTCAATTCATATGCTACTGGTGGTTACCAAGGTAACACTGGTATTGAAGACAAGACGTCATGAACCTAGTGACGCACTGCACTACAACTTCCCAAACCACGCAAGTTCCTCTTAAAAGGACTTGTTTCATTCTCACGGGGAACCGACATTATCTATCGACTTTCTCTTAGAGATTGTTGATATTGAAGAAGGAGACCCTCTCCCTAGTCTCTGGCATAGGAACCAAATATGCACAATTGAGTCTAGAGTCACGAGATCATCTATAAATCTCATTAGGACACTTTCAATCAAGACTCTCTGTTTCACACAATGTGGAAAGATAGATTATATCTTATGAGTCCTACGCATTATCCTTGTGGTATTGCCAGAACATCTGAGTGATATGCAAACATATTCACAATGAAGATGGAAAGCCTTCTGGAGCCAACATCAAACAAGCTCCTGCTGGGTGGCACGTGAGATCTATCCAATAGATCAACCATATGACAACTGAACAGAAACAATGGGGCGATTCAATCTTTTGAATCAATCCTGGTTCAGGTTATGGATTGACGGATACCTTTGAAAAACTGGTCGTTGTGCTTAAAAACTCTTTTCTTTAGTACATCGACTGTTTACTAATATTTCAAAATAAAAGGTATTTATGATTGATAATTGATTTTCATTAAAACCTTCGTTGTATTGCAAAAAGAATTTCTATTGTGCGGTACACGATTATTTTTTTCAAATATCTTTTCATCAATCAGTGAATCTCTATTCCCTGGTTCACTCACTCCGTGTTGTCTTCTTTGAGACGTTCCGGTTTGAGAACGGAGAAGCATTTGCGAAACCCTTCAAGGAAATTCTTCGAATTTTACCGATCACAGGGAGTACTTGTATGATCAACGGGAACCGTGGGCCGTGTACCTCAATTCAATGAAAGTGATCAAAGACACTTTCGCGCTTTATTGCTTGTTGTATGCGTACGCGCGTTTGCAGTGATCAAAATGAAGCGGTCAATCCATAGCCGCATGCTCACACAACACATTCATATCTAAATAAATCATGATTATGTGCATCAATGACTCTGATATTTTCACTCCATGCTTCTGCTACGCTGCTGACAATATCATGAATTAACGAAAGCTTCCGCTACTCTGATGAGAAGAAATCATGATCCAGAATGTGAGCATGTCGGTCCAAATGTCACAACATCACATAATGCCAACACCACAAAGGATGAGTCAGAGATTTATGATAGCTGATGATCTCAAAACTGGCTCAAAACTCATTATCACGTGGATCAGTAAAAGACCTCCACTTGGTTTAACCAATCATGCAATTATGAAGAATCAATGACTACGAGCTCCTGAGCAAAGAACTACATCAAGAATGCAAGAACCATTTAAAATGTAATATCTGTTTGTATTCAATATAATTTTGAGGTGATCTTGAGGTGACCTCCCTTAGGGGGAGATGGTAGGGATTTAGTAAATCCAGTTATTAAAGAGTCGGTCACCTCAAGTATATGTAATCGTTAGAAAGCTCGTAGTCGTAGATTATTTAATGTTATGTAGTATTTAGTTTAAGTAACACCGTGGAGGACGGACGGGTCTTTACCCACTGTATGCCTGATCCACAGCCCGTAGGTGGCGATTTATGTAAAGACTATAAATACTCTCTACCTCCCAAGGTAGAGAGTTGGAGCTTATAACAAGATTTTTCTTTCTCTCACTAAAGTTCCCAATCTCTAACTTTCTCTCTCTAAAAACCATATTATACGCCTACTTGTGGTTATGATCTAGTGTGTTTGTGAAATCCAATATGTTACATTAACGAACACTGGCATTACCACTTAGCTTCTCAAAAAACTGTAATTTGAAATTAATAATGTAATGATGCTGCTAACCATTGAAATATATATCAGGATTATGCTACAGGTCTGTGAATAGTTCACGTAAGACATGAAAATAAAACCACAGATATTACCTCACAAGAAATACATGTCATTACATACGCAAAAACTATGAAACTAAGATGAAGATACTATATTTGTTAATTTTATGGTTTTCTAAAATTGAATGAAGCAAGAGGAGGTACTGATTTACCTTGAGCAATCCGCAACAATGACTGACTCAGCAGTTCAGAACAACCATGTACACTGCTTGACCTTGCAACGGACGAATCCATCAGTAAATGGAAGTTCACATTGCTGTCAACCCTGTCCTGGTATTGAATCATTGAGCTGTTATCCCCATTTTGTCCAGTTGAAAATGATGACTCAGTGACAAGATTCCTGACATTCCTTCCTTCGATAATAGACATTGAAGGAGAATACATAGAGTAGTAAGCCGACCCCGAAGGCCCAAGCGGCCCACTTTTTGCCTTGGGTCACTTTTAGGGTTGTTTCACCAAAGGCTTTAAAGCACCATCTCCTGCAGTGGACTAATTATCCATCTCTCAGCGTCTTCCCATTTGGAGGGAAAATTCTTTTCGTTATTATAAGGCACAATCGTAACCCGGTTAGCTTTTGTATCCAAAGGAACACGTTCTGAACTCTAGCCTTTCTGAACCCCAAAGCTCGTGGAATGATAATTTGGCGTTCCTTGGCTTAGAAACATACCGCTTCTCCCTGATGAACCTGAACTTTTCATGGCAGCACCTAATCTTGGGGAAGAGCTAGCGACATTCATTACTTGATTGTTCA
The DNA here is from genome assembly GCA_910596185.1 of Chrysanthemum makinoi. Classification (NCBI taxonomy): domain Eukaryota; kingdom Viridiplantae; phylum Streptophyta; class Magnoliopsida; order Asterales; family Asteraceae; genus Chrysanthemum; species Chrysanthemum makinoi. The sequence goes on along the minus strand of OU343218.1, from coordinate 106,086,401 downwards.
AATCCATCGATGCAGGTCTTCTCCGATCAGACTTCCTTAGTAGAATTTCAGATCTTGACTTTCGATATTAGCCTTCTAATAAAAGGGATAGAATCACATTAGCTACCAGATAACCAAATAATTGACTATTATAGTAAAGCATAAAGTAACCATGACAACTTAAAGACATGTAGTAATCAAAATCCAACTGCTACCTTTATTAGTATGTGAGTATGAGCTTCTTGCCGAAAATAGAGATTGATTTTCCCCATCTGTCTTAGCATCACTGTATTCTTTTATGGCTACTGCATTTAATTCAAAATTCAGAAACAACCTATAAAATTTGAATTTCTTTACAGCTCAATGCTTTTAGCCTTTCATTAAATAATACAACATGAATTAGGAAGGTCACATTATACCTTCTGCTTTTTCCAACTTTTTCCGAATTAGGTAGGGACCTCCATTAAAATTCTTATTTGGATCTAGATCTAAACCCCGTGCTGATGACCAGTGCTGTATCAAATCAAAACACGTTTAAATCAACACGAATTTTAATCGAATCGTCTCTACATTTTCTAATACCAAATCATTCACATTACTACAAAACAAACAAAAGTTCACTCAACATCAAGTAAATGAGTTAATGTGCAAAAATACTCTAAATTTATCCACCACAAGCATATAAATGTACCCGTTAGAGTTTATGTATGATGGAGCATAGTCTGCTAGAACACTATAGCACATATACCCTGAGTAACTTGCTTCTTGTGCACCGAATAATTTTTTACGCACCCATGAAATAAGCTAACAAACATAAATGGGAGTTTGGATCTTCTGTTAACGACATTTAGTTCTTGTCTTGATATCCCAATAGCCTTGGCTCAGGTCTGCAAATATAAAGGTGTGTTAGAATAGGTTGGTTTGATTTGACCCACAAACATTTTTGTTTGATTTACCAACATATATATACACACATGTTGTATTGAGTAGACCTCAGTTACTTCAGCCCATTTAAACCACTTCAAACTACATTTACATAGTGTGTATAGTTCGGTAGTAGGTACATACATACTTATCTACATAAGTGCCGGCCATTATGACCCGTTACAGTACACAATAGTCTTTCTTAGTTTGGTGTGCTGTTGTACAAAAGATATCATAGATCTACTTTGGTTATTGGGGCATGTTTCTAGCTACCTGTACTGATCATCGACACTTACGCCTATTTTTTATTATTATTCTTTTTTTTTTGCAGAGCCAGACTCGTGTTCTTTTTCTTCTTGAAATAACAGCTTTCGGATTGAATCTTTTGTGCTGTCGGGTTCGGTACCTGAACTTCCTGCTTGGGTCAGTGCTTCTTCTGCCGTAAGAGTCTCTGTTAGTGTAGGTTCGCCTGGTGTGGCTAAGGAAGGCGGTGCACTGGCAGTAGGTATATCTGCAGCCAGTAGCAGTGGTTGTCTGTTTTCAAAAGTAGTGTCTAGTACACTTTTTTTTTTCTCTTTTGTGCTTTCTGGAGCGAAGTGCAACTGAAACAGGTGCGTGGTCCCTTTCAAATCAGTCAATTCTTTAAGGGGCTTGTAGGGGTCCTTGTTTCTAAGATCTTTCATGTGTTCATTGCAGTCTTTTACTATGCAGTTTGCTTCGTCGCTAAAGCATGTGAGCATTATCTCGCAGATGTTCTCACGGATATAGGCTTTAAAAGAGTAACTGTGATAGGTATAAGTCAAATATGTGTAAGTAGTAAGTCAATGAATGTGAGTGCCTTAATTCATAGCATTTGTTATATTCATTATCCGTTACCTGTATTCTGGTTCTTTTGAAGGATTTAATCCCTGGCAATGGGCGTGTGGATAGTGTTCATGTATTTTGGTATGGCATTCGGGCCACTTATTAAAGTACCAGGGTCTTTTTGTGTCAATTCGATCGATTGTTGCTATTACTGTAAATCGGACATTCTGGGATAATAGCGAAATGTACATTAGTCACGTTTACTTGTTCAAAATTATTGAAGGAGATCAAATAATACCTTTTGGTGTTGGGGATCTTTGCGCTGAAGGTCACCGATTGTCACCCTATTCCTTGTTTTTTCTTGTTCTATGTCTGCAAACCTCTGCTGTTGAACATTCTGTATGGTCGGTGGATCAAGGAATTGCTCGTACCTTGGATGTAGCACATGGGTAACTTAATCTGTGGAAGTCATTTGTTGTATTAATACTGATTATATGAAATGGCCATTACACTGTCAGTATCTCATGGGTTTCAGGTATATCAGGATTGAAGTAGTAGTGCGTCGCGGGTGAGCTTGAAAGCTGTAAACCTGCAGGAAAATGAGCCCACCAAAATAAAGATTACACATACCTGGTGGTGTGCACTCATGTTTTGTTTCTACACAACAATTTTTTCTTCTTATTTGGCCACTGCAACATAGGGAGTAACTATAATATAAAGAGACAAAATTTAGCTAATTATTTATAAATATATATGCTTGCGGTTTAACCCGACCATGCCATTTTTATCTCGCAACAAAACAATGGTCTGTTTCAACCCAAACACATTTCCTGTTCTTGTTCCAGTTAAAAACATTAAAAAAAAAACCGTGTAGTTATTTTCACTTTTTCCACCTCAGGTAGATGCATCAGAGGGTTATGGAGTACAACTAATTTTGATCAAGGTCTAAAGGATATATAGGTAGCATTAACTGTTTGAGGAAGTTTGTCCTCAAACACGTATATACCTATTTCACAATGTTATGATACTTGCAAGCTGCAAAGATAAAATAATAACATTAATTTCAATTAAAAATATTTTGCAAGACTTGCACATAGTTCATTATACAATCACATGTACTAAAAACCCTTTACTTGCTTTCATAGTAAATACACATAAGTAAATATAAACAATCTCTTTATCAATCTTAAATGAAGCCGGTATGGATATAGACAAACCTTGTTGGCATTACATCCGTCCTTCTAGCAAAAATTATGCTGACATTTTTACTTTAAAAAATTCAAAGGAAAGGTAGCATTAGTTGACATGATAAATATCAGTCCCTCGCGTAATTAATACAACTAAAAGAAAATGTTAAAACTTTTCTTTTAAATGCATTTTCTCTTGGGGTGACACTGTGACAATGGGCAAGGCTGGAAAGAGAGAAAGAATACTCTGGTGTCTCTAAAACAAATCGGAACATGAACTATGCTCATATTTCCAAGGTAGATGGCTGATGCAGTCAAGTAATGCCCGTGACGTGGGTCAGCAACACATATCATATTCTTGGCGTCCCACATTTGTTGGGTGAGCTATGGAACAGTTAAAGCACGGTACTGCTGGGATCCACGTGAGGTAAGTGGAGCAAAACCAACAATGAAGAAATGGAGACGCGGGAATGGGATTAGATTCACAGCAAGTTTTCGAAGATCGTAGTTGAGCTGACCAGGAAACCTCAAACAGCAGGTAACTCCAGACATTGTTGCAGAAATAAGATGGTTCAAATCACCAACTGAAACAAAAATTGTAATGTTAGTCACCTTATGCAATTGATATATCTTCAATATGAAGAAATGAGATAACAAAATCGATTTGAGAATACTTACAGCTTGGGTAGTCAACTTGAGAGTTCTGAAGCAAATTTCATAAAATTCTTCATTATCAAGAACCATACACTCATAGGCATTTTCCACAAGTTGGTCGACAAAGAGGGTGGCATTGTAAGGCTAAACAACAGTGTCAGAAACCTTAGGAGATGGAAATACATAGAAGGTCATCATCATTTGGTCAGGATACTCTTCCCTGATCTTTGAGATCAAAAGTGTACCCATACCAGAACCTGTACCACCTCCTAGTGAATGGCACAACTAGAAACCTGCAAGTCAAAAACCATTACTTATTGGGTGAAATTGACCCATTTACTTATAACGGGATTTATTTAAAATATGACTGATCTCAAACAGGATTTAACGGTCCACTAAAAATAATCTGTCAAATGGGTAGCTGCTCATACATTTTAACCAAGAGCACCATCATTCCTTTCTAATAACTGGATGGCCACCGCGCTCACTCACACCATCCACCACTTCTTCATTGGCCAATACAGTGCCAAGAGCAGGGCACCAATTGACCTGGAATAATCAGGAAAAGATAATTAGGGGGTGTGTGGGATTGCTTATTTTCATTGGGGTTATATTACGTGTGAATCCAATCTCCTTTTAATAGGCTACAGAAGCTTCAAAAAAATGTGCCTATAAAAAAGCAGCATTGCATTATATATGTAAATATGTGTACTTTACATCATAAGAAAATCCAAAATATGTCATGATTCTCATTGCATTCACATGACAATTCCATGAATGTTTGTGAGCACTAATAAAAACCAATGAAAGAGTTACTAAACTCACGTCTGTAATCATATTTCCCTTTTTTTATCTTTAAAAGTCACGGTGCAAAAATGGATGGATCAAAATGGGTCAGGTTGGTTGGGTTGAACCACAATTTGTGTTTCCAATTTTGGCCATTTTTTATAATTAGTTCACCTGTTAAATGTATAATTACAAATAAACTATGTTATTACAACAGTTATCTGTTGCGGCCACCAAATGACTGCTTAAATAGCCTATTCAAAAAGCCCTTATTAACATGTCAAGTCACCTTAAGGGCTGATGTAAATAAGCTATCCAAAAAACTATGAATAAAATGTTACGGATGCTGAATGGCTGCTTAAATAGGCTATCCAAACAGGCCTTAATTATTTTTTAAACGCTATAATGGCTGTTTAAATGGCTGCTTAATGATACGTGGGATCAAACTGAATAACAGATATTGATAATACATTTAGCATAGTTTACAAAAAAACATCAACCATCAAACATCACGTTGTTATTTGAATAAGAGATAAAAATAACAATTGTTATCAATCTCAATAATACCATGTTTATTATTATATTTAGGTAGCATTACTAATAAATGCTTCAAAAAAGTTCAGATTATGTTGAAGTTAGATAATAACAAAAGTAACGGAATGAAAACCTGCAGAAGTATATCACTAATGAGACACAATCCAAAACGACATAACAAAAATAAGTAAGCCTGAGCACATACCATATCAGATTTAGATGGTTTTGGGTAATTCCTCAATGCTTGTGAGACATAATAAGAATCAGTCATGTTGGATAGAGCCTTACTGATACTCCAAGTTCCAATGTCTTATTTTTTATTGTCCTCTGTTCAAGGTATTGAGAATTAGATAACTCATAGTATAATGTAGCATGTGGTGTGGAATTTCTTTGGGCTATGCCAATAGCTTCATCCATATCTCATCCGTTGTTGACTGCTAGACTAAATGCAGCAACCACTAAAGGGTCCCTTGGTCTATCTAGAAACGCCATATGCAGTGCTAAAATTGCCACCCTGGAGACGTGTATGCATATGTGTATCATTGTAACTAAACACTGGTAAGCATAATACTCAGATGTAAAAAATGAGCTGAAACATATGTACACATAAAGCCATACCTTTTTGCATCCTGAAAAAAAGAGGATTCTCCTTTGAAAGAATAGTGTCTGGTCTCTTGCAACCATTGAACATGACATACCAATCTTTGTTATCCATCAAGTGACCCACTGGTACCAAATCCTGCCAACTGAAATAAAAATACTAAACATGGTCATTAAGTACTGAAATTTTACAATCTTGTAATGGTTGAATATTAAATCCATGAGCATTACTTTATTAAATAACAATTTAGCCAAACGCGAAGTGATTATATCATATTAATTACAATTCAATATTGTGAAGCTCCACACGAAAAGAAATATGCATGATAACTACCTAAATCAAAACTAAAAGCAAATACAAAACAGTAGTAAATTCAAAAACGCATAGTCTATGAATATTATTTCCAGCCGATGTAGGTCATTTGCAGAATTTCTGCCCAAGATTATTTACCCCCAGAACCCACCCCTCTGAACCAAACCCCTCAAAAAACCCCCATAATCAACCCACTAAACCAATCTTTTTATATATGCTAAAGTTATCAGAAAATTAGTGTTTGAGATTTAAAACTGGAAACGAACAATAGATAGATCAGAGACGATGCGAGGAAATATCAGTACCCGCCATCATTCCATGTTCATATTTCAAGCTCTGACTATGATTAATTTGTAATCAGGAAGATTGGCTGCAAAAACTATACTGCTAAGTTCGAAGGAGCTAAACACACAAGCTTGAGGGAACAGTATCTCACCTACAATCGTTCCGTAGTATAATGAAAATTCAAATGGAAAAAATATATTATGAGTTACAGCAATAGTTGTCTCCAGGTTAAGAACACAATGCCACCATCCAGTTGGAACGTAGAGTCTCGCCAGGTAGCTGTATTCACACTATTGGCTTATACTCATTAGCAAGAAGTGGGTAAATAATCCAATTAATACAAATAAACCGTAAAAAACGTTTATTAATATTTTGCGATCTCTTTGTGTTTTGTTGATAACAAATATAATGGTATCTTAAGTACAATTATAAGGATACATGTTATTTTTGTAAAACATTTACATATAGTCATTTAATACAAATTATTATAATAAATCATTTGTTGTAATAGTTTATTAGGATGGGTAAAAATCACAACCCATGGATCATATCAATAACCCATGGTATTGACCCATACCCATTTGACTAGATGCATTGCATCTATTAAATACATTGTATCTAATGAAATACTCATGGACCAACCCATAACCCATGACCCATGACCCATAACCAAAAAACCCATGGGCAAAGAAGAGCGTCCCACGGATCCCTAGGTTTACACTAGACGGATCCCTTAAGGGAGGGATCCGTGGGATCCGGGGAATAGTGGCAAGTTTTGCCTATAAATAGAGAGCTATTTCTTCATTCTAACTCACCCCTCTTCTTACTAATTCTCTCATATACTCTCATTCTCTTCTAACAAAAGATCACTTGATCTAGAGAGTTGTTCTTCTTTCTTTCTTTAGTGATTCTCATATAGGTCCTTCTCTAAGGCTAGATCACGAGCATTCTAAAAGTCATCCAAGCAAGGGGTCCTTGATTGATTTGTTCCTCCACAAGATTTCTGTAGCAAAGATCTTGTATTTGATATTTCACATAGTTGTTGTGTAATAGTCGTGTTGGTTTGGTCCACCGTGATACAGACTCGGTATTTAGCTTTGTACCGGAAAAAGGTGTAAGAAACGTTGTGAAGGCTTCTCTGCCAAGTTGAAGGAGTTTGTTGACATAGTGCTTGAACTCTCGAGTAGGTGACTCGGGAAGTGGAGTAGGGCAAAGAAGGTGTCCTTGTAGCCGAACCACTATAAATCGGTTGTGTCATTTATATCATTTACTTTACTTTATTTACTTGCATTACCATTAGATCTATACTTTCTCTTCATCCATACGATTTCACATAATATCGAATTTAAAGTTTTTGAAACTAAATTAAAATTGGCAAAACTATTCAACCCCCCCCCCTTTTCTAGTTTTCCACAATTGGCATCAAGAGCTAAGTTTATAAAAGTTTTAAAGTAAACCGCATTTTAAAAACTTTTCGATCACTATGGGTTCTGAAAACTACAAGGAATAGCAATCTATGCAACGACCACCACTACTTGAAACTAATGGTTTTATATATTGGAAAAATAGATTCGAAACGTATGTGAAGTCTAAAGATATTGATCTTTGGTACATTATTGTTGAAGTCGATTTTGAGGCTACCTCAAAAGATGATAAAGGAAACTTAGTTAACATACCTCATGATAAACTAAACGATGATATGAAGAAAAAGCTTTCCAAAAATAGTGAAGCTAAAATGGTTTTATATAACGCTTTACCCAAAAAGGAATTCGAAAGAATTTCTATGCTTAAAACCTCTAAAGAAATTTGGAATTCTTTAGTTGTAACTCATCAAGGGAATCAACAAGTTAAAAATAATAAAATTGATTTATTTGTTCAACAATATGAACAATTTTAAATATCGGATAAGGAAACTATAGATCATTCTTTTGCTAATTTTAATACTATTAACATATCTTTACAAGCACTTGATGAATCTTCTTCTAGCCGTAACCATGTTAGGAGATATCTAAGGGCACTTCCATCCAAGTGGAGATCCAAGGTGACGGCAATCAAAGAGTCAAAAGATTTGACAATCCTCACCTTTGATGAACTCATAGGAAACTTAAAAGTCTATGAGCTTGTCCTTGCTAAAGATTCCTAAGTCTCAAAGGTGAAAGAGAAACACAAATCTCTTGCCTTTAAAGCCAAAAAGGCCTCAAGCGATAAAGAGAACTCCTCTTCGGATAGTGACGATGAGGAGTATGCCATGGCGGTAAGGGACTTTAAAAGTTCTTTAGAAGGAAGGGAAGATACGTCAAACAACCGTATGACGACAAGAAAGGATTCCGGAAAAGCAAAGAGGAAGAGAAGCCAAGGGATGATCATGCTTGCTTTAAATGTGGGGACCCAAACCACTTTATTAGTAAGTGTCCCAAACGGGATGATCAAAAGGCATTTGTGAGCGGCTCGTGGGGAATGAGCGAGGAGGAGAACGAAGAAATTTGTCTCATGGCAAATGACGAGGTATGTCACGAATACTATAGTAGCTCATCACTAGATGATGACTCATTGCATAATGAATATGAAAAACTTTGCAAAATTAGCTTAAAAGTAATTAACAAAAACAAGTTTTTGAAAAATCAAAACCAACGTTTAGATAAGGAAGTCATAGAGTTAAAAGCAAAGTTGAAACTTCTAGAAAAGGGTAAAATAGCAAGTGGCGAATGTGAACTTTGCGTTCAACTTCAAACACTAGTTGATCAACTAGATTCTAAGATTGCTAGAATGAGTACTAATACTTTAGATATGATACTAGATAGTGTTAAAACTGGAAACAACCAAAAAGGTTTAGGTATTCAGTAACTTGATACATCAACTAGTGAAAACAAAGAAACACAATTCATAAAAGCAATAGAAAAACAGGCCACTGTTGTGGCGGATCCCACGGATCCCACAAAAAGGGAACCAGCTAGTGTACAGCCAGGGATCCGTGGGTCTGCTGAAGCAAACAGTGGTAATAACATAACTTCTTCCTCTAGAACTGATTTTGTTATTGTTAATAAGAATAAACCAACTCATATTACCACTAGACAACCACCTCCAAAATATAATCCTATTTTTCCAAGAAACAAAGATCCATCTTTTTCAAAACCTAACACATCTAGGAGACCTAATAATGTTTACCCGAGAAGTAACCATCAAATGGGATGGAACCCAAATATGCAAAATGGATTTCCTTTTCAAAACTTTGCACCATGGAATGCATATTCACCTTATCCATACATGTCTAACATGAATGGAATGTTTAACACTAATGGAACCATGAACAAATGGGGACCAAACTTTTGAGTTAATTTTTTTTCTTAGGTGTGCTTAAAGGTCGACCTAGATCCGGATGAATGGGTCAAGGATAGCGGTTGTACGAGGCACATGGAACAATAAAGATCTATTCTCCACATATGAATCCTTCAATGGAGGAAATGTGGTGTTTGGAAATAACAAAAGTAAAATCATCGGTACATGTACGATTTCTAACAAATCTCTAACCATTAACGATGTGTGTCACGTAGAAAACCTAAACTTTAACCTCTTAAGTATAGGACAAATATGTGATAAAAAGTGCAATGTACTTTTTACCGAAACCGATAGTAAGATATTAAAAAAATGGCATAACCATAGGAAGAGGAATTAGGAAACATGGAGTCTATGTCATTAAAATTGGTAATGAACCTAAAGACAAATTTTGTCTTACCTCTATGGATAATACTTCGACCTTATGGCATCGAAGATTGGGTCATGCCAATATGCGACTTCTTCAGTCACTATCATCCAAAGATCTAGTAAGAGATCTACCTAAGTTAAAATATGAACATCACTTTTGTGATGCTTGTAATATAGGAAAACAAGTCCATTCTAGTCACAAAGCTAAAAACATGGTGTCTACAACTAAGTGTCTAGAATTACTACACATGGATTTATTTGGTCCATCCGCTATCCAAAGTTATGGAGGCAACTACTACACTTTGGTCATAGTGGATGATTACTCTAGGTATACATGGACTAAATTTTTAAAGAACAAAACTGAAACGTTTAATTACTTTGAAATATTGAGCAAGAAAATCCAAAGACAACTAGGAAGTCCTATAGTGTCTATTAGAACGGATCATGGTAGGGAATTCAATAATGAAGTGCAATTTGGAGCTTTTTGTGACGCTAATGGTATTACTCACAACTTCTCGGCTCCTCGCACTCCACAATCGAATGGGGTAGTTGAAAGAAAGAATATAACCCTACAAGAAATGAGTCGCACCATGCTAAATGAGCAATCCATACCTCAAAAGTTTTGGTGCAATGCCGTTGACACTTCAACGTACATACTTAATCGAGTCTTAATTAGAACAATTTTAGGTAAAACTCCATACGAGTTACTTCGAGGCAAAAAGCCTACGTTAGATCACTTTAGTGTCTTTGGTAGCAAATGTTTTCTTCTTAACACTAAAGATTACCTTACAAAATTCGATCCTAAATCAACCGAATGTATCTTTCTAGGTTACTCTCCTAATAGCAAAGCTTACGTCATATTAAATAAAGAAACAATGAAGGTAGAAGAGTCATTAAATATAAAATTTGATGAAAGTCCACCCAAACCCTCTCCACCTCTTGTCGATGATGAGATTGTTTAAAGTGAAGCTATTGTAATAAAGAAAAAGATAAATGAAGAAGAAGAAGAATCTTCAAATAATGAACTCAAAAATATTAAAGAGTCCAAAGATCACCCAGTAGATAAGGTCTTAGGAAAGTTAAACGAAAGAACCTTAAGGTCTCAAGTTCAAAACCAAAGTAGCCTATTTTGTTTTGTTTCAACCATAGAACCTAAGAATACACAATAAGCCATAAAAGATGAAAGTTGGGTAATGGTTATGCAAGAAGAGTTAAATCAATTTGTTTCTAATGATGTTTAGACAATTGTCCCTCCAACTAGTAATCAAACCATAATAGGAACCAAATGGGTTTAAAAAAACAAGTTAGATGCAAATGGAGTAGTGCCTAAAAACAAGGCTAGACTCATTGCCCAAGGGTATAACCAACAAGAAGGAATAGACTTTGATGAGACCTTAGTTTCTTTCTTGGTCTACAAATCAAACAAGTATAAGGATACATGTTATTTTTGTAAATCATTTACATATAGTTATCTTAAGTACAATTATAAGGATACATGTTATTTTTGTAAATCATTTGCGTTTTGTTAATATTTTGCGATCTCTTTGCGTTTTGTTGATAACAAATATAATGTTATCTTAAGTACAATTATAAGGATACATGTTATTTTTGTAAATCATTTACATATAGTCACTTAATACAAATTGTTGTAATAAATCATTTGTTGTAATAGTTTATTAGGATGGGTAAAAATCACAACCCATGGATCATATCCATAACCCATGGTATTGACCCATACCCATTTGACTAGATGCATTGCATCTATTAGATACATTGTATCTAATGAAATACCCATGGACCAACCCATAACCCATGACCCATAACCAAAAAACCCATGGGCAAAGAGGAGCGTCCCACGGATCCCTAGGTTTACACTAGACGGATCCCTTAAGGGAGGGATCCGTGGGATCCGGGGAACAGTGGCAAGTTTTTCCTATAAATAGAGAGCCATTTCTTCGCTCTAACTCACCCCTCTTCTTACTAATTCTCTCATGTACTCTCATTCTATTCTAACAAAAGATCACTTGATCTAGAGAGTTGTTCTTCTTTCTTCCTTTAGTGATTCTCATATAGGTCCATCTCTAAGGCGAGATCACGAGCATTCCACAAGTCATCCAAGCAAGGGGCCTTTATTGATTTGTTCCTCCACAAGATTTCTGTAGCAAAGATCTTGTATTTGATATTTCACATAGTTGTTGTGTAATAGTCATGTTGGTTTGGTCCACCGTGTTACGGACTCGGTATTTAGCTTTGTACCAGAAAAAGGTGTAAGAAACGTTGTGAAGGTTTCTTCACCAAGTTTAAAGAGTTTGTTGACATAGTGCTTGAACTCTCGAGTAGGTGACTTGGGGAGTGGAGTAGGGCAAGGAAGGTGTCCTTGTAGCCTAACCACTATAAATCGGTTGTGTCATTTATATCATTTACTTTACTTTATTTACTTGCATTACCATTAGATCTATACTTTCTCTTCATCCATACGATTTCACATAATATCGAATCTAAAGTTTTTGAAACTAAATTAAAATTGAGAAAACTATTCACCCCCCCCCCCCTTCTAGTTTTCCACAACCACCACTCAAAATAAAGTACCAATAAAGATTATAAAAACATCCCTAAAGCTTGAACTGAATTGCTATTTACATCTCTACAGAATGTTACCTGCAATGATGATGGAGTCTCAATGTCAACATCACTATATTTATCATTTACATGAACTGTCACCCCTAAAGGTACTCTTCCAGGAGGATACAATAGAGAGGCGTTCATTTATCATAACATTTACCAACAACTAATGAACTTTAAATAACTTAAATATACTATCAACCACTAATTAGCATATAAGATTAACTTTAACAGTTTAAACTACTGACCTGATAACATCTGAACTAAATACAACACGCTCAAAGACCTCGAGTGATAGGAATTGAGTTTGATACATGGTAATATCCAAAATCCTGAGTTCTATCGCTAAAATAAAAGGATCGCCATGACCTGTGTTCACTAGGAAAATGTGATATAATTTGATGAGGCGAGATGCATTATCTCATAGTAATATTGACGGGATGGGTCTGTAATATAAACTGTATTCCAAAGATCCGCTCCATTCCATTAGTATGCGCGATTAAAACGAATATGCAAATAAGTTTGGAATAACAAATAAATTTGGGCTAATAGCAATTGATATGGAACAAACATGAATAAAAAAAATGATATGCAACAAACAAATAAGTTAGTATGAACACAACAGTAGAAGTAGTTTACTATGATTTGTATAACAAACTACATGGTAACATGGTATCTAAAAGTGAGAACCAAAAACCTGATGAAGTTAATGTTGAGAAGAATATCGATGCCAGGTATGAATCATTGATACAGGATAAAAAAAAATTGTTGATCGTGTTTTATGGATTAGAGGAAAACATATATTAGGGTTTTGAGAAAACATTATTATGAATTTGAGAATTTTTATACGTAAAAGGATAATATGTTTTGGATTATTATTGGAATTTTGTACTTCTAATTAATGGTTTATCAATTTTTACTTGAAAACTGAATAACAAAAGTTGGATTGCTCTAGTGGTTGAGATGTTTGCTTATGGTTGGTGACCATCCAATGTTCGAATCTTGCTAGCTCCCTTTTTTAAATCCCAAAACGAATTTTAATGAAAAATTTTGATAATAATTGCTTAGGTGGACAACTTATGATTACATGGCATTAAAATGAATTACATGGCATTGAAGTGGCAATTGTGGAATAATCTACGTGTCATGCCTCCTGTTATATATATATATATATATGTATATATATATATATATACATCATTGGGTGTCCGCATGTCCGTCACGGATAAAATAATTAGTATATCAATAAACGTTAAATAAATTCATTTCCATGAAAACATTTTGAATTACTCAGTTGTTCCTGGGCTTATTAAAAAACTTTAGCTTTTGTGAGTTGGACCTCAAATACTATTTACAACTTTACTACAATATATAAAATTAGTTTTGGAACATGGTTTCATTCTCCACTTTGTGTCGCCTCAAACAGAGCGTGCAACAACAACATCATCATTCATCAACGTATCATCTCTTTCTAATTTTTTTTCTTAATTTTCTTTTTCTTTTTTTGGTGATAAAATGTTCAATATTTCGAACACAAAACAAAAAATGTGACGGGAGCTGCAACAAGGAGAAGTTATACACTTGTGTCAAGGGGAAATATATTAATTATTGTAGTTTTGGTGATGTTGTTTTCTTTTGTTATTTTTATTTAAAGATCAATGAAGGGTGTTTTTTGTAAGATCTTGTATTATTTGTTTTGAAATCTTTAACAGCCCGAGATCTTCTTTTGAATTTCGAGTCGGTGCATATAGGTGATAGGTATTCTTGGATCTGTAAAGATATATCACAAATTAAGAAACCCGGGATCTTTTTTTGTTGTTCTTTTATTTTTTGAATATATTTAGTCGTTTAGAGATGAAGTTTTTAATGTTGGCAGTTGGTGATGTAATTGATTTGGAGTTGGATTGAATATTGTAGTTGTATGTTTGTTGAGCTCTTGTTGGCTTGTTGTAGTTCGTTATGGTAGTAAAAGTAACATATTATGTTTTGGGTTGCTGAATGTCAGATTTGGAAGCTTAATTAGATTGTACATCATGATTAAATCGTTATATATTTTGGTGAAGGGGTTGTTTAAATAGTGTATTAATTATATGAGTTGAATAGTATTTTTTTGTTTTAGTTGTGCTTCAAATACTTGTAAATGATACTTCTTTACTTGTATTTACTTAAAAATCTATTTTAGAAAGTCACGTAACTTCTTTCAGGGTCATCCTCTCCCATCACTAGAAACTAACTTTCAGTCTCAAGTCCCAAACTGCTTTCAAGAATCAACCCTAATCAAATTACCATTAGTATCTTTTAAGATTATATTGCTGAATCTTCAGAAGTGACTAAAGATCTGTTGGGTAAGTTTGTAGGGTTTTATTTTTACAATTAGTGATATAGTTTCTGTAATTTCTGTAACTGAACCTGCTTCTAAAGCCTATTCTTCTCAATGTCAGGTTGTTGAAGCTTGCAGGTTCTTTGTAAGGTTGATATTTCAAGATGTTGATGTCTTTGTTCGGGTAAGTTTTGAGGTTTTAGCTCTTCTCTTCAATCTCAACTGTTATATTTTAATTTTCATGAAGATTGATAATGTTTTGGTTTTGGTCAAATAATTGTATTGCTAATCAAATGGAATTAAGTTAGTGTTGATTGCGAAATTGGATTGAATTAGGTTATGAATAAATATCTCACAAAAGGCTTGTATGTATTGTTCTAATTTATGAAATTATTTTCCATCAATTGTCACGACTCTGCGTTTGGTTTTTTTTGTGTAATTAACTTTATTATATCATTTTTTTCATTACAGGAGAATCAAACTTAATTAATGTTTTGGAACAAGGTGCAGGATTGAGTTGAGAAGCACAAGTACGGGGACTATAATTCATGGTTAATTTGTTCAAAGGAGACCATAGCAACATCATATTATGCATCCAAGTATGTGATTATGAAAAGGTTTATGTTTATTGGTTTATTAGGTTATTGGTTGACTAAAGGGTGTTTGAAAGATCGAGAGTACGGTTTTATGTTAGAAATTAAATCAACAAATTTTAGTTTAATCTTAGAGTGGTTTTGCAACAACACTATTTCTGAACTTAGTGTCTTGGAAGAGAAATTGAACCAGGTTGGTCTCAAAATTTATACTAAACAAGCTTTGGTTTGTGATTATGCTTGATTTTGCATTTTTACAAGGAAGCAAGTTTGTGAATGTATTGGTTGCAATAAATTGTGCAGTAAAAGATGGCTGCTTTTGGGAAAAAGTTGAAGGACAAACAAGTGGAAGAAATTAATGAGTAAGTTACATCGTTTAAAATATATATTAACTTAATCGCTATTGACAATAATCGCATAAATGATAATGATTTTCTATGATCATCTAAACATTATGAGAGGTGGGCCATTTTAACAATTTTTTAAAATGCATAGGGTTGAATGTTTGTTGCATGCTTCGAGAAGCTTACATAGATGAGTTGAAAAGATAATTTGAACAGTTTCACTAGTACGGGTAAGGCGTTTGTTCTGTTATGATAATATGTCACAATTTCATTTTCTTGATAAAGGTTATTGGTTGATCAAAAGGGTAGAATGTATGAATTATTTCTGTGTGCTAAGTAGGGGTAAAATTTATTTGTTGTTAGAATGATGATACTGATTATTGGTTATAAGTTAAAGGGTTTTTAGGATTTGCTTATTTAACCTATCTGCTCAATTATAAATCAAATGAGTAGTTTAAAGTGAGTTAAACATGTTAGAACATGCTTATAATTTTAGTAAACGAGCAATTTAATAAGCAATCCCAAACATCCCCAAAATGCTTATTTACTTATTTAACCTATCTGCTCAACCTCAGTCATCACAAAGAAAAAGGAAAAGAGTTGAATCCGAGCCTGAAGCCAAGGTCCCTGGTTTTGACTGTAACAGAGAGCTACCTGAAGGGGTGAAGTTTGTTAACTGATTGGTCATTGAAGATCCTGAAAGAGGACTCTTCTTTATTGATGTTTATGGAAACCAGACATTCCAAAGATGGAGCGACATCGATCAGGCTGGCGTAGCTACAATGCTGAGTTACTTGATAGTGGCCTCTCAAATTCAGTCTCCTGCAAACATCAGGTTTTGTGCTGAACTAAATGCCAAATTAAGAGAACATCCTGACAAAGCAACTCTCCTGTCTAAGAAGCTGAAGCTTGAAGCCCTGGGAATCCACATTGATTGACATCGCTGAAATATCTATCATTACTTCTTTTGTACTAGTTAGGAACTTGTAATGTCTTATTAATAAACGATGTATTTTCTTGATAAAGATCAGTGTTCTTTATTATGTTTATTAGTACATTCAGTGTAAGAAGAAGCCTCTTGCTCACTTACACTGATCAAAACACTTAGGCTATTTGTATATCCAAATAGGGGGAGACTTTTGGGTTTAGTGAATACTGAAACCCCTTAATTCTATGATTTGAGTAGAAAATACCCTAAGTGTTTATAACCTTAAACACTAACAAGTCACTGAGCGCATAGCCACTTAGTGAGCTATCTTCAGGATACTAAGTACGAGACTAAGAAGTAAAGTCTCTCCACTCAGTGAGGGGAACTTAAGGGGTGAAGACTGAATCAATAAGAAGATGGTGGATTTAGTGAGTGATGACAATAACTTACTGAATCCCAAAACTCCTCACCAACTACTATCACTGAAGACAAGACTGAAGATTAAGACTGAAGGCTAAGAAGACTGAAGAACGAGCGGGACAAGGCGCAGTAAGTTTGAACATATAAGACGAAGTCCTTATCAACCCAAAGTCAAACTTTCCCTGAAACGCTAACAACCAGGATCAGTGTGATCACTGACAAGAAGAAAGCAGCCTTGTCACTTACTCAATATAGCCATTGTAAAAAGAGACAAAATACATCAGTATTTTGTCTTCTGTAACTTTGTCAGTTTGTCCTCTAGGATAGAGTTAAAAACATACTTGTATAAATAGCCATAAGGTAGGAGTGAAAGATTTAAGCTTGTGCATTAATGGTGAAAAACACACACAAGCATCTTTCACTCCTCCAAATACGACTATGTTCATCCCTTAGATAGCTCAGTGGTACCTGAATAGTTGTGCTTAGACTTAACATAAGGTTAGTGAGGATTTTTACCATACTTGTCATTTCAATCCTAAGTACTATTCCGCAAGTACTTAGGTAATGTATTCTTTTTTATTCATTTTAATAAAGAATATAAACGTTGAAAACTACTCTGTGTTTTATCTTGTTAAAACTTATCTTTATGTGCTTTACTTCAGTCATGATTCACACTTTGTCTTTATAACTGTTTTTAGCTATTTGTGAAACGGGAACAACTACGATAAAGTGGCCGGTAAACTTGGTGTCATAGCACTAATCTACCTCCATGGCGCCACCACGATATCACTTCTCGTGCCTTCAGGGGCGTCGTACCCACTAGCCAAACCATGAGCATTTATTTTATTTTTTGTTTTTTCTTATTTATGTTTTATTGGGTTCTGTGTGGACTTATGACATTACTTTTAGTTTTACTCATAACACCACTTTTATAATAGAAAATTGATGTTTTGTGTTAAATGATAGATTATGATATTATAAGAAAAAGTGTTGATGTGGCATCACTATTTTTTCACGGCACTAGAGTGTGACTTGTGCTCTTAGAGCACCGGGTACAGTGTGCCATGGCTTGAGCCATAGGCTTCGACACCAACCTTTGGCACCACATATCATACCGTAACTTGTGCCAAAGCATCTCGGCTGGTATATAACAGCCCAAGCCAAAGACATTTCATTTTTTGTTTGTTTATTTTTTGTGTACTATGGCACCACTTTTACTTTATAACACCACTTTTATATTAGGAAGGGGGATTTTAGTGCCATAGCCAAACCTCGTGCCATGGAGAAAAAGTACTGAGGTGGCACCAATTTTCCTATGACACCAAACGATACCTAGTGCTCTTAGGCTCGTCTCAACTTTTACACCACTTCATCTTCCACCTCATCGCCATACCATTTTTCTCTCTCCTTCACCACCATCTCACTTTTCACTCTCACCCATCTCACACCACTTCACATTTTAATCTATTTTTTTATTTATTAAAATATCCACTTTTATAAAAATATATCTCACTAAATAACCCACACACATTCCCAAACCAAATAATAAATAATATAAACACATGAGGAATCACATTTCACATTTCCTGAAAAGTAAAGAGTTCACCTCTCGTTGCTCAAATCCAATGCTTGCCAACGTCTCACTTCCACCTCCCAACCATGCTCGTCGCGTGAATGGCCCTTGCCATTTGCTCACTCCCTCCGTCCCTCGGGACCAGCCTTAGGAATAAAAATTGTTTTATACTTTTTTTAAGAGATTATTTCATCTATATCCTTGGAAAACTTGGATATTACGTCAATATCCTTGCAAATTTTCAAATTACAAAATATCCTTTCAAAACTTTATAATACTCGTGTATATCCAAAAACTAATTAAATTATATTTATAATGATTTTTAATTTCTAAATGTAATATCTAATATTAATTTAAATGCTATTTTACCCCTCTCACCCTAATCAAAATAATTATGTAATTTGTTTCTCTTCTTCACTGGTCTCTTCATCTTCTGGTGAAGGAGTCGCCATCTTCTCACAACCCGATCTTGAAACATGTTTATAACCGTAAGTTGTTTAACTATCTTTGATTTCTCTTTGGTTATTAATGAATTATAGTATCAAAATAAATAGTTTAATATTCTTGAGATCATTTGAAACACTTAAACAAGAAAAAGAAATTAATGAAAGTGACGATTGGAAGTTTGAGTTTGGGAACAACCATTAATGCATTGATTGGATTTTTTCATTTGTGAGTACGTATCTTTAGTTTTAATCTCCATTTAATGTGTTTTTCATAGAAGTTAATTTGTAATAATATAAGCTATAATGTGTCACATGTCTTATTAGATTGGCTTTTGCTTATCATCAGGTAACATGAAGCCTTACTGAATTTCGGTTAAAGATGGACAATATTGTTGATATTAGTAACGTCGTTCAATCGTTGATTATCGAGTAAGCTTATACTATTATTTTTGTGTGCATGTGCTCATTTGATTAGAAATTCTTAATTTTGTGTTCACATGGTCTTTGTTGAGATTTTAGAACTCAGTTAACCATTAACCTCTATGAGTACGCAGCGGATAAGGATTTAGTAATCGCAATTAGGTTAACCACGTAATTAATAAACAAATAATTAATACAATAATTAATTAATAAAAGGTATATAGAAAACCTAACCTTGCTTGGCAATTGATCTTTAGTAATGGGACAAGTAAACCAAACGAAACCCTAAGTATCTAAATTAGATACCTCGAAGAGTATCACACACAAACTCAATTAACATATACGTTCGATTAATGGCTAGTCGAGAACGTATTAAAACCAATCAACCTTTGACCCACTTGAATATATCATGAACAAGAAAAACCTCAAATACCAAGTCTCCTTTCTCTGCCCAATAAGTAATCTGCCCGAGAAGCAGATTTATATGTTACCCGATATCAGACAAGATTGGTCCGATATCTTTTGCTTCTTTATCCGAGAACATCGAACACAAAAGTATCCTTGTTGTTTCTGCTACTTGTCGAAAAGGAGTGCAAAGCAAATAACCAATATCTTAATATCTCTTGGATCAAATATACAATGCAAGTATAGGAATAATTTAAACCAACCAAACCCCTAATGACTTGAATTTGTAAGTCAACTAGGAATCTGTAGTGGAAACACTAGATTGGTTGTTAGGTTTAGTTAGGGTATAATAATATATATCATACATGCATGTGTTGCATATCAGAAACTGGAACAAGATGTAGGATACATTTGCTTTTATAATAAAGCCAATCGACCCTTGCATGGATTTTAGTCTTGTTCAACAAGTAACCAAGCCCAAGTAACCCATTCCTGTCTTTTCCTGATCAGTGAATCCCAAGGCCCAAGGCTTTTCACTTTCGACCCAAGTTCAATCCAAAGAATAGTCCATGGGTCATATGATCGAGTCAAATAACATGCATGCACATCAGGTACATAATTCAAGTATTAAATACGTTCGACACGTTTACTCGTGTTTATCATGTGTGCCCCCATCGGCTCACACACTCTTAGTCGTTTTGTCGTGTTTATAACTCCCACAAACCAACAGCTCCCACTTGGGAGTTGGTGTGTCGAATGGCACACAAAACTAACGACGGAAACGCCTAGCAAACGCTCTTACTCGCTTTTTAACTAAAAGTGTCTGAGAGAATAGTTTCGTAAAAGTTTCTCAGTAGCATGGTCATTCAATGTCTTGCTCTAATCATCCTTTGTTATAGATACGGTTAAACCATGGATTATGGATCTTAAATCATTCCATATAGTTTAACCATTTAGAATCTCGTTATAGATTTTAATTCAGATATACCAAATGTAATCAAGAATCATCTTGCATTACCCTTTGGGTGTGGCCAAACAATTATCGATTAAATCTGAGAGGCGCCATGGTATCTTTCTGCACATATCAAGTGGAGTAACAAATCCTTTATTGACTACAAGTGTTGTAGATGCTGCTTCACATCACTTCGAAATATAGCTTTTATAACTACCTTGTTCAGATAGCGTTTTGCGTATACTTACAAAAAATGATATCCACACATAACAGAACTTACTTGCATCTCAAGTCTAAGGATGAAGATAACAAACCATTTTCAATATTTTACTTATGACTAGGATCCAAAAGTAAATGTTTGAAAGTTGGGGAATCCAATATGCATCTCTAGTGAATACACATGAGTTTGGCGGGAACAATCCACATTCTCGTTAGAATATAACCAACACTCACATTTGCCTTACATAACAATATTCCCATATTGTTAACCGACAATGGACATATTTTGAATAATAAAATTATTCAAGGATTAAACATGCAAATATAGGATAACAATTATTATATGAATGAATAACAAATACCAAGTATCTTTATTCATCATAAAGTAAAAATTGTCTTTCAATCCCGATTATCCAAATATTAAAACATATATGCATGAAACTCATTTAGTAAGTTGAACCCTAATGTTTCCAACATTCTCAACATTTCTTTAAAAGAAAAACTAAATAGTCATATGAGTAAACTTTTCGAATACTTATTTCAAATTTCACATATAGTGAGTGATTTGAAATATAAGATGAGTGTCTTATCTCATATGCTCATACTATTGCAAGAGTTATAGTATGGAGATGTCGTCTTACCTTACATGAGGTATTAGAAATCAACGACACACTGACAGTCATCTTTACAGTTTCTAAAAGTGTAAAGTATTCTCATTCCTTAATGTGTAATACAACAATGCTCTATGTTGAGCGCAGCTAGTTAGCAGATTTATCATAAATGATAAAATCCTACTACAACTAGTATAAATAATCCTCTAGCATCATTTGTACTTATACAACACTATGCTTTATAATTCATAAACATCTATGATAACAATAATCTAAACACTCTCAATTAGATATTGTTGTTGTTAGCTCATTTTGTTCTTGTACAAAAGCAACAACTAGTCTTATACACAATATAATATATACATGATGAATCCTTAGTTAAAACAACATAAGGATTCCATCCATGTAATAAATTATTCCAAGTGAAATGTATCATTTAAGACTTGCTCGAATGATATATTGCATTTGTGTCAGACTTAATTTTCCGCATTTGTTTATTCCAGATAAACATTAATTTCAAGGATGTTTGTTTTATTCCCTAAATTCCAAGTGAAGTTTCATTCCAAGATTAAGGATCAATATCTAGCTTAAATAGAATGATATCTTTAACATGTAAATTTTAAGGAAAAACACAATGCTCCCACTTAGATGCATGATCCAATCCAAACTTGGATTGCATAAATACTGTATACTACATAAAGATTATATAGATTCATAACGCTTTTGATTACACATCGTCCTCGCAAAAGGTAATCATAAGAAAAGAGTTATAAAATCTAATTGTCATATTCAACCTACAAATCACATGTATAACAATTAAATATCTTTATATAATTAATGCGTGTATATATAAGAAAATTTAATCACAGTCAATTGCTTAAGTATGATTAAAACTTCCTATTAAATGCAATGCATTAATATGTATACAATTTTGTCCTTGTGAGTCTTTCTTCAAAAGAAACTCATTCCAACCTCATAGGTTAACTGTTAGGCGAAATTACAATCAAGCTCAAAACTCGATTTGCCTTTTAAGGACTGCATCTTATCATTCATAGTTCTAAAATATTTATCAGATTCAAGATGTGATAATATATTTTAGTAGTTAGTTGATTTACAATAATCTTCTAACTTATATCCCTCAGCATTGATATAAAATATCACTCAAGTGATGAGGCATCCTTTCGGATTTATGAATGAGAGTAATCATTATACTTCGGTCAACATTTTCATGTTTAACCTTAGTATGACATTAATAATTAGATTTTAGAAGGTTAAGTATTTTGTTCTCAAAAACTTTGAGATATGTATATACTCTCACTTACTTTTGTAAGTAGAGACAATTCTCTAAATACTAAGTATTTAAGTAACAATAAATTGTTCTTTATGGAGAATCACAAAATACATTTTAAGTTCTCATCTCAAGATTTGTTAATAAAATGCTTCATAAGATTTTAACAAATTCAGAACTTAAATCAAGACATAATGGAATTCATCCAATAACTCAAATTAGGGTTTATAGAAAAACTCTAATTTAGTATCACTCTTTAACCAAAAGTTCTAGCAACAGTTTTGTGCTTCGTCAAGCTAGGAAGAACACCAAAACTACAATCTTCAAGCTAGGAAGTGTAGAAAAATCAAAAATCCAAAAGGGTTTATGATTCAATTGGTTTGAGTGGTAAAACCTCAAATCCCTAATGAATTAGGGTTTTTAGTTATGGGTTGTCTTGAATACCTTCTAGGTTTGAACTATATTTAGTGTATCCATGACACACGCAATTTGTAACCTTGATATATTTTGGAGGTAGAGCAATTAAAGCTATCAGGAACCAAACAATATGAATAAGGTTTGATTCAACACATTAGACATACCATAATGAAGTGGTATTCTATGAGTATTAGAATTGTGAAACTATATCAGAATTCAATAGATAACTTAATTCTTTTTGGACCAAATACTTGTCAATTGGGTCAAGCCATATTACATATAAAGTATTTATGAACCAAGTGCATGCAATAATGTATATTCATTGAACAATACAAGAACTTTACGTTCATGTGTTCACAAGAAGACAGAACTGTTCAAGTATTATATGTTCATGTGTTAACAAGAAAACAGAACATTTCACTAATACATTATTAAGTCTTTGAATAATTCAAAGGCCTTATGTTTATGTGTTAACTAGAAGACCTAACACTTTTACTATATATACTTTATGTTATAAGTCATTGATTAATTCAAAGACTTTATAATTATGTCTTAACATGTAAGCATAATTATACTAACAAAAGTAATCATGAACGCAAACTATTGAGTTCTATAGTAATTTCATGTTAATTTTATACTTCAGAATTATGATCATTATCATATAACCATAATTATGTTGACTAAAACATGTAGTCAAATGTTAAAGTATCTTTTCACTATATCATGACATTTGTATGTAGTAGGGCAACAAACATCTAGCGTGTTCAAGTCCTAGTAGAATCATTATTAAAATGTAGTAGGGCGATAAACATCTCACATGTTTAAGTCCAAGTAGATTCTTATTTACATGTAGTAAGGCATTAAACATCTAACGTATTTAAGTCCTAGTAGATTCATTAGTTTTCTTACCTTGCAGTCAAGATATACCAATAATATTGTTGTTCCTTGCACACACTTTGAGATTTCTCCCACTTGTAAAAGGTACAACATCATATTATGAAAACAAACAACACGTGATTGATTGTTAAAACGATATGATAATGTCAGAGATATCATAAGTAGTTTTAGAACCATAACCTTTAATAAGGAATTGTGGATTATTATTCTATAGATAACGTTTCAGGAAGCGACAGCAGGAAGGCAACGTGTTATCATATAAAATAAAATGCAATTTCCTTTAAGCAATGGTTGTTCATATTTGGAAAGTAATGAATTATTTCAAAGCTAGTTTGAAATGATATGGGTGACTAACAAGAAATAAATCCCGTAGCTCCCACTGAAATTGACAACATTACATGAATGATATTTCAGTAATAAAATGCAACTGCTCCCACTGGATTTGTCAACATTGTAAGTGTTACATTTCCAGTAGAAAGCATATAGGAGTTTTATATACTTTCCTATTCTATTCAAATGCCTACGAGTAGCATGTACTTAGGTATTGAGTAGAGTATATGAAGTTCTACTTATGTAGACAATGGACTAGCCATTCTTTCATTCAATTAACTTGAATCTTTAGCATGCAATTCCTCCTTTATCGTCTACAAAGCCCCAAGGGTTATTTAACACTTTAGGAATAAACAAGAGTCCAAGAAAATAACCTAGCAAATATGCTAGTAATTCCTTTACTCTTTGCGGTTTAAACTCATACATCGTGACAAGTGCATGATGTTATTTATTTTGGTAGCTCTAAACACAATGTTTCCAGTTACACAAAATATTCTATCTTTCAATTATCTCTAGACCACAAAGGGTAATGAAATATTATAAATGAGTTTATCAATTTGTAATCCTATCTTAGTTTGTCAACTAAGGAGAAAATATAGGTATAAGTCTCACTCTTCTTACTAGGAAAAGGGACTAAGTTTGTTTTTCAAAGAAAAACAACTTTGTTTACAAATTATGTTGCAATAACACAATTAATCATAACATAAAAAGTTCAATTCTAGTATTTTCGATAATTACATTCTTAAAAGAATTAACTACCCAATTAATTACTAATAAGACTAAGATCCATCTTGCAACCCCATTTAATTACCATAGGTCTGACCAGTGTATAAAAAAATAGGACAAGAGGTAAGCGGCGGCGTTAATTGCATAATGCAACTCTTAGATTTATGAGACTGTTTAAGGCATTAGTATCAAGTAATAATGTCAAAATCATGTTTAGTTCTCATCTTATGCCTCGTGTTCGAGATCTGACCAAGTTAACTCGAGATAAGTCGACCAAGTATGAACGTGTAAAAATAACCGAGGTCGACCCGGTGAGAAATAATTACAATGGGTTGGGAAGGTCCTTAGGTCTGACCAGAGAAGTCAATCCAAGTGCACGTGTTCATAGTTGGATGGCATAGACTTAAAATTAACAAATAGGTATGCACACATAAATGTGGTAAAAGTCGTGTACGAAGCATTCAAAACAACTTTGTAACACTGATTTTAAAAACTTTTGGTAATGACACTATAGTGATCATCATGGTTTACGGTAGCTCCAATCGAACGCATTGTGGAGGCAGAGGACCGGTAAGCGAAGCATAACCTAGACATCCTTTCGGTGCGTCATGCGCACCTTTTTGAATCCCCTTTTGAGTTTGTTCTAATGGGTGAGCCGTACATCCCGAGTGTCCATAGCGTCTAGTTTTTAAATTCTTGAAAACGTGTTTCATATATTAGGTCACTTTATTTAACAAAAACGATTTTCCACCAATCAAATAGCAGGTCACAATGAGCATGTTATTAAGGCGTGTAAATAAAGACCAATATTAATGTTATGGTTACGATATGTATTATTCCATATTGCATACAATTAGGTGTCAAAGCAAGTAATAATGCATATATAGTAATCACAAACATATTAAACATAAGCATCAATATATAACCACATATTGTTCCGAGTCCTCTTGTAAGTCTTCCCCAAATGGAGAACCATAAGACCGTCACTAGGATACAATGCCTAGATCGCCCCATACATCGCAAAAGCAATTGAGTGGGTCTTGCGGCCGGAAAACACATAAAACATGGCAATCTCAATTAACAAGTAATATTGCAATTTTATGTATTTAATAACCAATATATAATTCTAATTATCATAATAATTCTAATTAACAATTAATTAATTCTAATTAACTTTTAATTCTAATTAACAAGTAATTTTAATTAACATGTAATTCTAATTAACAATTAATTCCAATTAACAAAGTAATTCTACTAATTAACATGTAATTTAAATTCTAATTAACAAGTAATTCCAATTAACAAATTAATTCTAATTATCAATATAATTTTAATTTGTTTGTGACTAGTTATTATTTAATAAAAATTGACAAGTATTGCATGTAATTGTCAAAATTAAAAAAAAACAAAATAACTAAACTAGGTTTCATGCAGCTTTTTTAAAACATGTTTATTAATTCAGAAACGTGTAACCCATAATCGCAAAAACGAGTTGGCTCTGATACCACTGTTGGGATTTTAGAACTCAGTTAACCATTAACCTCTACGAGTACGCAGCGGATAAGGATCTAGTAATCGCAATTAGGTTAACCACGTAATTAATAAACAAATAATTAATACAATAATTAATTAATAAAATGTATATAGAAAACCTAACCTTGCTTGGCAATTGATCTTTAGTAATGGAACAAGTAAACCAAACGAAGCCCTAAGTATCTAAATTAGATACCTCGAAGAGTATCACACACAAACCCGATTAACATATACGTTCGATATATGGCTAGTCGAGAACATATTAAAACCAATCAACCTTTGACCCACTTGAATATATCACGAACAAGAAAAACCTCAAAGACCAAGTCTCCTTTTTCTGCCCAATAACTAATCTGCCCGAGAAGCAGATTTATATGTTACCCGATATCGGACAAGATTCGTCCGATATCTTTTGCTTCTTTATTCGAGAACATCGAACACAAAAGTATCCTTGTTGTTTCTGCTGCTTGTCGACAAGGAGTGCAAAACAAATAACCAATATCCCAATATCTCTTGGATCAAATATACAATGCAAGTATAGGAATAATTACAACCAACCAAACGCCTAATGACTTGAATGTGTAAGTCAACTAGGAATCTATAGTGAAAACAATGGATTGGTTGTTAGGTTTAGTTTAGGGTATAATAATATATATCATACATGCATGTGTCGCATATCAGAAACTGGAGCAAGATGTAGGATACATTTGCTTTTATAATAAAGCCAATCGACCCTTGCATGGATTTTAGTCTTCGTCAACAAGTAACCAAGCCCAAGTAACCCATTCCTGTCTTTGCCCGATCAGTGAATCCTAAGGCCCAAGGCTTTTCACTTTCGACCCAAGTTCAATCCAAAGAATAGTCCATGGGTCATATGATCGGGTCAAATAACATGCATGCACATCAGGTACATAATTCAAGTATTAAATACGTTCGACACGTATACTCGTGTTTATCGTGTGTGCCCCCATCGGCTCACACACTCTTATTTGTTTTGTCGTGTTTATAACTCCCACAAACCAACAGTCTTTAAGTCCACTAGACATTAAAGAAACAACAAAGAAAACTATAAAAAGGTACAAAATACAACATAAGAATTATGAGAAACAATCGAATCCACTACATAAGAGAGCTCATCTTATTTCAATATATAGATTTGGTTACTGTAATACGAGTATTAAAGTAGATGCTTTTGAAAAGTGTTGTACATATTTAGTTTCATTCTAAAGTTTAACAATTTGTAATCAAATGCATACATAAGACTTGCATAATCAAAGGCAACTAGCAACTGCAACCATTTACGAAATCCATAAGAAAATTAGACCATTTACGAAATGAATGCAGAACCTGTACCACAACCCATATTACAACAACCTTAAATTGCAAACTACATCATACCTTAAACTTGCAAACCTTAGAATTGTAATATACTTCGCAGAAATTTTTAGCTTTGTTTATGCATTTCATTTTCCTTTTAATTTTCAGGAAAGTAGGATCGAAGTACAAGCTTAACTTGAAATATGGAGGCTTATTCGATCGGCAAGGAACTCGTGTAGGAAAGTATATTGTTTTGGAAAAAGAAAGTGTTCCCACATAGACATAGGCTCATACCACTTGAATCAACTACTTGAATAAGTGAAAAAACATTATCCAATACTGAGCGATGTAGTTTTGTCAATACTTTTTGTTGACAAGTGGGAAAAAACAAACTTTCATACAATTGGATTCTGAGGAGAAGTTCATGGTGATGCTCAACATATACGAGGAGGAAAAAGAAGTAACAATTTGTGTGACTACAGATAATCGTATACAAGATAGGTATAAACACTTTATTTATGTAACTTATTGTTATTGTTATACAAATATATACTATAATTTTGTTTTACCTGAGCTCGAGTAACCTTTTCATACAAATCTCAAGATGAAGTTACTAATGAACCTTTGGGTGAAAATGGTTCAGACTCAGATTGTCCAAGTGAAAATAGTTATCACAGTCGTCATAATACAGATGATGAATGTGACATGCAAAATTATGAATGTGAAAGTCACTTGTATATCAAGAGTAGTCCAAATATGGAACTTCATAAGAAGTTTAAAAACGTAATTGAATTTAGACGAGCTTTAAACCACTATGCACTCATAAATGAATTTGAGTGTAAAATTGAGAAAAGTGATTTGGAACGATTGACAGCATGTTGTGAAGACAAAAAGTGTGAGTGGAGGATTCATGCTTCTACAACTAAAGATAAAATTTCTTTTCAGGTTAGTATGTAGTTTTGGAAATATTATTATATTTTGACTTGCTTGTTTTGTCAACTGGATTTTAGATTTATTTTACAATTGTGTGGGTCAAAAAGTTTGTCGAAACATATTCATGTACTCGAAGCAATAAGTGTAGTAATAAGCGAGCTACTCAAGGCTAGATTGCTAATGTTATTGCTGATAAACTAAAATCTAATGGGGATATGTCCGCTACTGAAATCATGAAGTGGCTAATGAAAACTTACAATGTTGATGTACCATATATGAAAGCCTTTATAGGTAAGGAACATGCTTACACGGATATGCATGGTAAGTGGGAGGACTCTTTTATGCATATGGATGTTTTCAGACATGAACTACTAACTAGAAATGTTGGAAGCGTTGTTGATATTTCCTTTGAGATGAAATGTATTTTATATGTTTAGAAGCTTGCTCTACAGGGTTTTTGCTGGTTGTCGACCTTATATTAGTCTCGATGCATGCCATTTAAAAAGGAAGTTTAATGGTGTACTAGCCGCCTTGAGTATTGACGATAAAAACAACATATTTCCAGTAGCATATGGTGTGCTTGAATTAGAAAATACAAGATCGTTGGAATGGTTTCTCTTGTCATTAAAAAAATCAATAGGGACGCCAAATGGTCTAATTATATCATCGGACATGCAAAAATGTTTAGAAGCAACCATCACACAAGTTTATCCTGATGTCGAGCATCGAGAATGCATGAGGCACCTCTATAGCAATTTTAAGAAACATTTTCGTGGTGAAATTTTCAAGTCTAACCTGTGAGGTGCTGCAAATACTTTGTGGAAAACTAGAAGGGGGGGTTGAATAGTTTTGCCGATTTTAAGTTAGTTTCAAAAACTTTAGATTCGATGTTTTGTGAAATCTTATGGATGGATAGAAAGTATAGATCAATAAGTAATGTAAGTAAAGAAAGCAAGTAAAGTAAATGATAGAAATGACACAACCAATTTATAGTGGTTCGGCTACAAGGACACCTTCCTTGCCCTACTCCACTCCCCGAGTCACCTACTCGAGAGTTCAAGCACTATGTCAACAAACTCCTTCAACTAGGCGGAGAAGCCTTCACAACCTCGCTTACACTTTTTTCGGTACAAAGTTAAATACCGAGTCCTTAACACGGAGGACCAAACCAACACAACTATAACACAACAACTATGTCAAATATGAAATACAAGATCTTGCTACAGAAATCTTGTGGAGGAACAAATCAAACAACGACCCCTTGCTTGGATGACTTGTAGTATCTCGTGATCTCGCCTTTGAGAATGACCTATATGAGAATCACAACAAAAGAAAGAAGAAATACTATATAGATCAAGAGATCTGAGATTAGAAGAGAGAAATAGTATATGAGAGAATTTGTAAGAAGAGGGGTGAGTTACAATAAAGAAATGGCTCACTATTTATAGGCAAAAATTCACTACTGTTCCCCGGATCCCTTACATGAGGGATCTGTCCAGTGTAAACTGGGGGATCCGTAGGACGCTCCTCCTAAATGGGTTATGGGTCATGGGTCATGGGTCATAGACTTTGGTCCATGGGTATCCAAATAGATACAATGTATCTAGAAGATGCAATGCATCTAGTCAATGGGTCATGGGTTAGCTCCATGGGTTATGGATATGCTCCATGGGTATGGGTCATGGGTTATGGTTTTTACCCATCCTAATAAATTATTACAATAAATGAATTATTACAACAATTTATGATAAATGACTATATATGTAAATGCTTTACAAAAATAACATGTATCCTTATAATATTACTTATGATAACTTTATATTTGTTATCAACAAAACACAAAGAGATCGCTAAAAATGAATAAACGTTTTTATGATTTTTTTGTATTAACATACTTGTTGTGTTAGTGAGCATAACCGATTATTAGAGGAAATTGCTATTGTAAGTAAAGAGGTGATTGCGTATCTCAATCGACACCATAATAAAACATGGAGTAGAAGCATGTTTGGTACAACATCCAAGTGCGACTACATCACGGACAATATTTCAAAAAGTTTTAATTATTGGGTAGGTGATGCTCGCTTTCAACTGGTGCTTGATCTTCTTAATGCCATCTTAGAAAAGCTTATGGTGCGGTTTAGAGAGAAGAGGAATATTGTGAAGAAATGGAAAGCAACCTTAGTTCCAAATGCTAGGAATTATCTGAAACAAATATCTAAGGCAAGTGTACTGAGTTTTTCTCATTATAAACTCTAATGTCAACTTAAGCTTATATATACATATGTTTTCTTCTTTTTTTCTATTTTTCATGTAGAACATGGGTGATTATCAAGTTAGTAGAAGCAGCGACAATCGTGCTGAGGTAAAGTATAAAGGAAAACGTTGGGAGGTTTTGTTAGATGAGAAAACATGCAGTTGTCGGGTTTGGAAAGTTAAAGGCCTTCCATGTGTGCACGCGGCGTCACTTATTGCTTTTACAAGAGACGTTATTTGGGATAGTTACGTTGATTCATATTTCACAATCGATAAATTTAAAAAAGCTTACGCTTTAGAAATTGTTCCACCCACCTATCGTCAAACGACCTATAGGACGACCCAGAAAGAACAGAATTATCGTACTTGATGAGACAAAAAAGGACACAAATGTCCAAAATGTAATAGATATGGACACCATCAGAAATCATGCAGGAATCCTCCATCATCTCAAATTTCTAAACCATTCCAAGCACCCACAAGAAAAGGGTTAAGTAGTTCTCAACTTTTAATGTAATTTTTCCATGTATAATCTCAGTGAGATACTTTGAATTTGAATGTTTTTATTTTGTTATTTCAGGGGCCGAGCAAAGAATACAAAATCTCATGAGACTAATAACTCGAAGCAAAACTAAACTAGAGTTGTTGGCATGTTTTTTGTTTACAAGTATATAAGAACATGTCATGAAGATAGGTTTAGTACTATTGGATTAAGCAACTTGACTTTATTCTAGTGTTACACATTTCGAAGTTGTGTTATTTTGTTGAATGCTTTTCATGTATTGACTTTAATATTCTATTGATCAACTGGCTTTCGAATGAATTTGGTGGTATCTATTGTTCAAATTTGCATCTAAGAGCATGGGGTATGGGCTCGCCGTTTCCAACGTGGCATG
Source organism: Chrysanthemum makinoi (assembly GCA_910596185.1). Taxonomy (NCBI): domain Eukaryota; kingdom Viridiplantae; phylum Streptophyta; class Magnoliopsida; order Asterales; family Asteraceae; genus Chrysanthemum; species Chrysanthemum makinoi. The sequence continues at coordinate 106,054,190 of OU343218.1, read as the reverse complement.
CTCGCCACTGGCCACCGCCCCTAGCCACGGCACCATGCACCTTCGCCACTTCTCTTCTCGTCGTTACAACAACATGGTAAACGACAAAGAACATTTCAAAAGTAATAAAACTATTTTATACAAAAAACCCACAACATTCAGCTAAAAACCCTCCTCATCCCCTTCACCAAACTTCCAATTCTAAAATTGTAAAAAAAAAACCAAAAAGGTTAATTTTCCGGCGAGTATGAGTCTACCGGAGAAGCATTCCGGTGACCAGAATGTCGTAGGAAACATCTAACTTCGTCGGAGTAAAACTTGATAATGATAGTAGAGAGTTACTTACATGGGCTTTGGTTAAAGCTGCTCATCCTGGTGATCATGTTGTTGCTCTTCATGTTTTAAACAATAATGGTAAAAAAAAAATTAGTATTTTTTTTTTTTTATTTAGGTTTTTGTTCTTTTTATATATAATTTGTGGGTTTCGTTTTTTAATGCAGAAAGTGTGGATCTTGATGGAAATCATCACTTTTGTCACTTGTTAAAGCATTTGACTCAATTTTAGCTGTTTATGAAGGCTTTTGTAACCTTAAACAGGCTAGAGTTTTTTTTTGTATAAAATAGTTTTTATTGTAGTTGTATTTTTATTTAAGAGAATGGAATGAAATTTATTTTGTTTGAAAAATATGGAAAAGAAAAAAAAGAGGGTGGGTGGGGCCCAAATGAAGAGAAGTGAGTTAGTTGTGATTGGGGGGTATTTTTAAGTGATTGTGTTGGAGTGATGTGGAGGTGAGGTGGTGGCACACGTGAGGCCTAAATGAAGAGCTTTGAGCTCTTCATGATACCCCATGCTCTAAACTATAGTCTACTGTACTCTTCCATTTGGTGTCCGGTGGTTATTCTCACTTTAATATGTTGTGAAGCTTTCCTTATGAAAGTCCAAATAGTTTTCTTTTGACTTCATGCACATCAATTTAGATGAAATGTGGCTTTTAATGTGATGAAAAAACGTGTTTGATATAAGTAAATAATGGTTATGAATACTTATGAGAATTCAAGATATGATTCGTTGATTAGTATTATATCTGAGTAAACTTGTGATTTTTATGTTTCAAAAAGGTATGTATGTAATATTAAAAAAGGGTAAAATGGTCATTTTATTTATTAAATAAGAGGAAAATAATAGTTTTAGAAATTAAATCATTATAAACATAATTAATTACTTTTTGGATATACACGGGTGTTATAAAGTTTAGAAAGAATATTTATGTAATTAGAATATTTGCAAGTGTTAGGTTCCCAAATATGCAACACAAGTAACAATAGAAGAAATAGAGAAGAGATGAGATCGGATGAACAATAAACAAACACACATACACGTATGAGTAAAGCACGGTTAGGCGAGAGTATGTGAAAGAGAAGTAAATTGAACAACCAACCCTCAAGTGAGGGTTATTACAAGGTATTTATAGGAGGGAAGCTAAGGCAACACTCCTAGTTCCCATCCTTTTCCTTATTGGACTAGGCCTAGGCTTATGGGCCTTCTACATAAGCCTAAGGCTAATTACTAACATAAAGGCCATATTAAGCTAACTATTACATATAAATTACTAACACTTGAATTAAGGTTTAGGAGTGATTCCAACAATCTCCCCCTCAAGTGTTAGTGATGAATACAAACGGTGAAAGTGCTGATGTAATAGTAGCTTTGACGCCTTCCGACATTTTTCTTTCTTGTGAGAAGAATTGCCTTGATTTGAACAATCTCCCCAGTGTAGAGAAATTGTTTTCTTTAAACAGTTCTGCTTTGACGCCATCTTAATCATTGTTCTTTGTGATGGTAGTGATAGTATGTTGTTGTTGTCCGCATCAAGTCCGCCTCAGTCCGCTTCATCGCCAAAGGTTCCACGCCATTCTTCAACATGCTCACATGCTCTTTGACGTTGTATTTTCAGATCGATGAAGTTCTTTAAGTCTTTAAACTTTGTAGATTCTTTGATTTGACGTAGAATCATTTTGACTTTTGTGTTGCCTTTCGAGAGAACTTTCATTAGTGATGATATTGGCATGAGCATGTGAAGAATCTGCACGATCATCTCCGCCCGAGCTTCCATAAGAAGTAAACATAAGAAAGGTTAGTAATAAGCGGATACCGTCACTTACAAGTTCAAACTTCGAGAGTGTTAACAAAGATAGTGTGAAAACACAACTCTAATTCTCACAAAGGCCGCTCTGAACCGAGTCCCACAAGTGAGATAACGCGATGTACCGGTACATCTACGGTTCGATGAGTCACCGAGGTACATCAAGCATCACCTCACGACTCAGACCATTGAGACACACTAAGCGTAATTCCACGGGAGTTACCGGTGACCGTCAGGTCGCTTTGATGTTGACCCCGGCAGAGTTTCCATTCAATCACTGAGGATTACAATTGTGAACCTCTCATAAATGTTCTTGACAGATTGCTAGGATCTGTGAAGGACTCGATAACGCACACCGATGTTCTTATTGTTGAACACCAAGTGATGAAATGTCAAGTGTACCTAAGAGATCTTTTGATGAATCTCGTGGCTCTAGACTCAATTTTGCATTTTGGTTTTCCGAGGGAGACTAGGGAGAGGGTCTCCTTCTTCAATACCAAAGAATCTCTAAGAGAAAGCCGATAGTTTACGTAGGGTTCCCTGTGAGAATGAAACAAGCTTCTGTTGAGAGAAACTTGAGTGGCTAAGAAGGTTTAGTGCATGCGCCACTGGGTCCATGACGACTTTTAATCTTCAATACCAGCGTCATCAAGTGACAACCAAGATCATATAAATTGAACCCTGGTTCGCCTCTAAGTTGAATAATTTGGAGGGCTATTTCTTTTCACCCTTTTCTTTACATTTCTTTTAATTCTTCAACTCCTTCTTTCTCCGATTCTCATTTTCTCCTTTTACAATCATACCTAAGGACTTCTAATTCTAACTATTGGTAGTGTCCTTGGGTAGATCCTCCGCTCAAGGATCATAGGATGGTTATTCCTAACCTTAATCTCCTTATAACTCCATTGCCATAAAACCATTTTCAAGAAAAATCTCTCGTAGTGTTTGTGAATGAAAACATTTTGTACCACTGTGAGAGTTTTATCTTTTAGCATAAATACTCCCCTCCACACGTGCTTAATAGTTAAGACGTAAATCAACGACGATGAGAGAAGAGCGCACTTTTGAATTGATCGACTCAAGATAGACAATTCCGCGAGACACGTTACGTTGAATAGTTAAAGAGTTACATTGTCCGCTTTTAGGTGACAACTAGCTCTAATAACTATCTTGAAGGTGTGGACAAAACTCGAAGGTTGTCAAACCCGTCAAAGATCATGTCTACCAGAATTCTAATGGTACATTCTACTCGACAAGTCCTTTGTGAGACACGCTTTACATCACTAGCTTAACTAGCTTGAAATTATTACCCCCAGACAAGTCTTTTCGAAGTTACTAATGCTAAGATCTCGTCAATTCGTTGGTTAAGTCTATAGCACAAAGATTCATTTGCAGTTACACAACATATTTCTTATCACATAAATTTTCTCCCCCTAAAAATGGCATATAAATGTTATTTTTGAAGAAATGTTGAGAATAAATATGACCATTTTGAGTTTTATGGGAAGATGACCACTGTGAACAATTTGTGAACAAAGTTTTAAAACCTTGAAAAATGAAAGGTTTGATAGGTTTTACTCAAAAGTAAGAAGCTTTCGCTCCTTTTATAAGGATTGTGGCACGAAGCGCACTACGTGGTCCTTTATTTACAAGAGCGGGTTGTACAACGTAATTTGTGCACAAGCCATAGACATATAAATCACACATCCAAAATATTATGAAATAGAAGCGCTCAAGGGGTACCGTGAAGTCCATCAATGTTTCCTGAATGAGAAACATGCTGATAGTCGAGAGCAATCCGACGACCACCTACAAAGCTTTCCGGTTCTCGAATCGATCCCTTCGATACAACCTTTCATCAATCATGGTGATGATCGTCTTCACATCCCTTCTTTCCTTAGAATTCCATCGCTTTTAGACCCAATTCCTTCATGAATATCCTTCAACCTATAAGCTAATCCGTCCCTAACCTTCTTCAATGTGTGATCCCCAAACTTGTGAAGATCTCTACACGCCATCAAGCAGTTGCGTAGTGTTTCACTAAGGTAAACCACTCCAAATGGTTGGTTGATGAGTGTGTATTGTGAAAGCTGGTTAATGTCGGGAAGATCTAGCTGAGGTGGAGTGAAGTTGACACGGGTCCGATATGATTCAACCGCAAGCCGGAGATCTTCTACACGCTCTCGATGACTATGCTTCGATGAAGATAAGCAAGGACTTGATGAATTCACGTTGTACTTCAGTTGAAAATTGTCTCATGCGACTCTGTACTTTGGCAAGGTACATGTCTTCAATGTCGTTGATAGACAAATTCTCAAAGTCCGCTTCGTGAGAATGCATAATCCCTTTCGTCTTGCCTTTTGACCACAATATTCTTGAGGAAAGTGTAGTCCCATTTAGATGAAAGATCAACATGTTTGATGGCAACGATACTCTTAGTACTAAACACTTCATGTTGAGACTTCAACCTAGCACTTCTATAGTAGATTCTTCTGCTCCGCCAATGGTGAATCCCATACATTGCATCACGGTCATACTCTTCCACATTGTTGGAGAACATGTGGTTAGCTCTCTCCTCGATGGCTATACGCTTAGAGTATATGGTGCCGAATGGAAGTGTCGTGATGTAGCGATTTCCTTGAACCATCGCCACCGTGAAGAAGAAATTCCAAGTCTTTGTTGAAGAAATATCTTAATGGAATCCTAGGCCGACCGTTGGCCAATTGTTGGTAGAGGTTTGGACCAGCCGGTGTAATATGGAGGATTGTCCCGTTTGGTGAAGTCGATGTTTGCTTCTGGGTTGAGCCAATCCATATTGTTAGACATGGCTCGTACTATATTATCAAGGTGATACTCAACTTCAATAGCACTTTCCGAAGCTGCTTTTAGCAGCTTGAAATGCTTCATTCTTGATTCGCTTCAACTCGGATTTCGCCATCTTTTTCACACGGAATTTTTCTTGCAAGAGTTTTGCATGCTCCAATGTACTACATTCTGCCACCTCTTGACCTTCGATGGGTAGGAGTGGAATCAACAAGCTCGAGAACCATTCAAATTAAGTATCATCCTCGTCCACCATGATAAGACGCCACCATAGGCCTTTTTCTTCTTTTCTTTGGCCTGGTTGAAGATTCTCGGTTTCTTAGCTGTGTCGAGAGATGGGTTGTTGTTGTGGCTCGTGGATTTCCTCATCACCACCCGTGATACTCAAAGTGATCACCGGTTTTCTCGAAGTCTGGGGTGGTGTCTCTAATCCCGAGGTTTTTCAGCTTGAAGAGCGAGGAGGGAATCTTTGTTGAGTGGAGTCCTTTGGGGTGGAGGCTGCATTGAATAATCGAATGGAGGATGATTCACCGACTTCTTCGTGCGTTTGGGCTCGTCATATCCTTATCCCGATCTTTGTCTTCGCTCGCTCTTGAACGCTTAGGCCTTAGCCTTCTTCTCAATGCCGACCTGAGTTGGTATTCCAGCAATGCTTCAAACAATTTAGCTTCGTGGGAGGCAAACGTTGGAGAACGTTTCGACATTTGAGCTACTAGCCGGTTCACCAATTCATCATCTGAGAAGATTTTGAGTTCAACTGATTGATGCTCAAATTCATTGGAGTTGATTTCATGGCTTGCTTGGCTAGATGTAAGAGATTCGGATAAAGTTGTATGGTATACATCTCCTTTGTCGGCTTTAGGAACGACCTCCATAAGGAACTTGTGAGAGTATCCTTTGATCATCTCGCCCATGCTCCCTTGAAGATCATCTTTCATGAGCTTCTGGACATACTCCCTTTCAACTTGCATCTTGTCATTCTCATCCTGAAGATACGTTATCGACGAGAAAATTCAACTTTTTGTAGAGTATGTCTTTCTTTCTCGACCGCTTGACAGCTTTGACGATTCGAGTCTTTGCATGAGAGATCCAAGATGCGCTTGGCTTCTTCACCGACCGATGTGGATCCGGTTGTTCTTTTGATGGTGGTGGTGAAGAGTGAGAAGATGAATCTGATGATGATGATGAGATGTGAGGAGACTCGGTCCTTTATGGCTCAAGTTTCTTCCTTTGACCGGCAGACTATCTAGAAGAAACTTATCATACTCAACATCTTCTTTATTTCCAGACTTAGCTTGTTCATCGCTTTGGCTTTGGCCGCAGCCTTCTTCATCACTTTACCTTCTAATTTCTCGATTCGGTTCTTCAATGTTGTAATCAATAGAATCTTCCACGCGCTTTGTTGTTGCTCAAGAGTGGTGGCACCAGATCCCTTATCGGGTTGATTAACCGCATCGGACTGGTGAAGATTGAACTCCACCACTGATCCTCCTGGCCACCCATTTGATCTTTAGCAAATTCTTTTGCAACGTGTTGGAGTCTAAGGAATTTGAACTTTTTCTTGTATGATGTATCCAGTTGCTCTTCATCCGAGCTTCTTCATAAGGCACAAGACTGGAGTCTTCCCTTTTCCTTGGTCACCGGAGGACGGAGGTTTAGGTATTGTGTAGTGTCATCTTTAGCGCTTTCGAGTAGAAAGTCTCTTCATCTCGATGAAGTACCCTCCGAGTCCTCGTCAATTAGCTTTCTTTGCTGTTCAAGCTTAGGTATGGAATAGGAACAGCCTTCCTTGGCGGAACTGTCCTCTTCGTGGAGGATTCCTCCCGGGAACTTCCTCGACTCTCGCGCTTGCAAAGACTTTCGCACTTCCTCTTCTCGGTTTTTCCTTAAAGGCGTACCGTAAGATTTTTCATCAAGAAATCCAACTTTTTTCTCTTCCACATCAACCAAATATCTTTTATAAGAGTAGAGCTTTTTGATCCGAAACACAAAGACCTTGTTTCTTAGTCGTTGACTCCTTAAATCGAATTAGAGTGGGTTCACCAACATGTCATGATTGTCGGGTCATTGATTCTTTTGGGGATGTCGTGGTGATACCCAAGTGCTCTCTTGATCAACAGTTTAGTATATCTGATGTAAGGAATCTTTGAGCCAAGCTTTTGAGGAATGTCATCATGTCATCCCAAATCAGAGCTTCAACTTCGATGTGCTTCATGTTGATTAGAGCCCAAAAGATTTGCAGCTCCACGAGCTTGGGATGCTCATAGCCGCTGTCACGCACCGTAAATGGATTTTGTGATGACGATATAAAGGGTTCTCCAAGGTTGAGGGATGTTCTTGAGATCCACGAGAATGCTTGATGATTACCCCCAAGCTTCGCGCACTCCAATATCAATCAAGAATTGCGAACCGCCTCTTCAGAGGTGCAGAGAGAATTCAGTTGGTATGATGTCGAATGAGGAGAAGTACCTTAAGTCTCGCAGGAGTGATGGTGAGTTGCTTGTGATTGAGCGCCACCGTCACAACATTTTGACCTTTGACCATCTGCATTGTATTCCGTAATTGCCGTATGTAGATTTCCGAACGGGCGAGTTGGTGAGCATGTTCTCGATAGGGATGATTCTTGAATATCCACCGCAATGAGACAAGAAGATTCGAAAGCGGTGAGAGTTTCAAAGTCAACTCTGAGATTGTTCTTTCCAATATTCATTGGATAGCCATGTGGGAAGATATCAGCAATGGTGAGAACATTTGGTGGATCCACATTCATTTGAGCATCCATGTCGTGATCTGAAATAACATTAGCCAAAAGAACCAACATATCGAAAGACATAATGTTAGTCAACATAAGGTTTTATTGTCTAATTATTGAATGTGCAATGTCAATGATAGTTACGAGTCCAAAGTCACTTGTTTGTTCAATAGTCCAATGACATCGCGATAAGTTTCGTGAGTTAGTTAACTTTAAGTTTTAAAGTTTATGTTATCACTTATTTAACACAACATATTGAACATTTAAGCTTATTAGTGACATTATTGGTTTCGTGACGTTATGATTTATTTATTTACAAGTTTGCACGCGGAACAATTCATAATGAAGGTTTGATCAAGGCTTATGCGTAGAAATGGTAGCTTATGCGTAAACAAGAGAAATATACGCGTAGATGCAAGCTTATGCGTAGGATCCTTGCTTACGCCAGTAGAAAAGGGACCTTATGCAAAGCTTACGCCGTAGGTGATATAAAACCTTACGCGTAAGGCTTACTCGTAAGAGTAGACCTTATGCGTAGAGGTCATCAAGCTTACGCATATCCTTCACAGTGATACGCGTAGTCCCTTTGTAGAACCTTACGCAGAACGCCACGCGTAAGATTTCTCTTACGCATAACATGCTACGCGTAAGGTGATCCTTATGCGTAGATGGTTAACAACCTTGATTCTGAGTTTTACGAGTAGCAAGCCTGAAATAACATCATCATAACATCAATATTAACATTAACATTCATTCTACAATAGATCATGGCATGAAACTCATCAAACAGCTTTACAGTAAAAGTCTTACGCAGAAACCAAAACCCTAATAGTTCAAAGATTACGCGTAAGATTTTTAGCCATGGATTTTGCACCAAACTTTTTCTGGTAGTTCTTAGATGTCATATGAGTGTAATAACCAAGTTTTAACATCAAACTCCCAATGAATCAAAAATACCCAATTCTCAAGAACATTAAACCCTAATTTCTAATTTAGAATCAATTAGTGTTTCTGGGTTGTTTTAAATCCTAGATATCATCAATTCACCATGATAACAACATCACACAACAATCTTTTTGACCAAAAATATTCACATTTGAAAATACCCAAAACCACGCATAAACCCTAGTTTTCCAAATTCAATCAATACATGTTTCTCGGTGTGTTTTGAGGATAAAATAGTATTTGATGTATAACGCTTTGACACATATCTTTTTAACCACTAACACACAAAACATGATCATGTGTTCATAACCGCTATACGTAGAAACACAAAGTCTTTGAATCTTAAGTTTTAACCGTTGGATTCGCATGAAATTCAAAACCATTGTTTAAAACTTGTTAAGAACACAAAATCACTTACAAATTGAAGATCGAAAACACGATTTGAAGAAGGATTTTATAGCGTGAGGATTTGTTTGGTTATGAGTAATAAATGTGATGGATTATGTTAGGTGGAGGTGTTTTATTAAAATAACTTTGAATCTTTGGCAGCTTTTAGTCCCTCCACCTTTTCCATTTTCATCCAAAGCCTTTTAACTTCCATTTTGGTTACCAAACGAAGGATTTTAAGATAGAAACTTGACAACACCCCCTTGACTTAAGAAATAATGAAAGTTTATAAATTTTAGTCCGAGGAGTGTCAGAAACCATAAATGTGACCACCATAATTTAAAGAAACAACCAGGATAGGCTAACATGCAAGTACACGGTTATTTTGAAACAGCTATATTTATTTTCTCCCCTCAACACTTGATCGGAAAAATACTGAATTTTGAAAGATTAGAGTGTTGACGGAAGAGTTGTACTTGCCATGTTAAAAGAAATATAGATAGAAGAATATTTTTGTTGTTTTATCAGATTTTATATTTTTGTATTTTGTTTTTGAAAATATTTACAAAAGAAGTTTTGGTGTTTGACTGGTTTTAAGAATGTTTTAAGAGTTCATCCAGCTCCTCTTGAGTCAAACACCGCATACCAACCCGGTGGACCAACTCATTAAACCTAGCAGGAGCTAAGGCTTTGGTGAGAGGATTTGCCAATTGGTATTCTCGTACCACAAAGTATAATTCAACAAGCACCGCTCCACGTGGTCCTTGATGAAGTGATATCAAGATCGATGTGCTTTGATTTGAATGTTGAACGAAGTTGCACGAGATCGCAATAGCACTCCATTGTCGCAGACATCGGATTCGTCAAATACGTAACCATAGTCTTTGAGTTGTGTTCTCATCCAAATGACTTGAGCACAACATGCCGACATGGCTACATATTCTGCTTCGGTTGAGGACAATGATGTACAATCTTGCTTCTTCGATTGCCAAGATACCAATTTGTCACCAAGAAATTGTAGTGCTCCTGAAGTACTTTTCCGAGAGTCTAAGCATCATGCGTGCTCAGCGTATGAAAAAGCAATTAGTTCAAAACCGTAATCCTTTGGATACCGTGATCCCCAAATTAATGGTTCCCTAGATGTATCGGAGGATTCTTTTAGCCTCTGAGAGGTGGGTTTCAGTTGGTCGCGACCGATAACGGGAGCAAAGATAAACGGAAAAGACAATATCAGTCTCGCTGGTCGTTAGATACATGAGAGACCCAATAATACTTCGGTATTTGGTAGGGTCAACCTATTTCCCATGCAAATCACGGCCCAGCTTCTTGGTATGTGCCATTGGTGTGGCATAAGTATCACAAGTATTCATTCCAATTTGTTCGTAATTTCAAGGGCATATTTGGACTGACTCAAGAAAATACCACGGGTGATTGATGAACTTGTAGTCCTAGAAAGAACGTAAGTTCACCCATCATGGACATTTCAAAATGTTTCTTCATTAGTTTTGCAAAAGCGATTGAGTACTTTTTATGAGTTGACCCAAAATGATGTCATCCACATAAATTTGAACAATTAAAATATGTTGCCCGTGATATTGTATGAAAAGAGTTGGGTCGATCGAACCTTTGGTAAAATTATTGGCAATGAGGAAAGATGATAGCTTATCATACCATGCCCGAGGAGCTTGTTTGAGACCATACAGAGCTTTGTGCAGTTTGTAAACATGGTTTGAAGCGCTGATCAACGAATCCTTCCGGGGCCGACATAAACCGCTTCTTTCAATTGACCATTCAAAAGCAGCTTTGACATCCATCCGAAAGACCGTGGTGTTCATATGAGTCGCGAACGCCAGAAATATCCGAATGAGCCTCAAGACGCAGCAACCGGAGCAAATGATTCTTCAAAGTCAATACCCTCTTCCTGTCTATAACCCTTAGCCAATAGACGTGACTTGTTTTCGATGACATTCCCTTCAAAGATCCAATTTGTTTTTCCAAATCCATTTTAGACCAATGACGAGACCCTCGATGGTCTTTCAACCAGCTCCCATACTTCAAGACGTTTGAATTGGTTGAGTTCTTCTTGCATGGATTCAATCCAGCTATCTTTTGTCATTGCATCCTTAATGTTTTTAGGCTCAGATTGGCGCATGCTGAGTGCATAAATGCAATGTTCACGATCTGAGTGAAGACGTTGTCTCGTAACGACTGGTTGATTCGGGTTGCCAATAATATTTTCCAGAGGATGGTCTTTTGTCCATCGATGTGTAGAGGGTTGATGTTGGTATACGTTGTGCATATTTTGAGGATTCAAATGGCTTGTAGATGATTTCGCGACATCACGTGCAGCAGTTTCATTAGAAAAAGGGTTGAAGAACGCATTTGGATCAAAATATGCAGGTGGGGGTACTTCATTCAGAACATCATCAGCCGGTTCATCATTGTTGGAAGCGGTTTGTTCAACTGTTGTAGTAGAGTCAATTGGAGGTGCATCTTCAACAAGAGTTGTTGTAGCGGTGTATCGTATTAGAGTATTATCGGGTTGAGCAAATGGATACACCGAGCACGCTCATCAATATCGCCACCTGAACAGAGGAGCAAATAGTCTTTCCATTTGTTGACGAAAGTGTCGAGGGCTTGTATCACCGATGATGGGGTTTGGGGAAGTTTAAGCGTTGTGACCGGTTCCAAGTCGTTATACTCGTAAGCCATATTCAGTGAGTTCATCAAAATTAGCATGAATCGCTTCCATAACCCGCTTTATCCGACGATTCGAGATCCGGTAACCTTTAGAATTCTCACAATATCCAATAAAGACTCCAATGTCACTTTAGCTTTGAGCTTCCAAAGTCATCACGATCATTATTTGGATAGCAAAGAGATCCAAAGACATGAAAGTGTTTGAGATTCGGTTTACGATTGTGGAGAAGCTCAAATGGTGTTTTGTTGTGGCGTTTTGTAATCATTGAGTGATTTTGAGTGTAGCATGCATTGAGACCTTCACCCACAAGTAATCTGAAGTTTAGCATTGATTAACATCGTTCTCGCAGCTTCCACTAACGGGTTTTCGCCTTTCAACAACTCCGCTTTGTTTGGTGTATGCGGCAATAGATGTTTGATGCTCAATTCCTACTTTCTCATAGTATTTCTGAAGAGTTTGATTCACAAATTCAGCCTTTTTCTGCTCAATTTGTCTAACGGTGTTCCGAGTCTGAATTTGTATTTTCGTGAGAAAGGTGATGATCATCTGTGGAGCTTGATCTTTACTTCAAGAAAATAAACCCAAGTCCATCTTGAGTAGTCATCAACAATTACCAAGAGGTAGCATTTGCCATTTATCGCTCAGACACGATCGGGCCACACAAATCCATGTGAAGAAGATGAAGCACATGCCGAGAGTTGTGTTCCACCTTTGAAGGAAAATGAGCACGAGTGCTTTTCCCTTGTTCACAAGCCGAGCATAGGTGATCTTTAGAATACCTGAATCATGGGAGACCTTCAACAAGTTTGTGTCGAGCAAGGTTGGTGATGGTTTGAAAGTTTAGATGTGAGAGACGATGGTGCCATAGCCAAGATTTTGTAGATGTAGCCTTTGAGAGTAAACAAATGGGAGATGAAGCGATCATGTCTTGCATGGAGATAGTGTAGATACTGGATGAGCGTTGGTACGGACATAAGATCATTTCCTTGAAGATCACTTAATGAAACAAGTTTTCTCCCTGAAAGCTACTTCCAAGTCTCCATCACAAAATTGACCAACCGAGAATAGATTGTGACCGAGGCCTTCCACATAATAAACCCCGCTAATTTCGATGTTGCCATTAATGTAATCTCCGTAGCCCATGATAGCTTCAAAGTGATCATTCCCGATCTGACAAGCCAATGAACTTTGAAACAAAGTTTGATAACAGTTTAAGGTTGCCTGTCATGTGTCGGAAACATCCGCTATCAACAATCCAGAGGATGATCTCAGTATCACCGCATTAGACAACGCACGCACAGATGGAATAGAAGTAGATGTGGAACCCGGTGTTAGAGGGTTCCTCGCCAGCTATAGTTGAAATACACACATCAATGATTTTAGGCATCCATTTAAATCCTAGTGTATTATGTAACCATTTCCGCCATCTCCAACTAGTCTTAGCTTTAGTCTTAGTGAATGTGCTAGGTGGTACAACTATCCTTGGAGGTGATACTCGAACTACAGGGACATCAATATGTTTCTTAGAATCTAAAGAAGGCGGTTTACCAAGCACAGACTTAGAAGCATTAGTGGGCCTAGAGGTATTCCGAATCTTAGGATTCCGTAAACGAGAGATGATAGCTTTAGCAACACATTTGTCATGACAATCAGAATTCATACTTTTACGACAAATCACACAAGGTGCATCGATCAATATCAAAAGTACTTAAAGGTTTTGCATTTCGTTACATCACTATTCCTATTACATTTGCCGACGCATATTTATAGTGGAAGCAACATGAGTTTTATTCATAGTCCTAGGGTGTTCTTCTACTTCAAAGATTCTTTATTGTTCTTTTCTTAGATCGCAACTTCCTATTCTTCCTTGTATTGCTCCTAGGTTGTGAAGTGCGGACGTTTGGAAAAGAGGCAACTATTCCTGTTTCAGTAGAAGGAAGCACGTTAGCAACTTGTGATTTGGCAGGAGGGATTCTAGGTTCATGATTACTAAGTGTTACTGGTGCTATTCTCTTAATCACAGTAGGCGGAAGTTGTTCATACTTTCCAAACATTTCCTTTAACTTAGTGATAGTGTGCACCAAATCTTGATTTTCAGAACGAAGATTTCCAAAGATAATTCATGACTTCTTTAGTGTGTGCAAGATAATGATCAAGTTCGTTTGATGCTTCATCACGAGTCTGTTTGAGTAAATCAAATATGACACCATATTCCTTTTAACTTTTGCAAGTTCTTGTTCATATTTTGAGATTTGACACTTAAAAGACACGTTTTGATCATCTAGTTGCTCAATTTTAGGATTAGAAGATTTTGCACGCGAATCGGGCGATTTTGTGTTGAAAAAAAGTTGTTGATCGTGAATATCTTTTTGACACCAATTAAGACGACGTATTGCATTTGAAAGTTCGTTTGATAATCGTTTATTTTCAACTGTTAAAGACTCGACCGATGCACCATATCAGATTTACACCATTATCAATGAATAAACATAATCGCAGAGATATTATCCAAATGCATATGGCAAAGAAAGTAATAACACAAGATTTATGGATATCGGCACAGATAACATCTTCCAAGAGTCGATCAACATCTTTTCTCAACAGTTCTTTTACGCTTAGTATTAGAAATAGATGTTTCGCTTTCTCGAAAACTGCTTTCATGAGACCAAGTTCCTTGTGAAAATCCTTTTCCCAATATAGTGCACAATTTTTCAAATTTTTGACATGGGGTAAAATTCTTTTCTAAAGAATATCTCTATGTTCTCGCGCCATTGGCGAGGTAAAATGTTGAACTTTTATTTCATAATGAAATTCAATCTCACGTTCCAAAATTTTGAGGTCCGATAAGAAAGTGTCAAAGTATTTGATAACGCGACAACTTTCGGCATTAGTTTTACTTCACTAAGTGAAGGTAAAGGACCATTAATTTGTGCACCTTTTGGTTGAGGACTGACTTTAGAAATTGGTGTGATAACCAAAGGGTTGTTAGAAGTATCTTGTTGTGTGACAAAAGTTACTGCTTTTGAATAGTTAAATGGTTTGTTGTAAACGACATTTTCCATTTTTTGACCGACTCTCACATCGCATCTAATTCCTCCATCCGATTATATTCAACAACAGTCATAATGGAATCATCACTTCTATGTTCTGCACTGAAACTTCGTGGATTTGGTTTGAATGCTCTATGTGAAAACTTAGGTTTGTAATCAGCAAGATTCGGTCCATATCCATTTGGATTTGGTTTGAAAGAAAACTTTTGAATCGTTGTGATTGATTCACCATGTTTATAAACAACATTTTTAAACTCTTTGATTTTGTTTTGTAAGTCGACAATTACCTCAAGATAGTCATCTATTCGTTTCGTTGAATGCTTTTTGTACTCGTGAGAACTATTTTGACAAGTTAACAACTCAGCCTTGGCTTTTGAGTTTCCAAAGTAAGAGCGTTAAGTTGTTGTTTATGTTCATGTTTCATTTGTTCTATTTGAGACAACAAAGCATTCTTCGAAGCGGCTAGATCACAAATCTGTCGCTCCAAATATTTTTCATTTTGGTGTGATTTGGCAAAAGCGGCTTCAAAACATTTTCACGTTTTCTTGAGTTTTGAAAAAATTGAGTTGTCGAATTAATAATTCATTATCCCTGGTTAACAGTGCATTTTTCTCTTTTAATTTCATGCAAATTTCCAAACGAGAATGTTGGTCTTTAATTAAGGTCAAGAGCTCTCTGTCAAAAAGCTCATCTTGTTCAACGAGATTCTCAACATGATCATTATTTAGATCCTCAAATATAATGACGGAGTCAACTTGATTATCAATATTAACCATAAGGTCATCTTGATCATCAAATATAACTACGGGATCTATTTGATAATCATCGGAATGAGATGTGGAAGATTCATGTTGAACACTCGATCCTTGTCGATAGAGAAAGTGGCGGATATATCAGCTTATTGATGATAATTGTTTGTTCAGTACCTGAGACAAGCCGCCGCTGTCATACACGGGCCTGTATCACTCATGTGTAGAGCTTGCATTTGTGCCATCAACATCACCGCTGCATTAGCTTGCAAGTCCTCCATATCATCATCGAATCTGATCGCCATAAAGTCTCGTTCCTTGTTGGTGAGAGTTCCACCAGCTTCATCCTTAAGAGCCAAGAGCAAAGCCTCTTTGAAATAAGCACTGTCTCTTGTTCTCGGTTTAGGACATGCATTAGCCAGATGACCCTTCTCATTACAGCTTATAGCATCGAAGACCATTAACCTCATTCTCGAGCATTTTTGTTCAACCACTTGAGCCCTTTGCTGCCGCGGAGCACCAATGTTATTCCTTCCCATAGCATTGAACCCTTGACCACCTCCCATGACCATAACCACGATTTTGAACTTCAACTCGCCCATTGTTCAACAATGTACCGATTTCTTGTATTAGATGAAGAACGAATGCGATTGTTGGATTTGTTTGTATAACTGCCAAATGCTTTAGCAATCATAACAAATCCTTGTTGCAATTCATCGAAGGCATTGGAGTCCTCATCAGCTTCACCGTAAAGAGCTTGAGCAGTGTTGTTGTTGTATGGAACCAATTGATTTTGTTGAGTTTGTAGTTGTGGACGGATCGAAGGTTTGATGGTTGCAGTTGTTTGAGGAGCGGGGTTGAGGAGCTTGTTGAGGAGGAATGTTTGTTTGAGCCCACAAAGCAAGTTGTTGATTGTCCTGAAGTGATGGTGGAACAGTTTGACCACGGAGAATCCTTTCCTTATCAACTTCTTTTGGTGAGGCTTCAGATAGTCGTACAACAATCCGTAGGTAGCATGATGCATATCTTTAGCTTGACGGAGAAAAATGACATACTTCTCCCATTCCTGACCAAGACTACTTAGGAACTTTGTGTTGACAAAAATTCGTGGCATGATGATATTGTGTTTGTCCAAATCATTAATGATGCCTGAAAAGCGATGATGATAAGATTCTAATGACTCTCCTGGTTCAATCATGAAGTGTTCATAAGCCAAGTAGATTTTGGATTCCATGTCTTCCCGATTGAGTGTTGTGCCTTGTATAAGAAGATGAATCTGTTCCCACATTGCTTTTGCAGTCTTTTGAGCATCAACACTTCAAAGGATTGGATTGGGTAATCCTAAAAGGATATATTGCATTGCAAGTTCGCCGGCTTCAAAGTGTAGAAGTTGATCACCCGTGAGTTCTGCAACAGTTGCAATGTTGGTGACATCATCTCTTGGTGGAACAGCAGTAGGATCTCCTGGTGTAACGATAGTAGGCATCTGAAATGGACCTTCCATAATGACCTTCTTTAAAACTTTCCATGTGGCTTCTTTAGATCACAAAACCTAAAGAACCTAATCACCCATTGATCATAATTACCGGGAGTGAGCATTGGAGGTCTATCAAGTGAGCCACCTTCATGAATTGATTGTTGGCTACTCAAGGCTTCACACATTTTGCCAAACCATGTTGGTTCCTTCATAGTATTCCTGGATGGATGTTGATTGTAGAAGTTTGTGTAAGGTTGTACTTGAAGACTAGGTGGTGGTTGTACCATTTGATGTTGTGGAATTGCTGCAAGTAGTGGAGTATGTTGTTGATC
>OU343218.1:105936367-106036751 GCA_910596185.1 Chrysanthemum makinoi | reverse complement strand
TACTTAATGACGTGGCTAGGGGACCACGGAATTAACTTGGACTTATGAGGGGACACCGACTTCTCCAGTGGTTTAATCTTTGCTGATAGGTTAGGGCGAATTGACCAAATTTTGTCCTCTCAAATTTGACCCCACCTAAAGTAATTGGAAGTAAGTAGACGTAGACATTACTAGTTAGAAGGATTAACTAGGTTTGCACCACTTCCCTATTGATTAAACCTTTGCCTTTTATCCGCTTATCCGCTTAGTAGTTAATTAATTCCTTATCTAAATCATTATTAAAGTTCTGGACACCTAGACTTAGTAATAATCCAACACACATAGCTCTGGGACGAAGCTCCTTACCAAATACTACACTACACACTAATCGGGTACACCGCCTGTAGTGCATTTGCAGGTATAATAGGTATAACGAGACAATATAAATATCAAAACTTGGTCAAGAAACCAAAGTCGTTTGGTGCACGGGAGCTATTTTAGATTTCACATTAAGTCTATTTTAATTTTCTTTTCTTCTTAAATGTCGATACAAGACTCAGAATCGAGGCCTTTTGGCAATTCCTATCTCATGATCCTGAGAAACAATTTGGACAAGGAAAGCTACCCATTCCTATTCACAACATCTTTTCATTTTAGGAATCGCACTACCGACAGAGAACCGTAGGCTGTCATCAATGAAATTAATATCAATGACTTAACTATGGAGAAGATTTGAGCTAATTAAATGCGAACCGCCAACGCATTCTCAAGCATGTGATTCTAGTACCAAAAATACTCATTCCTGCATCAATTTATTCGAGAGTTACACGAACTTAAGTTTCTAGAGATGAAGATGAGGACGCTTTAATCAATGTGAGAAGAAGTACTCTACTTATCCTTCTTTTTCAACGCCGAGTGCACCCCAAGCTATTCGTCACCGCAAGGATTTTTCCTATGACTCTACCGAATCGCTAAAAGATGGTATAACAAACTCCTAGCTTAATGTAAAGTGGTTTTGGATAAATAAGTTGGAGTTCACCCAATTTTTCCTCATTCTAAAATGGCCAAACTTCTTGGTAAAATCTATCAATTCGTCAAGTTGAGAAGAAACACTTTATCAGACATGGGAAAGATTTAATGAGCTACTTTATCGATGTCCCACTCATGATTTGAACAAACACTGATCGCCTCACGCCTTCTTACCGAATTAATGCTTAACGGCAGAACTATCACACCTCGAGACCTATTCTAGCATGACCCCCCACCAAGCCTCGAATGTATTCAACGGATTTCCTAACATTGTTACAAATGGCATATGGATACGGTACTACTCAAGAGACAATTTTGATCTATAAGGTAACGAAGACGCTAACAAAGCAAGAATCCAATTATGGGGAAATTTTCAAAACAAAGGTTAAGGTCGGGCATGTAGGATTGAAAAGGTTAAGAGTGTATTTGGGACCAAACCGATCAATCTTTGAAAAAGATTCTGAACACATCAAGGAATCAAGGGAACGGAGATGATAGAATTGAAAAATGAAGACATTCGGATAATACAATCTCTCTCAAAATTCAAGATAGGATTAATGGATTGGAAAGAGTGTAAGTTCATGTTCGGAAGCCATCATCGATTACTGAGCTCGAAGAGGAAGTTGTCAACACTGGAAATTATCCTTGAAACCTAATTAATTTTTCGAAAATGTTAAGGACTAATCAAACATGGAAAGACAATCACTTCGACCAAGCTTTAACGGTAAACCTACCCTATTAATAATTCAATTAAAACTAATCATGATGATATTCCCAGAATTAAGCAATGATGAGACAGCTCAACTCAACGAAGATGTTCACAGCTTGGAGAAACGAGCTACCACAAAAGGAAAAAGATCCGTGATGTTTCCTCTCCCTCGAGCTGGATCTGAGTCCTAATATGTAACGATCTTTGGAGTGAGTATTAGCATAATGCCCGCTCGATGTTCCTATCGTGATGAATTGAAGCACTTGCCACCAAGATGAGAATTGAAATGGTCGACGATCTATGCAATCACCGCTGGGCATCGCCAAAATGTGTTGGTGAAGATTAAGAAATTCCTTTTCGTGTAGATTTTGTGATTCTTGACATTCCTAAGTTAATGTAAATAATCGCCATTTTAAGGTAATCTATTTCTAACCGTCTTTACCATACTAAGGTGGATGTCTTTGCCGAAAACTAACTCTTGAAGCTTAATGGAGAAATCGCAACGCTCGACCTAATGAACTCTGCCTATTCCTCAAAAGGCGCGGCGACCCAGAGGGCAATTTTGGTGACGCCTGAAGAATTTCAGTGACCCCCTAGATCTTGGCAGATAGATTCTGGAAAGATCTTGATGTTTTTGTCAACTTCCGTGAAGAGGATAATTTAGAATCAAGATCGAAGATTTCTCGGACGCCGAAATGACCCATTGGCAAGACAAATTCAGGAAGGCATTTCAAAAACCAATCAACTAGATTTTAAGAGGTAGGAACCCGGGTGATACATCATAAAACCCTTATTATCCCAAGATCACTTGCAAAATCGGTTCATCGATTTCCACCCATTTATTGACACAACTTCCCAAACAACATCATGTCAAAAGAGTGCTATAACCGAAGCACGTAAGAAAGAATTAGAATATAAAATTAGAATATAAGGGAATAACTTTCGGTTTGCAAAACCAATTTATCCATGTCTTCATTGAACTCATTCATTTTAAAGGGACTTATGGTTTGGACGACGTAGTTTAATTTGTGGAAGATTGACTTCACGAGAGTAATTTTAGAAAACCTTTCCGTGAAATGGCGGTTAGATAACATGAAAAAGGTTAGTATGGTTAAAGATAAACGAACTATAATCTTCAAAATGCCAAGAACCATTAAGAATTTTAAAATTGGACCAAGAGGCGCTTAAGCCAAGCCCAACCTGCCAATATCGCTGAGGAAGACAAGGTAAAAGGTATTGACCAAATACATACCAAAATCAAGAGCTTCTACCGAGTCAAGCTTAGAATTAGGATGAATATAAACGGGATGAGAATCCACAAGTTGATCCAACGCCGTAGATTGCCATATTCACACTAAATGACCAACAAGCACGGTAGCCCCGCAGCCTGAAGTCTAACTTTAAAGATCTCGTGAATAAAGAAAAGTGCTCTTTCTGGAGACAACCCGAATTCTTCCCATTTCTTTGTTTTGTTTTCCATTTCAGAGGTTTTGTGTTTTAACCATTTTGTAGAAACGAAGGAATGATTTCGCCGAAGTTTCCGATCCGATCCTAGTTACGCGGTAATCTCATCTCGCGGATTATACCAGAATCAAATCCTCAAAGCAGATTTTAGACGATACCACCACTTAAGTGTAATTACTATCTTCTCGCAATAGCCACCGCTTTGGCAAAGATATGTCGCTTTTCCAAAGCGACAAGAATCCCTTCAAAAGAGTTACTTAATAATGAATCTCTCGCTTTTTTACTCTTTTCATTTTAAACACAATAACCTTGTATTAGTATCTTAAATGAACTTTCATGGGTGTGTTCCCCGTGAAACCCCACGACTTCTTCACTGGCCCACTCAGGACACCGTGGTTTAAAAGGCTTGTGATAAGGTTTTAAAATTACCTTTTGGAGGGCTGCCTTTATTTATTTGATCACTTTTGTATCCGGTTATTACTTAATATCGCTCTTTTCACTTTTTAGGTATCTTGGCAAATGTCGGAATGACACTTATTCGGACTTAAAAGGCGTAATATACGAAGAAAATGGCCAAAGTCAAGAATCGGTGACATCGTGTCACGGAGCCGAAGGCCGGCCGCAACAAATCGCTGACGCCGTCCGACAACTTTTTGCGACGCCCAAGAGCCAAACCGCTTATTTACAAGTGACGGCTTGTGTTTTAAAGAGTAGTACGCGAACTCGACGCTTTAGATTTGATCCGCATGACGCCAAAGATCAAGGACTGCATAGGTGACGCCGCCGCAAGACTAACGCCGCTAATTTTAAACCCTAATTATACGCACCGACGCTGCCACATACATAAGCACGCCGATTTGTAATCTTATATATAGAATCAATTTTTTGTTTTCGGTGTAGCTTTTGGAGTAAAACCTAAACCAACCAAGGCTCAGTTTCTAGTACAAAGATTTTAGGTTCCATACCCTATCTTACATCAAGATAAGTGTTTTACTTCATTGATTCAATTATGTCTTCATATGATTGTGTGTATGCTTGCATGTTCCCCATATCCGCTAATTTACTGTGTGTACATTGTTGAATATGAAACTTAATTATTGAATATTGATTGGTTAGCTCTTATCTTAATTGTTAATGATCTAGTAAGGATAGGTCATCGCAGTGTAGTTAATGCTTGATTAATCTTTGTGAACCTTAGCTTATAGTACCTAGAGTCATTGTAGGGCTAAACCATCCGGAGTACCTTAGGAGTTAAAGCTTATAAATCCTAGATTTTGTAGTTTACCTTTGGTAGTTTCAAAGAGATAAATCCATACCCTACACCCAGACACACACAATCTAATTAAGAATAAGGACGACAATTCAACCACCAATAGAGATACTAAGAGTAATAAAACCTAAGTAAACACATCTTGTAAATCATCATACGATAACAATAATTAGACATAGATGACATACACACCTTGGATTAGATAATTAGACTAATAGAGTAATCTAGAGAAATACCAACCCCCAAATCCACTCCGAGATTCAGATTTGGGTTAGATCATACTAAACATTTAGGAGATCTAGATATAATGGAGAATGAGGTGGAAACTCCAAGCCCACAAGCCCCTACCATCACTGGAGGAACACACATCACTGCCTTACCTTCTTAAGGGAGACCACAGGAACCCCACGAATATAGAACCTTCGGACCAAACGCCAGAGAATGTAGGTTTAGATGCCTATTGTCATGAATTCCTCTCTAGTCCTAGGGAAGTTCCTAATTTTGATGAACCAGAGCCTCAACCAAAAACCTTACCCAATTTTCCATCTTTAGATGTAAATCTTGGAATTGAATTAGGCCCCAATCCACCCATCAAAATAAATAATCCCTCGTAGTTGCTTGATAATGGTGGTAGACTCTAGGCCATGTAGAGTGGAAGCTAATATAGGAGTAACCCATGATCTATATACACTTATATCACCCATTCATGGTTGATAACAAGAAACATTATGGGTTTAAAATGGGTTTATTAGGTCAAGATGGATCCTTAACTAAGAATCTTTTGAAGTTGATAGAAGATGATCCATTTTAGCAGAGAGATTGATTCACCCGGCCACCCATAAAATTGTAAGGTTAGAATGAATGAAAGCACACCCCTTTAAAGCATATAAACACCCATCACTCCTCGCCAGAGCAAATTTCCACCCTAAGGGTGTGTATCGCCACTATCACCCGCATTCTTAAACTTAAGTGTAGGTAAAACCTCCCCTTTATCCGCTAAATAAGTGGTAGAGTCGCTGGACTCCGATAAAAACAAGCGCTTGGGAGGCAACCCATGTGTATTTGTTTTTCATTTTATTTAGGTGTCATATATCTTTTAGTGATTGTTTATTCTCATGTTTAATTTGTAAAAACCTCTTTATTTTGTCTTTAACCTCGCCTTAATTACATATAAAGGTATTTTACATAAGTGATAAAAGTGTGGAGGATTACAACACGCGCCAAAAGAAAACTACATGAGAATTACAATTAATTAAAAGATATACATGAGAGTTTGTTCAAGTCAAATGCTTGTATTGAGTCATAATGGATGTTTTGCGTGAAAATTTTCCGATTCTAAAGATGTAAATTTTTCCATCTCTTTTTCCGAAATCAGCACTTTCAGATAACCGACGCGTCAGATTGCAACTCCGACAAGGCCGAAGGAGCAAAAACAACTGACATTTTTCTCGCTTTTCGAGCTGTTTTATAAATTTTGGAATTTTCCAGTCTTAATTTTCCGTAAATTCTCAGAACATCTATTCCACAAGCATTATATCCTAGTTTAGTAGAGTCCTATATATATATATATATTATGATACCGATTTTATGCGGGTTTTCATTTGTTTTCATCAGTGTGCGTGTTTAATTTACCAAGAAGAAGATACATAAGATGAGAAGGAGCTTTTCACCTAAAACGTTTCTTTCTGAAGAAGATGTAACCACAACTTTAAACTGATCCTGAGCTAATCAGAGTATTAGTTTTCTTTCATTTTTTATTACCTTCTTATTATCATAACTTTATTATTTTCTGGAACATTGGGGACAATGTTCGCTGTGTAGGAGGGAAAATAAAACGGAACTTTGAAACTATGCTTATCCTCTGATTATTTGCTTTCTCCAATTGTATTTGTAATAAACCATGAGAAAATGTCACCAGGTAATTTGGCACCAAATTAAAAAATTTTTCATGACATGTATTGCCATTAGTCTAATAAATCGCTCTCATGGATATAGTGAGTATGACTAGAACAAAACCTTTACCACCTAAATTCCACCCAAAATGTGAAGACCGCCTTTAGATTAGTAGGAGTTAAAGCATCATCATCTTAATGCTTGGGAGTGAACCGGTAGTATAATAGATTCTAGAACTTTTTGTGATGCATCCCCGGATCGCTAGTAAGACTACACTTTGTAGTTAGGGAATAACTAATGATAAGAGGCATTAGGATAACCCTTTGTTTTGATACCCGTAATATAATTACTTTTCCACATCTTGAGTAATTCCCCACACCTTTGCATTGTATTTCCACTTTTAGTACACGATACCCCAGTTAACCCTCCGAAATATCCTTTATGGGGCTCGTGATGTTTCGCTTTTCCGTAATATCGAAGAGCATTGTTTACACCCCACCCCCAAATGTACACCAAATCGCTTTAGCCACCTGTATGCACTCACTTTTAGTGCATTATTGTTATCACCCTAAACCCTTAGTTCAATTTATTCTAGTTGCTAGCAGTATAGTTGCTAAGTCGAATATATCCCTTCAACACAGCTGGGACGTATCGGGACTCACGGGAAAAGTTAAAGTTTATGAAATTGCGGAACGTTAAAATCAAATTCCCTTTATTTGGCAATAATGTATCAAGTGTTTTGATCTTTCTACGTGGGTCAAATTATTGTTAGAGTAATAAAACTCAAGTGTAGGATGCGCCAAATCCCTATTATATTGATATCGTGAGAGATGGAGGTAAAGATAAAAAATACTGCCTACCATCCTACATCTATCTTTAATTTATGTATGTTTATTTCTCGCTTATCTGTGTCCCAGTCTGCTTAGCAACGCTTCATTCTTCAGATTGTTTGAACATAAAGATTTTGACTCACACCACTAAATAGCCTATCCCACCAAACCCTTTTGTTTCCCTACCGTAGTTTTCCATCATTACAACCCTTTTAAAAGACCCTGGATAGTCTTTCCAAAGTTTTTTTACCAAAGTTTATGGAGGTTTGATCTATTCTCAAGCCTATGGTAATCTATGTACTAGGACCGGTTAATGAGTTTTTATCTTCCATTTCTGTTAGGAATTAGAAATTCCAGGTATTAAAGAGTCGGTCACCTCAAGTATATGTAATCGTTAGAAAGCTCGTAGTCATAGTACTTTTATGTTAAGTAGTATTTAGTTTAGTAACACCGTGGAGGACGGACGGGTCTTTACCCACTGTATGCCTGATCCACAGCCCGTTGTGTGGCGTTTTATTGTAAGACTATAAATACTCTCTACCTTCCAAGGTAGAGAGTTGGAGCTCATAATAATATTTTCTTTCTCTCACTATAGTTCCCAACTCTCTTCCTTTCTCTCACTAGAACTCTCTCTCTAACATTCTTATACGCCTACTTTGATCATGGTTTAGAGTGTTTGTGAAATCCAATATCCAACAATTGGTATCAAGAGCCATGGTTTGATCACTCATCTTTCATGCTCTTTGTTTTGGTGGATTTCATAAGGTTTTTGGAGTATTAAGGGTTTAGGAGAGTTTGATTCATTTGGACAAATTCTTGTGTTAAAGTTTGAATTTTGCTTGTACTTTTGTGTTTAGGATCATCATATGTGTTTATGTTTTGAATTGGAAGCCTTAAATCATTGTGGTTTGGTTGTTTTGGATTGATAAAGTGGTTATTTTTGAAAAAGGACTAAGCGAGTTGTGTCTCGGACTTGTGTTTCTTCAAAGCGAGTTTCTTTGTTATTTAAAGCGAGTTGGTACATGCGACTTAGCTGTTTAGCGAGTTGATATTTATGCTACTTGGGTTCTAAGCGAGTTGTTTCTTTAAGCGACTTGAGATCTAAAGCGACTTGCTACTTAGCGAGTTGTAACGTTAGCGAGTTAACTTGCGAGTTGAGACTTAAGCGAGTTGGCTATTTAGCGACTTGATTAATTAAGCGAGTTGAGTGTGTTGCGAGTTGACTGCTTATGCGAGTTGTGTGTTTAGCGACTTGTTCATTTAGACCTTTTTCTTCTTCGTGTTACGTTCTTACGGTTGTTCTTTTGGTTTAGTAAAATCCCGTGAAAGAATCAATTTCCCGGTTTAATCAAAGAATTGCAAAATCCCGTAGAGCTTGAAACATGTCTACAAACGTTCCTACTATCATCTCCACTGTTGCCGAGGATGTTCAAGCAGCTGGTTCAGATACTCGTCCACCCATGCTTGACAGAACTGACTACGATTCTTGGGCTCAACGAATCAGATTGTACTGCCTTGGAAAGGAAAATGGTGTCAACATTCTCAAATCCATTGATGAAGGACCGTATCGAGTTGAGACGACTAGAGATGTACTTGATACTGCTGAAGATGGAACTCGGATTTACGGAATGGACAGACCAAAGATGTATGATGAGCTTGATGATAAGGAGAAAAAGAGATTCGATGCTGATATCAGGGCTTCAAACATTGTTCTTCAAGGTCTTCCTAAAGACATCTACAAGCTGATCAATCACAACACCGAAGCAAAGGCAGTATGGGATAATGTCAAGATGCTTCTCTCAGGTTCAGAATTAACTATGGAAGACAGAGAATCACAACTCTATGACGAATTTGAACACTTCAAGATGAAACCAGATGAGAGTGTCTATGAGTACTATGTGAGATTTCATAAGTTGGTGAATGACATGAGGAACATCAGAATGACTATGCCTAACATTCAGCTGAACTCAAAATTTGTGAACAACATGAATCCCGAATGGCACAAGTTTGTCACCTCTGTGAAGCTCACTAAAGGATTGAAGAATACAAACTATGAGCAACTCTATGCCTTCCTCCTTCAGAATGAGAGACATGCTATGTTTGAAAAATTGGTTCTTAATCAGTTCAAAACCAACCAGGGAGAGACAAGCTCGTCTAATGACTCAACTGCCTTCTACTCAAACATCGGAATCACAACCAAAGCCTCACAAGTCATACCCATGGGAAATGGTAATCACAAACTAATTCCTGATCCTATGTTCAAACAAGCTGATGCTGATGCACACGTGGGTAATTTCATTAATCAACTAGCTCTTCTGATTAGTCAAAACATGAATTCTCTCCCACAAACCAATAACAACCTCAGAACAGCATCTAACCCACACAATCAAGCTACTGTTAAAGATGGGAGGATCGTGGTGCAACCAGTTCAGGAAAGACAGTATGATCAGGGAAGAGGTGGAGCTGGTAGAGGTTATGTTGGTAATCAGAATCGAGGAAGGAATGGTAATCAAGGTCAAGCTAAGCTGATCAAATGTTATAATTGTGGTGGTGAGGGACACATTGCAAGGAACTGCACATCTCCAAAGCGTCCACAGAATGCTGATTACTTCAGAGATAAGATGCTGCTTGTGCAAGCTCAGGATAATGGTGCTGCTTTGGATGAAGAGGAATTGTTGTTTCTAGCTGAGGGCAATGCCAAGACCTATGATGCAGATGTGGATGAGCAGCCTATTCAGGAGATAGGTCACAATCATCAGAATGCCTTTCAAGTCGCTGACTGTGATGCATACGACTCTGATGTGGATGATGGACCTACTGCACACACAATCTTTATGGCTAGCATTTCTCCAATGGTTTCTCCCAAGGTCTCCTCTTCACCACAAGCTGGCCCATCCAAAGACACACTCATCTCAGAGGTACTAAAACTATACGATGATGCTGATGTGCAAAAGATGCATGACAAAGTACTATCAACTGAAACTTTTGTATCAAATATTGAAAATATGGGTAATATCAATGTTGTCCCATATGATCAATATGTGAAACAAAGTGAAAGTGAAGTTGTACCAAGTGATGCATCTCCTGCAGTCAACAATGACTATATTTTTGATGAATACACTGCCTGTGCCCCTGATGAGTCTGTAATATCTGAATTAAATGCCTATAAAGAACGTGTTGCTATTTATGAACAACGTGCTAAATTTGAGTTGACCACTCGTGAGCAGGAAATGGATGACCAAGTGCGTACAATTATTAGAAAAAGTAATTTTCGAGAAGAAGTATTAAAACAAGAGTTAAATTCCTTGCAAGAAAAGCTTTCTAAAACTGCTAAGCAAAAACAAGAACTTCAAGAAAATGTGAAAATGCTTAAGCAAGAATTTAATGCAAAGGAATCAAAACTCTTGAAAGATTTTTCTAATCTGAAAACTTTGAAAAACAAACTTGAAAACAAGTTGTACATACAAGGGAACACCATTCAGACTGCTCACATGATCACTAAGCATAGGGTCCTAAGCGATAAGCATAGCATTCCCCTTGTTAAGGAACCAAATCCAGAGGTCATTAAAAGGGCTAGAAATGCTCATAAGGTTCTTTATGATGGCAATGAAATCCTTAAACCTAGACAGAAACCTAGTTGCGTTGAGTGCACTGAGGAAGATAAGAAATCAGATGAAGTCACTAGGGAAAAGATGAACAAGAAATTAGATGATCCTAAATGTAGAGAGAAGAAAATAAAGATCACACCCCATGATTACAAGAAGGAAAACTGGATTGCCTTGAGCATGTTTAAACCTCAGACATTGTTGACTCCCGAACAAGTTTTCTGGAAAATGGATTTAGATAAGCAGAAAGCTGAAAATATTGTTGAAACAAACCCTCCTCTTTGGAAAATGCCTAGAGCGACTGTGTATCCTCCTAATACACCAATGCATCTTGTTCCTAGAACAATTGCCACTAAAAGCAAGACCTTAATTAGCCAATATGTTATACTTCAACTATTTGTTGATTTTGAGAAAACTTGCAAGAAAAGGATCACACCCACTGGTATTACGGAAGGAGAAAGGGGTTTTGAGCAAATGAAAGAATGTTATTTAACTGAGGTCATGCCTTTCTTTAAACTTCTAAAAGATCACTTTGAGAGTCTTAAAAAGGGGATAGAAACTGATATTAAGGGAATGGAAAAGGAATTTGATGCAATGATAGTTGAAGTTAGTGACTATGAGCGAGCACTAAAATATAATGAGATTGAGAGGAAGAACTTGCATACACTAAATGAGAACCTGATTTCTGAATGTATTACTCAGGATGTGTTTTTCACTGCTACAAATTGTTCCATTAATGCTTCCAAATTTCATGAATTATCGGTTGCACTGAAAGTCTCCCATGATCGTGTCATTGAGCTTGAAAAACTAATTCTGAACTAAACGAGAAAATTGAACTGGATGATCACGACAATTTGGTTAAACATTTTTCTAAACTGGAAGTTGAGCATTTTAATTTACAACTAAAATATCAACATCTTAAAGAAAATGTCAAAACTTCAAATATCAAGACATCCTCAGATGCTCCAGAGTTTGATGCAGTTTTTCAAATTAACAAACGTGATGAACAGATTCAAGCTCAGTGCAACACGATCAGAAAGTTGAAAGCCCAAATCTCTCAATTAAAGGGTCAAACGAACAATATGACAGGCTCCCAAATGCCTCCTCCTTTAGATTCTCAGAATTCTCAAACTTTTCATCTTCAAAACTTAGTTGATGCCTTACAAAAGGAAAACGAGAGTTTTCTAGAAGAAAATGAAAAGTTAAACGACATTTTAAAGAGTTATATGATTCAATAAAAGTCACCCGTGACCAAAACAACGAAAAAATAACGTCTTTACAAAAGGAAATTGAGAATCTGAGAAGTCAGGGAAATGGGAAACTGCCACTTGTTTTCAATAAGAATGTTGTCTCAAAGTCACCCTTAGACTGCAAATACACTGTGACAGTTAAATATATTCCTCCTCATCTTAGGAATAATGAACATGCTTTTCATGAATACTGTGCTCACCTTAAGGATAGTCTAGAATGTCTCCGTGAGATTGTCGAAGAGGATTTCATTAACAAACCTCTTGATAGTGAAATTAGGTTTGCTTGCCTCCGGGCCAAACGATCTCAAGAGTTGCTAGAATGTGTAATTGCAACATGTCCCAAATCCTTAACCTTAGGTGCAAAAGGCAAAGCTGTGATGCCTTGTTCTATGCCTAGTGCTGAGCCTTCAAACCATTCTAGGCCCAGTCTTAAGAAAGTATACATCAATGTGTCGTCTAGTAATACAGATCCTTGCACGTCTAGTTCAGGAATGCAAAAAGTAGATCAACCAACTAATGTTCCCATAATTCCCTCTACAGGAGTAATCAGTGACATTAAAGCGAGCAGGTCAAAGTCTCAAGACAATACAAGGAATGATAGGACCTCGCAAGCTAAAAATGTGCATTGGAAGAGAGTAGAAGACCAACCTAGGAACTTTAAGCTTGAGTTGAATAAAACGAATCGTGTTGATTCTAGTATTAGCCTTAGGCGTACTGTAATTAATTCGAATTCTGATACTATTTGCAAACCTTGTAATGATGTCTGCTTGAATTCTGTTGCTAATCATGAATGTGGTGTGAATGCTTTGTCTAATGCTGTCAAATGCCCAGTTAAAATTGTTAATGCTAATAATCGTGCAAATAAGGCAAAAGGCAAAAACGAAAGATTGTTAGAAAACAGTGGAAACCCACAGGAAGAACTTTTATAAAGATAGGTTATTATTGGATACCTTTTGGCCATAAGAATAATCAGTTTTGTTCTCAAACTGCTAAGATTATGCCCACTAGAAAATGGATGCCTACTGGTAGAACTATTCCCTTAAGAAGTGAACATACTTTGAATAGGTCAAATACAGACACCAGCATTGCATCTATTCCCAATGATTCCATTGCTTCTACTTCTGATATGGATGTTTCTATTTCTGATGTGGGTGTTCCAATTACTGTTACTAACCAAGTGGAACCCATTCTTGCATGGGGATCCCAATTATCCAGTTATCCATTCTTGTCTGTGTTCAACTGCAGATCGTTCAAATCGTTCTGTGGTACCTGGACTCAGGCTGTTCCAAGCATATGACTGGAGACCGGTCGCGGCTCATGAACTTCGTGAGCAAATTCATCGGGACAGTTAGATTCGGTAATGATCATTTCGGTGCAATTATGGGTTATGGTGATTATGTTGTTGGTGATAGTGTTATCTCTAGAGTATACTATGTGGAAGGTCTTGGTCATAATCTGTTCTCTGTCGGTCAATTCTGTGACTCTGATCTAGAAGTAGCCTTCAGAAAACATACTTGTTTTGTTAGAGAACTTGATGGTAAGGAACTTTTAAGAGGAACTCGTGGTTCAAATCTTTACACCATCTCTATAGAAGATATGATGAAGTCTTCTCCAATTTGCTTGCTGTCAAAGGCTTCAAAAACAAAGTCATGGTTATGGCATCGACGTCTCAATCACTTGAACTTCGGCACCATCAATGATCTCTCCAGAAAGGACTTAGTTGTAGGTTTACCTCGACTAAAGTATGAAAAGGATCATCTTTGTTCAGCATGTCAATTGGGAAAAAGCAAGAAGTATGCCCATAAACCCAAACCTACTAACTCTGTCACAGAAGTTCTTCATACAATTCATATGGATTTATGTGGACCAATGAGAGTGCAGAATATCTTTGGGAAGAAATATGTGTTAGTTGTAGTTGATGATTACTCTAGATTCACCTGGGTCAAGTTCTTAAGGACAAAGGATGAAACTCCTGATATCATCATCAAACTCATCAAACAGCTGCAGGTTCGACTTAACAAAACCGTCAGAATTATCCGGACAGACAATGGAACTGAGTTTGTTAACAAACAACTTAGTGAATTTTATGAAAGCATTGGAATCAGCCATCAAAGAAGTGTTCCACGAACTCCTCAACAGAACGGTGTAGTTGAAAGGCGAAATCGAACTCTTGTAGAAGCCGCTAGAACAATGCTGATTTACTCAAAAGTTCCAATGTTTCTCTGGGCTGAAGCTATTGCCACTGCATGCTACACACAAAATCGTTCCCTGATTCACACTGTTCATGGAAAGACACCATATGAACTTGTCCACAACAGAAAACCTAATCTCTCTTTCCTTCGTGTGTTTGGAGCATTGTGCTATCCAACTAATGAGGGTCAAGACTTAGGCAAACTTAGAGCTAAAGCAGACATTGGAGTATTTGTAGGGTATGCACCAAACAAAAAGGGATACCGAATCTACAACAAAAGAACCCGAAACATCATGGAAACAATTCACGTTACGTTTGATGAGCTGACCGGTCAAACGGCTCCTGAACAATTCAGTTCTGGACCCGCACTTCAAAACAGTCCAATTGGTTCATCCCTTGTTCCAAACTCTTCTCAAGAAACTCCATATGTACCTCCATCTGAAGATGATTTAAAGAAATTGTTTGATCCTATGTTTGATGAACTTTATGATCCGAGTACTAATGAGGTGTTGATCCCTACAACAGAGGCTGCTCATATTCCAGTGAATGAAGTCAATCCCTCAGTCTCAATATCTTTAAGTCAAGAAGCACCTGCTGCTGATCCTTCAGTCTCATCAACAAATCATCATTCTTCAAATGTACATCATGGAACTGTTTCTGGCTTCAATGATGAAGTTAATCCCTTTGCTACTCCTGAAGATGCTCCATTTGAAAACATATTTGCTCCTGAATCTTCATCAGAACCATCTTCGTCAGGAGACATCAACTCTGCTACTTCAGTCCCTCAACAACTACCACATGAACACCTCAGAAAATGGACTCACGATCATCCATTAGACAAAATCATTGGAAATCCCTCTCGTCCCAGTATCCACACGGAAACAACTTGCAACCGATGCCTTATGGTGCTTCTTCAACTCCGTACTCTCTAAGATCGAACCAAAAGATGTTAAAACCGCCATGAATGAAGATAGCTGGTTCAATGCTATGCAAGATGAAATTCATGAGTTCGATCGACTAGATGTATGGGAGTTAGTACCGGCTCCAGATTGTGCTATGATTATTGCTCTAAAATGGATCTTCAAAGTGAAACTTGATGAGCATGGTGATGTGTTGAAGAACAAGGCTCGATTAGTTGCTAAAGGATACCGTCAAGAGGAGGGTATTGACTTTGAAGAATCTTTTGCTCCAGTTGCTCGAATCGAGGCAATCAGAATCTTTCTGGCTAATGCTGCTAGTAAGAACATGGTAGTCTATCAGATGGATGTGAAGACGGCATTTCTGAACGGAGACCTTAAAGAAGTCGTCTACGTCAGCCAACCTGAAGGATTTGTAAATCAAGAGCATCCTACTCACGTTTATCGTTTGAAGAAGGCCCTTTACGGTTTAAAGCAAGCTCCAAGGGCATGGTATGATACACTGTCAAAGTTTCTTCTATCAACCGGATTTAGCAAAGGAGCAGTTGATCCAACATTGTTCACCAGGAAGTCAGGCAAACATTTAATTCATGTTCAAATTTATGTTGATGATATTATTTTTGCCTCGACTGACCCAATGGAATGTGATCGTTTTTCTAATGAAATGAGTTCAAAATTTCAAATGTCAATGATGGGACAAATGTCATTTTTCTTGGGATTACAAATTTCACAAAGTCCCGGAGGCATTTTCATAAATCAATCTAAATATGCAACTGAGATCTTAAAGAAATTTGGATTTGATTCAAGTGACCCTGTTGACACTCCCATGATTGATCGAACCAAACTAGATGAGGACCTCTCAGGGATCATGATAGACCAAACAAAATATCATAGTATGATTGGATCCCTGATGTACCTCACAGCTAGTAGACCAGACATCTTGTTCGCTGTTTGCATGTGTGCTAGATACCAGGCTAAGCCTACTAAAAAGCACCTTGAAGCGGTTAAACGGGTCTTTCGGTATCTCCAAGGAACCATCAATATGGGACTTTGGTACCCGAAAGACACCGGTATGTCACTAACAGCCTATGCAGATGCTGATCATGCAGGATGTCAAGATACTCGTCGAAGTACATCTGGAGGTGCTCAGTTTTTGGGTGATAAGCTTGTGAGCTGGTCTTCAAAGAAGCAAATGAGTACTTCTATTTCCTCTACAGAGGCTGAATACATAGCCATGTCATCTTGTTGTGCTCAAATCTTATGGATGAGATCTCAATTATCTGACTATGGCTTTGAATTCAACAAAATCCCTCTGTACTGTGATAATAAAAGTGCTATTGCTCTCTCATGCAACAACGTTCAACACTCAAGAGCAAAGCATATCGACATTCGACATCATTTCATCAGGGAACAAGTGGAAAAAGGTGTGGTGGAACTCTATTTTGTGAGGTCTGAATATCAGTTAGCAGACATCTTCACCAAAGCTCTTCCAAGAGAACGTTTTGAGTTTATTCTTCCACGTCTTGGCTTGAAAAGTCTTCAACCAGAAACACTCAAACGTCTTCAGGAGGAAGACGAGGAGTAAAGGTCTATCTTCATCTATCTCTTGTATATATCTATTCGAAAAACAAAATACAAAATTATAAAACCTTCAAAAACCATAAAAATCTGAAAAATTCAAAAAACTTCAAAAATATTGTCAATTTGTCATGTTTTTCTCAGTTCGATTATATCTACGGTCTTTGTGCTGTCATTCAAAGAATGACACGGGACTTTAGATGTTGTTCGAATTCTTATAAAAAAAATGGGAGAAAGAGAAACAATGGTTTATTGTCATTTCAGGCAGTAACCTGCTTTTTCAAAGAAAGAACAGAGCCATACTTTATCATGTTTTCAAAATTCCATGCTCTGATTCTTTAAACATTTATCTGCTGAAAACTAACTGCTTTGAAAAATAACTCAGTCTCTATTTTTGATAATCATCTGGACTTATTTGTCAAAATATCAATCTCTCAATCAACAACCTATGTCATTGATTGAGGGGAGAATGATTTCAATTAAATTAAAAAGTTATTTGGCATTCAATTGTTTTCAAAAGATATTCATGCATGTTTTATCAATGGAGTTTAAAGTCTTAAAATCCGATCCATTATCAGTTAAAACGCTTTCATAATCAAGTCACAATTCTCCTTAAAAGCTTTCAAAATCAATTTAAATCTATAAGAGATCACAAATCTCAAATGATTTGATAATTGTGATCGGGGAGAATGTGTGATTTAAATTGGATTTAAACTGATAATTCGGTAAATGGTTTTATAAGGATGTACAAGCTCTCCTTCCCACATGTGACAAACGATTTCAAATTTTCCATGCACATGTTGAGGGGAGCATCTATCTTAAACCTATGATTTGAAACGTGATAACTTATCTCAAGGTGCAGGTTCCCTCTAGTATGTGCAAAACTCTTTTCAAATCTCGAGGCACATATTGAGGGGAGCAAAATCATGAAAACCTCATCCTTCCCCAAAATGCTTTATCTACTTGATTCGATTAGGGAAGTGATATTGATATTTTTTGAAAATGGTAATCAAAGAAGTTAATTCTTTCTCTTGCCTCCGTGTGGAAAACTATTTCAAATACTTGATTCACATGTTGAGGAGGAGTTCTTCTTCTAAAAATATCAAAAACAATTCAGGTACAAAATGCTTTGATAAAATATCATAAGTATCTGGATTGATTTTCAAATGGTTTTCAATTGGTTCCTATGGCAGATGAACAATACCAAAAAGACCGACCAACTTTACATTATGTATGGTGATATAAGGACGATAAGGTTAGGTATGTGTTCCCATGATCCGCCAGAACCGGAGGGATCTACCCAGGGACTATCCACTAGTTAGTGTAGAGTTCTTAGGTATGATGATAAAAGGAGAAAAATGAGATATGGGAAGAGTGCGGACTGAGACTGAGCTAGTACTGGAATAAACCCAACAAGGTTCTAGCTATGAAGTCTCGGTAAGCACTGAAGGGGTTGAAGAATTAAAAAGAATTGAATGAGAAAAGGGTGAAAACAAATAGCCCTCCATTTATTCAACCTTAGGGCAGAAACCGGGTTCAATTCATATGCTACTGAAGGTAACATCGGTATTGAAGACAAGACGTCATGGACCCAGTGACGCACTGCACTTCAACTTTCCAAACCACTCAAGTTCCTCTTAAAAGGACTTGTTTCATTCTCACGGGAACCGACATTATCTATCGACTTTCTCTTAGAGATTGTTGATATTGAAGGAGGAGACCCTCTCCCTAGTCTCCGATATAGGATCCAAATATGCACAAATTGAGTCTAGTGCCACGAGATCATCAATAAATCTCATTAGGACACTTTCAATGAAGACTCTCTGTTTCACACAATGTGGAAAGAGAGATTATATCTTGAGTCCTACGCATTATCCTTGTGGTATTGCCAGAACATCTGAGTGATGTGTTTACATATTCACTGTGAAGATGGAAAGCCTTCTGGAGCCAACATCTAACAAGCTCCTGGTAGGTGGCATGTGAGATCTATTATACAGATCAACCATGTGACAACTGAACAGAAACAATGGGGCGATTCAATCTTTTGAATCAATCCTGGTTCAGGTTATGGATTGACGGATACCTTTGAAAACCGGTCTTTGTGCTTTAAAACTCTTTTCATTAGCACGTCGACCGTGTACTAATTTTTCAAATCAAAAGGTGTTTTATGATTGATAATTGATTTTCATTAAAACCTTCGTTATATTGCAAAAACAATTTCTATTGAGCAATACACGATTGTTTTTCAAATCTCTTTTCATCAATCAGTGGACGTAAATTCGCTGGTTCACTCACTCCGTGTTGTCTTCTTTGAGACATTCCGGTTTGAGAACAGCTAGAGCAGCTGCGAAACCCTGTCAAGGAAATTCTTCGGAATTATACCTGATCACAGGCAGTACTTGTACTGATCAACGGGGAACCGTGGGCCGTGTACCTCAATTCATCGAAAGTGATCAAAGACACTTTCGTGCGCTTTATTGCTAACTGTCTTATGCAGGTACACCCCGACGTTTGCAGCTGATCAGTATGAAGCGGTCAATCCATAGCCACATGCTCACCTAACACATTCATCTCAAAAGAAATCATGATTAGTGCATCAATATATTTTCACTCCATGCTTCTGCTACGCTGCTGCCAATATCATGAATCAACGAATGCTTCCGCTACTCTGATGAGAAGATATCATGATCCAGAATGTGAGCATGTCGGTCCGAAAGTCACAACATCACATAATACCAACACCACAATGGATGTATCAGAGATTTTCTATTAGCTGATGATCTCAAAAGCTGGCTCAACATTATTATCACGTGGATCAGTAAAAGACCTCCACTTGGATTAACCAAACATGCAATGAGTGGAATCAATGACTACGAGCTTCGGAGCAAAGTACTACATCAAGAATGCAAGATCAATTGTTAATGTAATATCCGATTGTATTCAATGTCATTTTAGTATATGTTTGAGGTGACCTCCCTTAGGGGGAGATTGTTAGGAATTAGAAATTCCAGGTATTAAAGAGTCGGTCACCTCAAGTATATGTAATCGTTAGAAAGCTCGTAGTCATAGTACTTTTATGTTAAGTAGTATTTAGTTTAGTAACACCGTGGAGGACGGACGGGTCTTTACCCACTGTATGCCTGATCCACAGCCCGTTGTGTGGCGTTTTATTGTAAGACTATAAATACTCTCTACCTTCCAAGGTAGAGAGTTGGAGCTCATAATAATATTTTCTTTCTCTCACTATAGTTCCCAACTCTCTTCCTTTATCTCACTAGAACTCTCTCTCTCTAACATTCTTATACGCCTACTTTGCTCATGGTTTAGAGTGTTTGTGAAATCCAATATTCAACAATTTCCACTTTGATATATTTCATACACACCCGAGAGATGTGAGTATCCAAACACCCCTTGTGAGGTGCTAGTATGTAATTTCCGTGCTTGTTATAACTTTTGCGGGGCTTATATGTGTTGTGGATCGTTCTAAACTAATGCTTCATGACCCCTAACTTATAAATTAATTTTCTAAAAGCACATTTGCTTGAGGACAAGCAAATACCAAGTGTAGGGATATTCGATAAGGTTTTAAAATGTACCTTTTTGAGGGGTCGTTTAAGCCCTTATTTGATCACTTTTGTATCCAAGTTATTACTTAATA
Organism: Chrysanthemum makinoi; assembly: GCA_910596185.1. NCBI lineage: Eukaryota > Viridiplantae > Streptophyta > Magnoliopsida > Asterales > Asteraceae > Chrysanthemum > Chrysanthemum makinoi. Next base: position 106,016,378 of record OU343218.1, on the reverse strand, counting down.
TCGTCTTTTCACTTTTAGGTATCTTGAAGGCAAAATGCCGGAATGACACTTATTTGGACCTAAAGGCGCCAATATACGTAAGAAAATGGCCAAAGTCAAGAATCGAGACACTCAGCTGCCGGAGCTGAAGGGGACGGGTGTCGCACAAATCGTGACGCCCGAAAAACTTTTAAGTGACGCTCAAGAGCCAACCGCATATTTACAAGTGACGGCTTCGTGTTTTAAAAGAGTAGGGCTGCCGCAACTCGACGCCTAGATTTGATCCGCACGACGCCGAGATGAAGGGGACGGCGTACCAAGCATAAGGTGACGCCGTCGCAAGACTAACGTGGCCAAGACGAAACCCTAATAACGGCGCACCGGCGCCACAGATCATAAGGTGACGTCGTCGCATTTGTAATCTTATATATAGAATCCGAATTTTTTAGTTTTCAGGGTGTAGTCTTTGGAGTAAAAACCTAAACCGAACCAAGGCTGTCTTGTACAGTATTTTAGGGTTCCATACCCTATCTTACATCAAGATAAGTGTTTTACTTCATTAATTCAATTATGTCTTCAATTACTTGTGTGTATGCTTGCATGTTTCCCCTATCCAGCTAATTTACTTGTGTGTTTGCTTAGGGAATATGAAACTTAATTATTGAATATTGATTGGTTGTCTCTTATCTTAATTGTTAATGATCTAGTATTGCGATAGGTCATTCGTTGTGTAGTTAATGCTTGATTAATCTTTGTGAACCATAGCTTATAGTACCTAGAGTCATTGTAGGCTAAACCATCCGAAGAGTACCTTAGAGTTAAAGTTTATAAATCCTAGAGATTTTGTAGTCATTAACCTTTGGTAGTTTCAAAGAGATAAGGATAAACGCATACCCTACGACCTTGGACACACAACGCAATTAATAATAAGGACGTAACAATTCAACCACAAATAAGAGATAATTAAGGAGTAATAAAACCTAAGTAAACACATCTTTAAATCATCATACGAGCACACAATAATTAGACATAGACTACATACACCTTAGATTAGATAATTAGAAGAATAGAGTAATCGGTAGAAATACCAACCCCCCAAATCCATACCCCGAGATTCGTACCTTTCCATTTCTTAAAAACATAAAAAAGATAAAAAATAATCTTCCTCAACCCCAACCTTAGCGTAGTAACTTCTCACTAGCATTCCTATTCCCCTAGAGAACGATATCAATTCCCGTGGTTTACGCTAATACTACACTACAACGATTAGGTTCACTGCCTAGGGTGTTGAAAAACTTGCTCGACGAAAAGGAAGTTCCTTTGACCCCGAACGACGCGTGTAGCGTTATCAGCTTGTTGCATATGCTAAATGCAACCGTGATTCCTATGAAAGTGAGTTAGGTTTGTTTTTATTTTTCATTTTTCTTTTTAGAATTATGCTTGTCGGTAGTGTGATTTCAGGGATTGAAGTTTGTTCATGATGCTTATACGAAGGCACGTCTCTTTTCGTGAGCCTTCTTTCTTTTTGGAGCAAATTTCAGGGAAGTTCTTGCTCTAATTCTACTTTTCTCTTCACCTTTATTTAAACGCTTAGTACAAAAGGGACTTTGTATAATTCAAGTGGGGGGGAGTAGAATTATCTCTTAAACTTTATTTTGCCCTCATTTTTCTAGTTTATTTTGAAAAATTATGCCATTTTTAAAATTTTGACATGTTTTTCTTAACCTAACTAGAATAGACCTTAGCTGAGCACATACAACCCTTGATATTATATGGTGAGATTAGCCTTATCCGTTTCTAATATTTTACCTCAAATCCACCAAATTATGAGTGTGCCGGTAGCTTGTAAACTTTATAACTTGGCCTTTACATCATTTCGAGACCATAAACGAGGTATGTTGAGTTAGCTCGATGTATTTGGACTTTTCAGTTTTAGAAGGCAATATTATAGGATTATCACCCAAATAGCCTACCATTGTGTGTCTATCGATTAGTCACCTCGACTTCTCGACCCCCATGTGAAACCCTTTTATTGCACTCACTTTTAGTGTAAGATACCCCTAGATATACCCATCTGAGACATTCCTTTCATTTTGTTAACCCATTATATTGTTTCGATACACCTATACACCTTAGTCTACCCTGTAGTCTTTATTTGTGATTGGGAAGTCATAATTTGCCTAAGTTCAAGGTTTAAATGGAAAGGTTCGGAAATCACGCTTTTGTCGACGACATATTCCTGAAGATCATTGAAGACCCCCCAAATTCTCATTGTTCATCTCAAGTGGGGGGATATTATGTTTAGTTATTATTTTTATGTTGAAAAAAAAATGATTCGAAAAAAAAAGAAAAAAAAAAATTGTTATGTTATTTAGTTATTGTAAAAGTGCATTGTTATAAGCACTATGTTGTGAGCTTTATAGATTTAGTATCGAGGAGGCCACCTCGGTCACATTCGAAGATTGGAGTTGGTAATTATGCCAAAAGTTGGAGAAAAGGTAGTGTTTCCATCACGGCGTCCTCTAATGACACATCTACCTAGTATTTCATGATCCGGTTTCTTGACTTCAAAGCTTGAACTTTGGGCGGACGGTAAGTGGTGATGACTTGGTTATAGATTTAGACTACCTGCTTGATTTTTATTTTACACCATTTATATATCCCATGTGTTATCCTACCCTTTAGTCATGAAGCGTGTCTAGGTGATGCAGCGAGCAATCTATGGTGTCTTGGCCATGGATTTGGTCATGTATCATTGATTTTTTCCACTTCGCCGTGACATTTAGTAATGACGAGTCACCCCTTAACCTTTGTCGTGTCTACCCATATTGCCTTCAGAATTGTTTAGGCCTTAACTCTAGTGGTGGAGATTTGTGTAACCGCCAAGCTTATGATAGAATACATGCTATGACTGTGCGATTGAGTGATCACCCCGAAATTGACACTTAGAATACTTGAGAGATTTGAGTGTTTCATTCCCATTCGGTGAGGTGTTCGGCTTTGTTTTATTCTAGCATAAGGGATTTGTAAACTTATATTTTCCAGGTTCTGGGAGATATCTTTTTAGGAATCTTTCTAATAAGGTCTACTTGAGGGCAAGTAGAGTTCAAGTGGGGGATATTTGATAACATCAAATAGTCCTGAATATTAAGTGTCAATTTCCCCCGATAATGCTTGTAATTTATATCATTTATATGGATTTACGCTTGTTTTCCATTGTTTTCCACTTTTAGGTAACTTACGAGCATTGGAGCTAAAGAGATGCGGAATTGGAGAAATATCAAAGATTTATCATAGTATGCTGACTTTGAAGAAGTTACGACGTAACTCATCTCTCACATTACGCCGTAACTAAAGTGTGACTTAGAAAACCAACTCATCAGAAGGTTACGGCGTAGCTCTCCCCAAAGACTACAACGTAACTTATTAGGTCAAATGAGGTTCCACGCCGCTGATAACTACGCCGTAACTATTTTATCAACTACGGCGTAACCATGGAATATTGAAGATACGGCATAACTACTTGTTAGGTTACGCCGTAACTAGCAGATCTAGTGCAAATTACGAAGGAATTGAAGATTACGGCGTAACTCTTATATTAGTTACGCCGTAACCCATATCTGGCCTATAAATACCCCACGATTTCCAGCATTTTAGAGTATCCCATTCCACACACCACAACTAAATAACGTGGGAAGAAGCCAAAGGCAGGTCTAGATGAGCATACGGAGCTGTCTCCAAGGGAGAAATCAATCCCCTATGATAAGCATTGGCATTTTATCTTTTTTTTACTTTCGATTCATGTATTTCGTAACTTTGAAGATTGAATTGATTTGTATGGTTAATATGAGTGGCTAAGCACCTCTTGGTGCTGGCCTATTTATGATTCCTTAATTGTTTTGTTTACGTTTATATTACTTCCGTATAATTATTTCTAAGTGTATGCATGCATAGTTTATTGGTAGCTACGCTTGTTTCGGTAGTTTTGAATGACGGTAGAGGATAGTTGCTTAGGAGATATGACCAACTGACCCTAAGTGAGTAGACTGAGACGGGAAGGGTAAGATATGACCAACTGACGACCCTTTCTACTTGTGCGATTTGACCAACTGATCACCTACCGTTTGGATGAACTTAAGAATTAGGGGTGAGTGTTTGTTGCTAACGCCGGCACTCACTATTATGAATCTAGCATGTAGCGGTACTTAATGACTTGGCTTAGGGACCAGGAACAACTGGACTTATGAGGGGACACCTGACTTCTCCAGTGGTGGCATCTTTGCTGATAGGTTAGGGCGAATTGACCAAATGTTGTCCTCTCGAATTTGACCCCACCTGAAGTAATTGGAAGCAAGTAGACGTAGACATTACTAGTTAGGAGGATTAACTAGGTTAGCACCACTCTCCTCTATTGATTAAACCTTTGCCTTTTATCTGCTTTTATCTGCTTTAGTAGTTAATTAATTCCTTATCGAAATCATTATTAAAATTTGTGACACCTAGACTTAGTAATAATCCAACACACATAGCTCCTGGGACGACCTCGATTTTACCAAATACTACACTACACACGACCGGGTACACTGCCCGTTAGTGCATTAGGGTAGACCATAGGTATAACGAGACAATATAAATATCAAAACCTGGTCAGTAAAAGCTGCATCAATTCTTTAGCTAAAAAATTTGATCTAGAAATGTCCAACACATCTTGTATTTAAAGTATAATAAGAAACCCAAACTGATTTATTTCCATGGATCCGGTATACTAGTTCCTTAATAAAGTTCAATCCAATTTTGCACGTACATTGGATGTTAAGAAATCAACCATGAAGAACTATTGTTTTAATAGTTTCAAGGGTATATTGGTAATTTTGTTAGCTTCCATGCTCTTTTCTTTCTACTTAAAATACAAACTCAAGAACACAAATTGCAATACCCATTTTCTTCACAATGTCATCCCTTACTCTACCATTCCCATTCCATCCCTTTCCATTCTTTAAAATTTAGACTCGAGAATAGAGCGAGTCCTTCCACTTCTCTTCCTCCCATAAAAAATCTCTATAACAAAAACTTTTCAATTTATTTCATTTTCTTTTCCTTTCTCCGGTAAATGGATCTCGAGAACACAAAGTGTTGCTAAAAAAAAGGATTTTAAGGGCGTCAAATATGTTACTTCATAAAAGAGTGTCATTGAATTTGTTAAAATTACACTGATTGGATGAACCTATTAAGTGTAAACCTTTTAGAGATAGGATTAAGCATAAACCAAAGCTCCCACTAATAAGTAAATAGGTTGAAAATGTGACCCCTACGACTCAACTTGATTCGGGGTTCACCTCTTGAGATTTGTGGTAGAACCATTCAGATTGATAGCGATATAACCTCGGGGTATGATCCACCACCAGAGTCCAAGAAGTACATAAACATCAATGGCACTTTGTGATCGTTTTTCGAGGATATAAGAGTTAGAACATAATTAGATACACTAGGCCAAATATTTTTAGGACCAAATCCTGTGTACGACAATGAATTACGACTTATCTCATTTTTCATGAGTTCCGGACGTGTTGTCCCCTTAAAGCCACATTTCTCACCACCTATTAAAAATCAAAAGAAACACATTCATAATCAAATAAATAAACACATAAACATAATATTGATGACAACATTAACGATATTATAAGTCCATTAATCTGATAACAATAAAATGTATTGTGACACCAACCCCTTCATGGACATGGATTTGATCTGTCTTTTTATGAAGAGGATTTGAATTATAGTCTGGTTTAGTACGAAATATGGTCATTTTTTTCGACATGGTTTTGAACTCACCATGATAATTTCTAGAAGGGCAAAGAATTTAGAATAGCTGTTTAAAATTGCCTCTACTTCGCATAAAACGCAGGCTTCTAACTCTGTGTCATTCCTTTCGATAATTGGAATTCCAAGTGTTTTAGAAAGTATGTTTAAGACATCTTCTGACATCTGTTTCCAAAAGGTTTTTCATAAGCTTTTTGGATTAGAAACGTCACAAAAGATTAAAATTTGGACAAATAAAGTCGTGCAGCACTTGCATAAAAAGCAGCTTCTTCTAACGCTATTTTCCATTCTTGATCATCACCGAGCAACCCCAACGCCTCACATGCTGCCCTATTTGTTGGATATACCTTGTTGATCACCTTCCGTATGTCTTTAAAGGATTTGCAGCCTTTTTGATGGCATAAGAGCATTCTCTCATAAAATAAGTCTCCTAAGCTTGGATGTATATATGTTAGCCTCCCAATTGCTGGTTTATTCAGATTCCGTCGCCTTTGCCAATACTTGTCACCATTATACCATACGAACTCAGATAGGAAATCCAAATATGTAAGGTGCCGACCGTCTTCCCATCTTGAGTTATAGTTTAACCATTTAGTGAGTGTTGTCTTCTTGTTGCAAGGGTTGGAAATAATCGAGTTGTTGTTGTCATTGGCCCTGAAAGTAATCCACTGCATGTATTCTAAATGTACTGCGAGTATCTGAACAGCTGGATCTCTTCTATGTATGTCAAAACTGAAGATCCTCCAGCATGCTTCATGCGGCCCAATGAACCTTGATTCTTGAAAGTTTTTGATTTCGTCAATTTATATCGTTTGTTGCTGTGTAGAAGAAGATGATGCCCCAACAGGTTTTGTTATATTGGCAACGACGCGGTCAGTTCCCTTGGAGATATACTTGAAAAGGTATTTAATCAACATTGTCCATCCACAGTATTCAACGTTGATGTGTGCATAGTATCGCATACACAACATTCGATTATATGGGACAACGTACGCATTATCAGGCTGCACATTATTTTTTATGTGGTTATACATGTATATCGTCTTCTATAGTGTACATATCCATCTTTATCGATGTATGTTTTTTCACAATATTGCTTTGGGAAGTTGCGGTTACATTTATCGGTTCCCTGCATACATGGAGCATTCTTGTTTGCTTCTCCACATGCACCGTGTATCATCAACTCTGAAATGATTTTGTAACCTTCTGATCTTCTGTTGGTCTGTAATTCTGCCGAAATATATGTGTCTACTTCTTCGTCAGGCTTATTTTTGTTGCCTCTGAAATCCATATTAATGTATAGCAGTGTGGGAGGCCACGTTTTTGGAACTCAATTGTATATAAAGCTGTAACATGAAGAGTGGGAATAATGTTAGTCATTTGTTTTTGGTTTAACATATATTAAAAAAAACTTATCATTTTATTTTTGTATAGGTAGTCAATAGCCATCTATGATGTTATATTTTGATTAAATAACAATAAAAGGTTTGGAAATAGAAGTAATTTCGTGCCCTTGTTGTGGAACTGGTATGGAAACCATTTCTCATGTGCTCTTTACATGTAACCTTGCGAAAGAGGTTTGGTTGAAGATCGTGCAATGGTGTCAAGTTCATATGCCAGAGGTTGGCTCCTTTGAAGATTGGGTGTCATGGTGTAATCAATGCCCAAACGCTATCAATAGTCGAGTGAGGCTTGAAGTTATCGGGTTGACAACATGTTGGATGTTATGGAGGTACAGAAATTCGATGACATTTGATTCCGGTAGAATGTTCAAACGTGATCTAGTAGATAATATTATCTTGTATTCTTTCTTGTGGTTTAAGCATCGAAACTCAAAGAGTAATATCTCTTGGGTTGAATGGCTTAAACATCCTTTATACTGTTGTTTAGTCTAGCGTTTTGCTAGACTTTTCTCTCGTTTTAATCTAATGCTGTTCAAAAAAAAAATAACAATAAAAGACTTTTTTTAAAGTAGTTTTAGACAATACTTGTTGTGACTCAGCCAAGAGTTCTGGTATTTTTGAGAAATTTTATGACATCTTGCAATTTCTTTTCAAAGACACGTACCACGACGTCAGCTCTATCTGCGGTAGTTAGTTCAGGGAAGTCTTCCATATATTCCATAATTTCTGGCCATTCAATGTTGCACGTGAATGTGATATAGAACGATGGGTTTCCATGTACGCGACAAATCGCTAACGTATCTAGGTAGTGGTTGCACATGTACCTCGGCCCACCAGTGAAAGACGTTGGGAGTATGATTCTTGTACCAACATTATTTCCATCACGGTCTCCTCTCATAAATGCGTCATACAGCCCTGAAAGATATTCGTTTCTAAAGTCATTTTGTTTCTCAAATAAAATCCAGCCTGCTTTGTTCGACTGCACAGTAAGCTGTCACAACATATTGCTGGAAAAGGCACCCTGCTCTTGGTAATAAAGTGTAATGGTTAACGCGATCATATATCTGATAGGCGTAATACATTTTCATCGACATTTTTGTGTGTTTGCGAGAACTACCAGTTCAGCCTTTAATTCCATGTCTTTTTGGTAACCTTCTTCGCCATAAACGAATATCAATGGAAAATGAAGGGACATGTAACAGGGATGTAATTTGTTTCCCTTTGAGCTGCTCGTGAATGTTCTTGAATGATGATGTCAAAGCTTCCTGGTTTTCTTCAAACACTATGGCACCAACTGTTTCGGCTGTTGGAAGTTCGTATCGGCGAGTACCGACAACACTATAAACTTTAACCTCTGGTATTGCAGCCTCCAAGTATTTGTCTCTTGCGATGCGAAACAATTGTACCAATGCGTTATGGTTATCCAAGAATTCAATTAACCCTTCAACAACTTCTCTTTTCAGGCCACTTTTTTGTTCGCCACCAAAGTGTAACATCCGGTTGTCAATTTTGTTATCTGTTTCATATATGTATAATTGTAAAAAACATGGACGTTTTCATTCTTCTGGACAGTGTGACCCAATGTTGTGATATATTTGGCTTGAAATGCGGAATACATAAGGCCTCGTTCCTTTGTTAATCGAATCGTCAACCTGTGCCCCAAAGGATGTCATGCTGAACATTTGATTATACGCTCTTATGTTTTCCATGAAATGACTGTTTTTGTATAACTCTTTTATGTATTTTGGGTAGTCTTAATGTTCATTGACGACTATGCAACCACCTAAGCAGCATTTATGATACTGAGGATGGGTGGTTTTAGATGGATGCATCAACCTTTCTTCTTTCCAAAGTCTAGCCCACATTATTCGCAACTTTGATCACATTTTCCAAACTGTGCATATTCCAGAGGTGGTCCTATATAATAAGAAAGTACAAATAAGAAAGGCTTTAAGAGTAAGTAAAAGAAATTAAACATGTAGAGGTAAAAGCTGAAGCTAACCTTTGTTTTTGTTACGTTTGAAATTTTCTTTTTCATTTTCATTTGGGAATATGCTATTTAATGGTCTGCTGGTACATGTATTTGTACAATAAAAAAATTGTAATAAGTTAGGATAATTTAAGGATGCGTACACGCTGTAAATTTGTTTAGCCATTAGTCGTAATACTTACTTTTGGAAAGCTGTCGTCTAATGTTATTGTAATGAGAGGAATGTGGATGGCTATATATTTAAACAGGAGGTAAAAAAGGTATAAACATGTAGGAATAGTTGCTTAAACTAACCTTTGGATTTCTTGCGTCTGCAAATTTCAGTTTGATTTTCATTTTGAACTACACTGTTTAATACTGCATGTGCATGTGTATCTGTAGCATATAAATATTAGAGTAAGTTATGATAATTTTAGGTTGCATAGACGCAATCGTTTTGGGTAAACAATAGATATCGTACTTACTTTCAAAAAGCTGTTGTGTGGTGTTATTTTTGTAGGGCAAATGTAGTTGACGACTTTCGGTATGTGTTTCGTTAGCTGCAACAGGAATTTAGACAATTTGTGAGTATGTACATGATTATTAACTCCATCATTTAGATTCTTTTATGTAAATACCTGTACTTTGGCTTATATATGTTGCAGCACACTTTTGTTGGTAAATGTTATAGTTATCTATGCTGTCGCCATCGTTGTTGCTGTCATTTCTTGGACTTTTTTTTGTTACCAACACTTAGATAATTTGATGGTGTACCTGTGAGTTACATAACATAGTAAACGAAATTTAGAATAAAAGATATAAGAATAAAGAAATAGCAATTTTTCTAAAAGCATTACGCTGGGCTTACTTTGACAAATGTGATCGTCTTTATCACTGGCCATTGTAGGATGTAGAGAATCAACTGGTGTGTCACAATTCTTGTGAATACTCGAGTAACATAAGTTGTCTGCAAAGAATAAAATAACAACATTAATTTAACTACTGATAATAAAAATGTCGGCCAACTGTTTTAATATAAAATGATATTGACATAAGCTTACTTACGCATTCGGCTAATCTCTGATGTCTTACTGTTGGTATGTTCGCCCATTTGATGAACCGATAATAACCCTTGAGTAGTATTCATAGGTGGTGTCTTTGCATTTGTTGATCATGTGAAGAAGATCGCACTTTTTTTTCATTGGGTGTTGGTGATCTAAAAAATATACCCTTCCTTTTTGTTTTTGCGTAAGGATCATTTATAGTCACTTTGTTGTACAGTGTTGGTCGTATAAGTTGAAGGGTTTGGAGGACCAACATCTTCGGTGGGACAAACATATGGGTATCCAACGGTGACACTTTCACATTGTTGTCCATAAGGTTGTGTAACATTGTAACATGACACATTCTTATACTGATAGGTTTGAGTAGAACAATCATGTCGTTGTTGTTTATATTGGTTTTTCGCTTGTTCAACATAATTTTGCATAAAATTGTTTGGCAAACAGATTTTTTTGCTAATGTTAGGTGATACGGTACTAATGCTGTCAACATTACATGCATTGCTATTAGCAGGTTCATTAGATTCTTTCGCATCATTAGATATTAACTTTCTTTTTGCTTTCATATTTTTGCAAAACAAACAAATATTTAAACACAAATGGATGGCTAATACGTTGGGCATACAAAATATACAAATAACAATTTGAGTTGGTTACATTTGTAAATAAAGTAATGTAAAGTAAGGAAGTATATGTAGTATTTAAGGTAGTTTAATCTATCTAACAATAGCATATGTACCATGTTTTAGGATAAACATAAAACTGTTATGCTTAAGTATGTGAATGTAAATGGGCAGCAAACACCTTTGGCATGCACAATGTATAAAAAGTAATCTAATTTACTTGTAGTGTAGATTGTGTGACCATTTTTAAGAATCGAAACAATAAATGTTATGGTTAAATACCCTATCCTAGATACAACAGGTATGACAATTTAGGTATCTACTAATTCTATAAGTCAGACAAACATTGTTACATGCAATTAAGACAAAAAAAAATAAGCAGGAAACGTATTAAATTACATAGTTGTCGTACCTTATATGCTTCCAGATGGTAGGTTTAGGGGTAATAGTGTGCCGGTGATGTAATCCGGGTCTATCAACCTGAAATGACAAATGTTGCCTTTTTACAACACCCAATACGACAAAAAAAAAGGGAATAAGTACTGTAGGCGTATCTAAAAAAAACGGGTTGTGTCGGGTCAAGTACTGTAGAAGACGACGTCGTTTTCGACGAATATTAAAAAAATTATAATAAAATCTAAAATTTTAGTCGTCTATAAAGTTAGTGTCACAAAACATATATTAGCAAAAAACATTGTTTGTCGAAAATTTTAATTATAACATATTTGCAGTTGTGAACCAGATTTTTTATTAATGTATAATTGGAAAAAGCCACTAGGTATGGTGGGTGTAGAGAATAAACTGCACCTTTTATAAAAATTCACGCCGCATATATTGTCTTTTCTAAAACAAGTGGCCCTTATTCATTTTTTTTAAACAAGTGGGCTACATTTATTTTTTTAACATTATAATAATCATAAAGTTTTAACCTAATCCCGCTCTTAATATATCAAACAAACAACATCATAAATCCAAATCTAAATAAAACTTTAAATCTTAATCCAATTTCAAATCTTAATCTCAAACCCACATACAAACCAAACGAGCCCTTATTACACACATGAGCTAATCCAATCACTAACCGTTAAGCATGAGCTTATAAGCCAAACACCCTCTTTGGTGGTTTTTAAATAACCCAAATCTTCCTCACTAAGCACCAAGACAACACAAGACAAGATCTATAAATCCCTCACCGGACTTCATCACCTCTGATCCGCCACCACCACAACCATCGACCGTACCTCAGGTATTCAATTTTCACACCTGATCTATATCCTAACCCTAACTTTGCCGTTATAACGTCCGTTACATTTCCGTTAACTGTTTACTGTTATTTCGTAATTACATATCTGCATTTGTCAATCTGTTTATTAGGTTAATGATTATTAATAACATTATGATATGATCTGTCATTATATCTTATATGCTTTGATCTATTGGTTAAATTATTATGATGCTGTGATGGTACATTGTTGCTAATTAGTTTTTATATTTGCGATTGCGTGTTACTCTGTATATTATATGTGACGCGATGTGCGGTGACAAGTTTGCGTTATGAGATCTTACTCTTGTACAAATTTGTTGATAAACCGTAGAGTATGGTGTGTGATATAAGTTGCGTATCGGATAGCGTGTAACAGATGTGATTTTTTTCGAAGAGTCTGTTAAACGTTATCATGAAGTAAGATAATGTAGCAAACGGGATTCTAACATAGAATTTTGTGCGTTTTGTGATATGGTATCTATTATCTAAGTGTTGACAAAAGCAAAATAGGTATATTTTTATAATGCATTTGAAAATTTTGATGGACATAATAGATAAATTTAACTACTGAGTTGACGGGCTTTTAAACAAATGAGATGACAAAAAAGAATGTTAAATAAGTGTGTGTTTCGAATATCCACGACTTTTGATGTGAACTTAAGACAATTGTGGTTATCCTGCAACAGAAGTTATGGAGTAATCTTAGTTACATTGTTAGGTTAAACAGAGCACATCTTTACTGTTATTTTTAGGTTAAAATGATCGCGTGTTTATATTTTTAATTTTTGGTCTGCGTTTATGACTCTGTTTTTAAAGTTCATCTAACCAACCTGATATACGTAATTTTGTATAATTGAATGTGATTAATAAATTAGTAAATGATATGATTAGATTTATACCAATAGTGTCCCCGATGTGATCTAATTAGTCTATGCTTAGCTGATAATGAATTATTATATGTTGTGATAGTACATTGTTGCTACTTTGTTTATAAATATGCAATGTATGCTATAGTTTTTAAGCTATATGCTGATACGTTATAGATCCTATGTTCGGGTTTGATCGGTTCATAGTGATGTTTATGTTTGATACCCTTGGTTATGTTTGTGTTATGTGCTTCTATGCTTTTACGGACATATCTATGAACTTTAAATTTTAATATCTGATGTTATTTATTAAATAGGATATTAGCAGAGTATTTTACGACTTTGATGTTTTATATATTTGAAATGGATAGTATGAAATTCTAAGTTTTGATGCCTCATTAAAGCCAAAGACATACATTTGGATGATAAATTTTTTTTGTATACGAGTAGAATAATATAAATAAAACTTTGAATTTTTGATGGAGATAATTGAGAAAATTAAGGATCAAGTTTAGGAACTATTGAACATATGAAATGACAAGAAGTAATGTCTGTATTTGTGAATATCTTCTATTTCGAGGGGTATCTCTCAACTCATTTTGCTTCTCCATATGGGTTAGATGCGTCTATTTCCCAATATTCTCGACTTATGATCTCAACTTAAGACAATTGTGCTTATTTTGCAACAGTAAAATATGGAGAAATCTTGCACGCTACTTGTTCATTTCGGCGGAGGAACACCGGCAATTTCCAATGACATTAAGAAAGATCTTGAAGGAAATGATGACGCTGCAAAGATAGATGCCTTGAAGAATGCAATCTCGCTTTGCAGAATGGGGAGACTCTGCCACAGCTTTTCGTTACAATCGTCCGGTATGTTTTGCCTTCGGAGGATCACACCATGCAGAAACTACTTCTTCATTATCTTGAAATCATCGATAAGACCGACTCTAAAGGAAAAGTCTTACCTGAAATGATTTTAATCTGCCAAAACCTGAGAAATAATCTCCAGCAAATGAGTACATTCGTGGTGTGACTTTGAGGTTTCTGTGTCGAATATGTGAAGCGGAGATTACTGAGCCTTTGATTCCCTCTATATTGGCTAATTTAGAGCATCGGAATCCATTTGTAAGGAGGAATGCCATACTTGTTGTGAGTGCTATTTACAAGCTTCCACAAAGGGGATCAGCTTTTGGTTGACGCCCTAGAAATGATTGAAAATGTGCTTACGACTGAAGCAAACCAATCGGCAAAGAGAAATGCATTTCTTATGCTTTGCACTTGTGCACAAGACAATGCAGTTAATTACCTTTTGACCAATGTGGAAAAAGTGTCTGAATGGGGAGAATTGCTACAAATGGCTGTGTTGGACTTGATCCGCAAAGTGTGTAGAGCGAAGAAAGGAGAAAAAGGGAAGTACATAAAGATCATCATATCGCTGTTAGATGCTCCTTCCGCTGCTGTTATTTTTGAATGTGCTGGAACACTGGTATCTTTGTCATCTGCTCCTACAGCCATTAGGGCAGCAGCCAACACCTATTGCAAGCTCCTCCTCAATCAGAGTGACAAAAATGTGAAACTTATCGGGCTTGATTATTTGGAGGAACTCAAAACTTCCCATATGGAAATCATGGTCGATATGATAATGGACGTCCTCAGGGCACTCTCGAACCCAAATCATGATATTAGGAGGAAAACACTTGCTATGGTTCTTGATCTTATCACTCCTCGGAACATCAATGAAGTTGTTCTTACTTTGAAGAAGGAAGTAGTGAAAACTCAAAGTGGGGAGCTGGAGAAAGATGGGGAGTACCGCCAAATGCTTATACAAGCCATTCATTCTTGTGCCGTCAAGTTCCCTGAAGTTGCAGGCACTGTTGTACATATGTTAATTGATATCTTGGGTGACAGTAATGTTGCTTCAGCAATGGATGTAATTGTTTTTGTAAGAGAGATTATTGAATCAAATCCGAAGATGAGAGTCTCTATCATAACAAGGCTATTGGACTTGATCCGCAAAGCGTGTAGTGGAGCGAAGAAAGGAAAAACAAGGAAGTACATAGAGATCATCATATCGCTGTTAGATGCTCCTTCTACTGCTGTTATTTATGAATGTGCTGGAACATTGGTATCTTTATCATCTGATCCTCTAGACATTAGGGTGACAGCCAACGCCTATTGCAAGCTCCTCCTCCATCATAGTGACAACAATGTTAAACTTATCGTGCTTGGTCGTTTGGAGAAACTCAAAACTTCCCATAGGGAAATCATTGTCGATATGATAATGGACATCCTCAGGGCATTCTCAAGCCCAAATCATGATATTAGGAGGAAAACACTTGCTATCGTTCCTGATCTTATCACTCCTCGGAACATCAACGAAGTTTTTCTTACTTTGGAGAAGGAAATCGGGAAATTTCAAATTTTGGAGTTGGAGAAAGATGGGGAGTACCGTATAGAAGCCATTCATTATGTGGAGGTCAAGAGGGCTTTTAACGCTTTGTTCTCGAGTCAAGTTTATAAAATAAAAGAAGAGAAGAGAAGAAAAAGGAGAGAAAAGAAAGGAAGAAAATCACTTTCCTTCCTCTTTCTCCCAAAACCGGAAAGAAAATAGGGTACCAACAAAAACACTAACGCTCTGTTCTCGAGTTTTTTTTTTTAAGTAATGGAAGGGGATGAGAAGGGAAATCAAAAAATCAGTTTTTCCATTGATAACATCAAATAGTCCTGAATATTAAGTGCCAATTTCCCCCGATAATGCTTGTAATTTATATCATTTATATGGATTTACGCTTGTTTTCCATTGTTTTTCACTTTCAGGTAAATTACGAGCATTGGAGCTAAAGAGACGCGGAATTGGAGAAATATCAAAGATTTATCATAGTATGCTGATTTTAAAGAATTTACGGTGTAACTCTTCTCTCACATTACGCCGTAACTAAAGCGTGACTCAGAAAACCAACTCATCAGAAGCTTACGGCGTAACTCTCCCCAAAGGGTACGACGTAACTATATTACGACGTAACTAATTACGATGTAACCAAGTATATTGAAGACTACGGCGTAACCACTAATAAGGTTACGCCGTAACCAGCAGATCTAGTGCAAAATAGGAAGGAATTGAAGGTTACGGCGTAACTCTTATATTAGTTACGCCGTAACCCAGATCTGGCCTATAAATACCCCACGAATTCCAGCATTTCTAATCATCCCATTCCACACACAACAACCAGAGAACGTGGGAAAAAGCCAAAGGCCGGTCTAGAGGAGCATATGGAGCTGTCTCCAAGGGAGAAATCACTCCCCTATGATAAGCATTAGCATTTTATCTTTTCTTTACTTTCGATTCATGTATTTCATAACTTTGAATATTGAATTGATTTGTATGGTTAATATGAGCGGCTAAGCACCTCTTGGTGTTGGCCTAGTTATGATTCCTTAATTGTTTTGTTTGCGTTTATATTACTTCCGTATAATTATTTCTAAGTGTATGCATGCATAGTTTATTGGTAGCTACCCTTGTTTCGGTAGTTTTGAATGGCGGTAGAGGCCAATTGCCTAGGAGATATGACCAACTGACCCTAGGTGAGCGGACTGAGACGGGAAGGGCAAGATATGACCAACTGACGACCCTTTCTACTTGTGTGATTTGACCAACTGATCACCTACCATTTGGATGAACTTAAGAATTAGGGGGTGAGTGTTTAAGTTGCTAACTCCCGGGCACTCACTAGTATAAATCTAGCATGTAGCGGTACTTAATGACTTGGCTTAGGGGACCAGGGACAACAGGACTTATGAGGGGACACCTGACTTCTCCTGTGGTGGCATCTTTGCTGATGGGTTAGGTCGAATTGACCAAATGTTCTCCTCTCGACTTTGACCCACCTGAAGTAATTGGAAGCAAGTAGACGTAGACATAACTAGCTAGGAGGATTAACTAGGTTAGCACCACTCTCCTCTATTGATTTATCCTTTACCTTTTATTTTCTTTTATCTGCTTTAGTAGTTAATTAATTAATTCCTTATTGAAACCATTATTAATATGTGACACCTAGAATTAGTAATAATCCAACACACATAGCTCTTGGGACGACCTCGGCTTTACCGAATACTACACTACACACGGGGGTTTGCCCCGTTAGTGCACTAGGGTAGACCATAGGTATAACGAGACTTTATAAATATTAAAACCTGGTCAGCAAAACCTGCATCAAGTTTTTGGCGCCGCTGCCGGGGAGTTATATTAGGATTAATATTATGTCTTTCATTTCGTTTTAAACTTTTCTATTATTCTCACGATCATATTTCGAGTTCTCAGGTACCATGGAAGTTGTTAACATCGATGACCTCACTCTTG
Source organism: Chrysanthemum makinoi (assembly GCA_910596185.1). Lineage (NCBI taxonomy): Eukaryota > Viridiplantae > Streptophyta > Magnoliopsida > Asterales > Asteraceae > Chrysanthemum > Chrysanthemum makinoi. Next base: position 105,999,033 of record OU343218.1, on the reverse strand, counting down.
AGGAATATTTGGCGTTCACAAGAGCCGAACAAGGGCCGGGTCTCATAAGACCGGCAATTGGAGAGGATATCCGTTTCGAAATTAAATACCAATTTGTTAGGATTTTGAAAATCCATGAGTTAAAGAGTCGGTCACCTCAAGTATATGTAATCGTTAGAAAGCTCGTAGTCATAGTTATTTAATGTTAGTGTGTATTTAGTTCAGTAACACCGTGGAGGACGGACGGGTCTTTATCCACTGTATGCCTGATCCACGGCCCGTAGGTGGCATATTTTGTAAGACACTATAAATACCCTCTACTTCCCAAGGTAGAGGGTTGGAGCTTCAATACCATTTTTCTTTTGTTTCACATAGTTCCCAACTCTCTTCCTTTTCTCTCTCTTGAACTTTCTCTCTCTAAACATAGTATACGCACCATATGCTTATGGTTTGATGTGTTTGTGAAATGATATATGTTACAATTGGTATCAGAGAGCCATGGTTTGATCACTCATCTTTCATGCTCTTTGGTTTGGTGGATTTCATAATGTTTTTGGGGTTATAAGTGTTTATAAGAGTTTGAATCATTTGGTTAATTTCTAGTGTTAAAGTTTAAATTTTGATTGTACTTTTGTGTTTAGGATCATCATATGTGTTTAGGTTTTGAATTGGAAGGCTTGAATCACCGTGGTTGGGCTGTTTTTTATTGTTAAAGTGGTTGTTTTTGAAAATGGTACAAAGCGAGTTGAGCCACGATAATACGTTTCTTGGAAGCGAGTTGCTTTGTTATTGGAAGCGAGTTGTCTCTGAAGCGAGTTGATACTTAAGCGAGTTGTCGCCTAAGCTAGTTTCTTTGTAAGCTATTTTTCTGTTTCTGCGAGTTGACACTAAAGCTAGTTGTCTTGGAAGCAAGTTGGTTTATGCGACTTGGCTATTAAGCGAGTTGACTCTTTAAGCGACTTGGGTTTTAAAGCCACTTGTCTATTTAAGCGAGTTGTCTGTTTATGCGAGTTGTATTTCATGCGACTTGTCTATTAAGCGAGTTTTCATCAAAGCGAGTTGACTTGGGTGCGAGTTGTCTTGGGTGCGTTTTGTTGACTTTTCCCGACAAAACTTCAAACGGCCATAACTTTTGAACCATAATTCCGTTTTCAGCGTTCTACCCATCAAAATGACCGCGAGAACAAGGAGAATGGAATGTCGAATGAACTATTTGGGTCAACATTCGAGGCCTAAATCTGCTCCGAACAGAAGTTATTGAGGTTTTTAAGTTTTTAGACCCGAATTTCTCCTTAAAAACGTGCATCAACCAATCCAAATCTCAACCAAACAACATCTCTGCTAATCCTAAAAACAATCTTAAGTCCTAAAACACAATTATATATCATTGTTTCGATCTATCAATCATCTTAACACGTTCTATTGGTCATTGCTTAATGGTTTCTTCTTGATTTTGTAAAATCCCTCGAAAGATTCTATTTCTCGGTTTAAATCATAGATTTGTAAAATACCGTGCACGTCAACATCATGCCTAACGATTCAGATTTAGTTGTATCTAAGATACTCAGTTTATACGACGTGATCAATGAACAGAAGATACCCAACTATGTACAACAGACTATCGTGCTTGAGTCGGATGATGCTAAAATGGATTCTTGGTGCTCAAATTCACAAGAGAAAGAGGTAAACCAGCCACAACCTGTGCAAGTTAATGCAAAGGAACGCTCCATGGAAGCTTCGGAGTTACCCAAGAAAGAGATGCACCAGCCACAACTTGTGCACGTTAATGCAGAGGAAAGCTGCATGGAAGTTTCTACTGTACCTAGCTATGCATCTTCTACTCAAAATGATGATTGTGAGCTGCATGAGTACTCTGCATTTATCCCTGATGATTCCCTTACCACTGAGCCTAACATATATAAGGATCAGGTTGCCATCTATGACCAGCTGCTAAGTTTGAATTGACCACCCGTAGCGGAGATGGATAACCAAATACATACAGTTATTAGAAAAAGTAATTTTAGGGAAGAAATGTTAAAACAAGAGTTAAACTCCTTAAAAGAAAAGTTCAACAAAACTGTTAAGCAAAAGAAAGAACTTCAAGAAAATGTAAAAGTGCTTAAACAGGAATTTAACGCTAAGGAATCAAAACTTTTGAATGATTTTTCTAACCTAAAAACGTTGAAAAACAAACTTGAAAACATACTGTAGGTACAAGGGAACACTATTCAGACTGCTCACATGATCACTAAGTATAGAGTTTTAAGCGATAAGCATAGTATTGCCCTTGTAGAGGAACCCAATCCTGAGTATGGTAAAATAGCAAAGGCTGCTCAAAAGGTTTTCTATGATGGTGATGAGATCCTCAAGCCTAGACAAAAACCTACATGCATTGAGTGCACTGAGGAAGATAGAAAATTAGAAGATGCCACTAAAGAAAAATTGAATGATAAGCTTAAAGATCCTTGGTGCATTAAATATAACATCACTTTTAAATCCCATGATTACACTAAGGAAAATTGGATCTCCTTGAACAAGTTTAAGCCTCAAACACTATTAACACCGAACAAGTGTTCGGAAAAAAGATATGGATAAGCAAAAGCAGATAACCTTGTTGAAAAGAACCCCCACATCAGGAAATTGTCTCCAAAGCTGTGTATCCTCCAAATACACTAATGCATTTAGTGCCTAGAACACTTCCCACTAATAGCAAGACCTTAATAAGCCTTTATGTAGTTTACCAACTATTTGTTGACTTTGAGAAAACGTGTAAAAGAGAATCACACCTCTTTGGGATAGCGAAGGGAAAGGGACTTTGAACTAACTAAACAATGTTATTTGACTGAGGTCATGCCTTTTTTCAAACATCTTAAAGAATAATTTGAGTGTCTTAAAATGGAATGGATAATGAGATTAAAGAAATGAAAAAAAAAGTTTAATGATATGGAACATGAGGTCAGTATGCATGAACGTGAGCTTAAAAATAATGAGATTGAAAGAAAGAATCTGCACATCTTTAATGATAATCTGATTTCTCAATGTGTTGCTCAAGATGTGTTCTACACTGTTACAAATTCTTCTATTACTGCATCTCAATTTCATGAATTATCTGTTGCTTTGAAAGTTTCCCATGATCGTGTCATTGAGCTTGAGACTACAAATTCAAATTTGCATGAGAAAATAGAACAGGATGATCATGACAACTTGGTCAAACATTTTTCTAAATTAGAGGTTGAACATCTTGCTTTGCAATTAAAATATCAACATCTCAAAGAAAATGTGAAAACCTCAAATGTCAAGACATCCTCGGATGTTCCTGAGTTTGGTGCAGTTTTTGAAATTAACAAACGTGATGAACATATTCGAGCTCATTGCAACACGATCAAAAGATGGAAAACCCAAATTTCACAACTCAAGAGTGAAAAGAATGATGTGACTGGCTCCCAAGTGCCTCCTCCTTTAGATTCTTAGAATTTCCAACTTCAAAACATTATTGATAACTTGCAAAATGAAAATGATTGTTTTAAAGATGAAATTTCAATAGTTAATGATCAAAACAAAGAGTTATGTGATTCTTTCAAAGTTAATCATGATAAACATATTGAAAAGGTAACTTCTTTGCTTAACGAAATTGAGAATCTGAAGCGTGAGGTGAAAGGAAAATTGCAAATCCCTAATTGCAAATATTCGATTCCAAAGGTTTCTGCTTGTGATAAGTATGCTATTGATATGTTATATATTCCCCCTCCTCTTAGGAATAATGAACTTGCACATAAAGCATATCTCTCATACCTTAAGGATAGCTTAAAGGGTCTCCGTGAGATTGTAGAAGATGATAGAATAGAAAAACCTCTTGATAATGCAATAAACATGCTGCATGGATGCCAAAAGATCTCAGGAACTCTTAGAATATGTAATTGTCACAAGTCCTAAATCAGGTACTAGGCGAGATGGTGTTGTTATGCCCAGTTCAATGCCCAAAGTCAAGCAAGTAACCTTTGATGTGCCTCATAAAGTCTCAAATCCCAGCACTTCTAGACCACAAATGTAGAAAGTAGTGAAACCAACTAATGTTCCCATCATTTCTTCTACAGGTGTAATCAGTGACACTAAGGTAAGTGGATCAAAGCCTCTAGGCAATACAAAGCTAGATAGGACCTCGCGATCCAAGAGTGATCAAGGGAAGAAAGTAGAAGACCACCATAGGGACAATAAGTTTGACTTGAACAAAAAGAATCGTGTTGGTTCTAGTATTAGCTCTAAGCTTATTGAAATTAATTCGAAGTCTTATCTTTATGCAAAACATGTAAAGAATGTCTATTTTCGTAAACATGATAAATGTGGTGTGTTATTTTGAGATCTAATAATCAATACCCGTTAAGAAAGTTTGGAAAGCGAAGCAGTTAAGCAATCACGGAAACCTACAGGGAAGGTTTTTACCAATGTAGGATTTCGTGGAAGCCCATGGTGAATATTCACGCATGGCAAACCTTGCCCCTTAGCTAGATCCACTATGCCTAGAGTAGTGCCTGTTAAGGTTTGGAAGCCAACTGGTAGAATAATCCCATTAAGCACAAAATGTCCTTTGACTAAGTCTGATGCTTCTACTAGTTCAGCTCCTAGTGATAATGCCATTGCACCTAGGGTCTCTGCTGATTCAATGATTGTTTGCGCTAACCAAAAGGAACCCATTTTCACATGGAGATCCAATGTTTTCAAATTTCCTCCTTTTTCTATGTTCCAATGCAGGTTGTACAAATCATCCGTTGGTACTTAGATTAAGGCTGCTCTAAACAGATGAGGGGAAATGACTATGACGTCTGTTCACATCAGTTCAGGCCTCGTTCTTCAACATTATGGCGTCTGCAGATATCACTTCAGGCCCCGTTCCTCATAGAAAAGAAAGGTGTACGATTCAGTGCGCTTTATCTTCAGAAGAAGAGAAATCTTCATTTTTATGACCATTCTCATCGACATTCATCATCAAGAAGCTTCATGTTTTTCCATGCTCTTTCAATCCTTAAGTGGATCTCCGTTCATTGGTATATATTCTTATTCACTTGATCAATCAAAAATGGCAAACTTCGTTTGTGGTCTAGAAGTGCTGGGATCTGAGACTTTATGAGGCACATCAAAGGTTACATGCTTGACTTTGGGCATTAAACTGGGCATAACAACACTATCTCGCCTAGTAGCTAATTTAGGACTTATGACAATTACATATTCTAAGAGTTCCTGAAATCGTTTGGCACATGTAGGGAGGAGAGCTTGTTAATCACTTATAAAACCATTTATTGAATTATCAGTTTAAATCCAATTTAAATCACAAATTCTCCCCCGATCACACTTTTCAAATCCTTTGAGATTAAAAGAAAATATAAAAATATTGCAAAACTCTTCTGAGTTTAAAAATATGTTTTCTCAAGACATGTCTTCTGGTATCGATAACATCTACGGTCTTAGAAATGTCATTTAATAATGGCACGAGACCATAGATGAGAAAATGTGCCTGGTTTAAAAGCTCTTATGGTTTTTGGTTAAATACTCCTCCACAATCATGTGCATTATGTATTTCAAAATCGTTTAGCACATGAAGGAATTAGTGCTTTTGAAACAATCACCCTTTAAAACCGATTTGAGATTTAAATCACGATCTCTCCCCCGATCAAAAATTTCAAACCTTTTGAGATTTGTGATCCCAATTGATTTAAATCATTTAGAAAATTTTAGGGGAAAGACGTGGCAAGATTTAATTTTGAAAAATGATGGATAAGGAACAGTTTTTTGACATTAAATATTGTTAGTGTCAGGTATGATAGTTTTTAAGAGATCTTTAAGTAAAATAAAGCAATTTCACAATCAAACAAAAACAGAAAAAAAAAAAATTCATTTTGAAAGATCTTTGAGTTTTAAAGAGAATCATACCATGACATAACATTAAATCTTTAGATCACCACTTATTTTGTACAACCGGACTTGATTGATGAAATATTGTTTGAAAATATTTTATTTTAAATCACTCTCCCCCTCAATCGATAACCGTAGTCGATGATTGAGTGACTTTGGTTTTGATAAAATGAAGTCCGGTGATTTCTAAAATTAAGTCCAATTTATTTTCAAAACCAATATTTTTCCATTTTTCAAAACAATATTATTTTAAAAAAAATTTAAGAAAATGTTATCATCCACTACTTGTCCTGCACAAAGATACGTTAGGTGGTTAAGCTGCTTTTGTTGTTGTTGTTTTAGGGCATGAAGAAAACCATCTGCTGATGCAGCAAGACCTCTGAAGTTGCATCTATTGTGCCAACTATCCAATGAGAGATCTGATTAAGCTCCGTTTCTTGTTTTGTCGACCCAAGATATAGTTATCCTTTTCTTTTCGGCATCCAATCATGTTCATTTGTGGGATCCGGATCGGGAACATTCTTTTATACCAATATACTTGCATACGTTAGTGAACACACATACAAATATATGGTGGTCGACATCACCCTAACAGCAATCGACTAATAAAAGTCAATTCAACATATCAAACAGATCAGGCATGGGAATAATGTGTTCATCAAACTCTAATCATCTAATCCTAACAATCATATCCTTAGCACCTAGTCCTTCAACGTAGGTTAACATCATTTTTAGTTAAGCATATAGGATAATTAGAAAAGCTCGTTAGATGATATAGATTTGAAAATATTCTCCCCCTCAATCAATGACTTATTGTTCTGAAAAGTTTAAAATCGCTGAAGTCATTGATTGAGTTTTCAATTTTTTCGAAAACTCTGAATCTGATTGATTTTCAAGCAACTCATTTACCACCATTTTTTGAAAACACCAAATATTTTTCTGAAGAATTTTAGACCAAAAAACATTTGTGTAGGAACAGCAGTCCTTCGACATACTTTCCTTAATTAGTTTTGGGATAAGTGCACGAAAATTTTGAAAATTGGTTTAGCGCAGCACTTTCCTTTCTTGAAGAACGGGTTGCTATCGGAAATAATAGCAAGCCATATTTTGGTACATGTTTTGGAAAAGAATATTTACACCTCCTGCTCGAACTTCATCTATGGTCCCGTGCCATTATTGAATGACATTTCTAAGACCGTAGATGTTATCGATACCAGAAGAAATATCTTGAGAAAACATATTTTTGGTATTTTTCAAATTTTTTGATTTTTATGGGTTTTTGAAGACTTTATATTTTTCTATTTTCTTTTTGAAATGCTCTCCCTCAATATGTGCATTGAGAATACGGGAAAGAGTTTAGCACATATGGGAGATAACATCTACGGATTTGAAAAGTATTTTGAGGGGGAGAAGAGGGAATATACTACATGTTGATGGATGCTTGAGTTATGGTCATACGACTCTCCAACGCCTAATGTCTTCACTCACTAAGGACAACTGGGATTTACTATTTGGGATTCATTGTTTTTCAAGATATGTTTGATGAGTACTTCCAACCTCCAACGAATGTTGATCATCCAGTTTCTGAAGCTCATGCTCCGGTTCCTACTGACTCAACTGGTTCACCATCTAAGAAGTACTTCTCGGAATTCTCAAGAAACATTATCTCTAGTTACTTCACAAGGCTTTGATAATGACTATCATGATATTATAGTTGCACTATTGAATAATGATCCGCTCTTTGGTATTCCTTTGCCAAATCTTCACGGATTATTGTTCATGAATAATGATCCGCTCTTTGGTATTCCTTTGCCAAATCTTCACGGATTATTGTTTCTCTCATTGTGCACGCTATAAATCAACCACATGAACATTAAGGAAAGTGACTACCTCATCCGCTCGAAGACATTATTGGTGAATCTTCCATATCAGTCTCTACATGTATACCTTTAGGAAGAATGCATTGATGTTGAGGAATCATTTGTTCCAGTTCATTCAGTAGGTCAATGTACATCTCATTGTATGTTTATTCACGTGTTGGACAAATGACGTAAGTTGATTACTTCGGAGTTAATCATTTATCACTTATTTGAGATTGAAGTTGACTTTCACAAAGGCGTGTTCTTATTTGATAACTTGCTCGGGCTTAAGAATTTGGGTTGAAGACTTGGTTTATCTAGTTACCGATCGGGTGGATGGTTAAAGACTGACGATATGGATAATCTCAAGAGGTGTTAATGTCTCATACTTTGTTTGAGTAGTGAGTACTTAGAGATTTGCTTGAAGCATAGATTCTCGACACCGTTCTTCCATCATTAAGTGCAAGCTTAAGATACAAATGTAGGGAATTCGACTTCAGTTTCAAGTTTGGTATATCAAGTTTTCTTCATTAGTGGTCACTTCAAATTGTCTACATATGGGTTGATAAAGATAGTCAGAGAGAGTTTCTGTAGCAGTTGATTCTCACAAGATACATTTGAGCAAATTCTGTTCTTCTCTATTTCAAGAATATTTGGTTTGAATAATGTGTTGCTGATTCTGAGGTATCAAAACTAGCAAGGGGGAAGGAGGCATTCATCTGAATGCAACGAAGTACACGTGATGAACTTAATACTTCTGATTAATTGAAGTTATTATGGGAAGACAAATGTCATAACCGCAGAAAAACTCAGTGTTTAATTCGTGGCGTTTGGTGTTATTATTCCAACTATTTGGGGGAAGGATGTATCATTCCAACTATTTGGGGGAAGGATGTATTATTCCAACCAATTGGGAGGAAGTTGTCTCTGGATACACTTGGTATGTGTTAACTCAGCCTTCAGTAGGAAGAAATATGAGAAGAATATTTGGAATGTGAGATGAAATTGCTTATCGACATCTTCGATATGTTTAATGATAAAGTGCTTCCGGTTATTGCTTCATGTACACATTGTTATGATGATTCCGATGAGATCGCAACCATCATGGGGGAGAGATATGTGTACAATAGGAATGCACAACATGTTCACTTGATTGATCTAAATCAGTTATTCCGGAGTTGACATCCGCAAATATGATCAGTGACTCAACATGTTATTTGGATGTCATCGTCTCTACTCTTGTTGGCTACAAGTGTACATCTTGGGCTGATTGGTTATAAGTAAGATAACTGGAATGCACTTGGTAAAATAAAGATGGTGATATATTATTCCTCTGAATTGACAACTGCTCAAACTCGAAGAGTAACGTGTACATCAGGGATGCACAACAAGTTCATGTGATCAGACTTAATCATTTATTCCGAGTTTGATAATCGCAGAGATGATCCGTGTTAACTTGTTACTTCGTTGTTATCGTGTTCTTCGGGTTCTTGAGCTTCATACAATTAGACTGTTTGCTTCAATTCATCTTCTGGGGGAAATGGTCTTAATTCGAAGATTGTCGCTTTAGGGGGAAGCTACCAAAGATTCACATTTAGAAGGCTCATGTTCAGACGATTTCTTAGAATCCTCAAATGCTTTGGTGGTGAAAGTTTAAGAGATGTTGATTTCTTTCTTCTACAACGTGTTGAAAGATATCCTTATCTCGGTACACATTTCATCATTCTCTTAAACTAAATTATCCTCTTTGTACATATTTTTTCAAAAAGAAAAATACAAAATTATAAAACCCACAAAAAGAAAATAGAAAAATATAAAATTTTTAAAATCCATAAAAATTAGAAAATCTTGAAAAAAAATTCCAAAAATATTGTTTCTTTTGTCATGTTTTCCTGGTTCGATAACATCTACGGACTTAGAATTGTCACTCAAAGAATGGCACGGGTCTTTAGATGAAGTTCGAATGTACATAAACTTTTCAAAAAAAAGAGATGGAGAAAAATGGTGGTTTATTGTCATTTCGAGATGAACCGTTTTTTAAAAGAAAGAACAGAGCCATGCTTAATCTTTAAATTTTCAAATCTCATGCTCGATTCTAAAGACAAATGTTTGTCGTCAAAAAGACAAATGTTTCTTTCCAAATATTTTTCCTTCTAATGATTCTTCTGAAAAATATTTGTTATCTAATGAAAACTAAATAGCTTTTTAAAATAACTCGGACTCAATTTTTTTTAAAATCATCAGGACTTGTCATTTGTCAAAATCTCTATCTCTCAATCAACAACTTATGTCATTGATTGAGGGGGAGAATGATTTCAATTAAATCAAAAGGTTATTTGTCATACAACTGGTTCAGACCAAGGCTAATGTCATGTTTTCAAAAGATACTCAAGCATTTTTAATCATTGGAGTTTAAAGTCTCATATTTGATCCTTATCAGTTAAAATGTTTTTCAAAAGCAAGTCACTATTCTCCTCAAAAGTTTTCAAAATTTAATTTAAATCAATAGAGATCACAAATCTCAAAGATTTGAAATGTGTGATCGGGGGAGAATTTATGATTTAAATTGGATTTAAACTGATAATTCGATAAATGGTTTTATAAGTGATTAACAAGCTCTCATCCCTACATGTGCCAAACGATTTCAAATTTTCCATGCACATGTTAAGGGGGAGCATCTATATCAAACCAATGAGGATTGAATCGTGATTGATTTGTCTCTAAGTGCAGGTTTTCCCTAATATGTGCAAAACACTTTCGAATCTCGATGCACATATTGAGGGGGAGAAAATTTTTGAAAACCACATCCTTTCCCAAAAATATCTTTAACTATATTTGAAACAATAATTTTGATCGGGAAGGTGATGTCGATACTTTTAGAAAATATTGAACAAAGAAGTGAATTCTTCCTCTTGCCTCCATGTGCCAAAATGATTTCAAACATATGTTGCACATGTTGAGGGGGAGCCTATTTCTAAAATATCAAAAGCAATTCAGGTACAAAATGCTTTGATAATATATCACAAGTACCTGGATTGATTTTCAAATGGTTTTCAATTGGTTCCAATGGCAGATGAACAATACCAAAAAGACCAACCAAATTTACTTTATGTATGGTGATATAAGGATGGTTAGGTTAGGTATTCGTTCCCACGATCCCGCCAGAGCCGGAGGGATCTACCCAGGGACAATCCACTAGATAGTGTAGAAGTCCTTAGGTATGATGAAAAAGGAGAAAAGTGAGATATGGGAAGAGTGCGGACTGAGATAGAGCTAGAACTGGAATAAACCTATCAAGGTTCTAGTAATGAAGTCTCGGTAAGCACTGAAGGGGTTGAAGAATGAAAAAGAAATGAATGTGAAAAGGGTGAAAATAAATAGCCCTCAATTATTTCAACCTTAGGGCAGAAACCGGGTTCAATTCATATGCTACTAGTTGTTACCTAGGTAACACCGGTATTGAAGACAAGACGTCATGGACCCAGTGACACACTGCACTACATCTTCCCAAGCTACTCAAGTTCCTCTTAAAAGGACTTGTTTCATTCTCACGGGGAACCTACATTATCTATCAACTTTCTCTTGCCTCCATGTGCACATGTTGACGGGGAGCCTATTTCTAAAATATCAAAAACAATTCAGGTACAAAATGCTTTGATAATATATCACAAGTACCTGGATTGATTTTTAAATGGTTTTCAATTGGTTCCAATGGCAGATGAACAATACCAAAAGACCAAAAGACCAATACCAAAAGACCGACCAAATTTACTTTATGCATGGTGTTACAAAGATGGTTAGGTTAGGTATTCACGATCCCTCAGAGTTTAGGGTACCTGGGACAATCCACTAGATAGTGTAGAAGTCCTTAGGTATGATGAAAAAGGAGAAAAGTGAGATATGGGAAGAGTGCGGACTGAGATAGAGCTAGAACTGGAATAAACCTAACAAGGTTCTAGAACTGAAAAAGAAATGAATGTGAAAAGGGTGAAAATAAATAGCCCTCAATTATTTCAACCTTAGGGCAGAAACCGGGTTCAATTCATATGCTACTGGTTGTTACCTAGGTAACACCGGTATTGAAGACAAGACGTCATAGACCCAGTGACACACTGCACTACATCTTCCCGAGCTACTCAAGTTCCTCTTAAAAGGACTTGTTTCATTCTCACGGGGAACTTACATTATCTATCGACTTTCTCTTAGAGATGGTTGATATTGAAGAAGGAGACCCTCTCCCTAGTCTCCGGCATAGGAACCAAATGTGCACTATTGAGTCTAGAGCCACGAGATCATCTAACAAATCTCATTAGGACACAATCAATGAAGACTCACTGTTTCACACAATGTGGAAAGTGAGAATATATCTCATGAGTCATATGCATTATCCTTGTGGTATTGCCAGAACATCTGAGTGATATGCCAACATACTCACAATGAAGATGGAAATCCTTCTAGAGCCAACATCAAACAAGCTCTTGGTAGGTGGCATGTGAGATCTATCCAATAGATCAACCATGTGACAACCGAACAGAAACAATGGGGCGATTCAAAATTATGAATCAATCCTGGTTCAGGTAATGAATTGACGGATACCTTTGAAAAGCCTGTCGTTGTGCTTAAAACTCTTTTCTCTAGCACATCGACTGTGTAGTAATATTTCAAAAATAAAAGGTGTTTATGATTGATAATTGATTTTTCTTAAAACCTTCGTCGTATTGCAAAAACACTTTATTTTGAGCAGTACACGATAGGTCATCCGTTGTGTAGTTAATGCTTGATTATTCTTTGCTGAACCTTAGCTTATAGTATCTAGAGTCATTGTAGGCTAAACCATCCGAAGAGTACCTTAGCATAAGTTTATAAATCCTAGAGATTTTGTAGGCATTAACCTTTGGTAGTTTCAAAGAGTTAGGGATAAACGCATACCTTACGACCTTAGACACACAACGCGATTAAGAATAAGGACGCGACAATTCAACCATCAATAGGAGATATTTAAGGAGTAATAAAACCTAAGTAAACACATCTTTAAATCATTATACGAGCACACAATAATTAGACATAGACTACATACACCACTAGATTAGATAATTAGATAAGTAGAGTAATCGCTAGAAATACCAACCCCCCAAATCCAAACCCCGAGATTCATACCTTTCCATTTCTTAAAAAAACATAAAAAGATAAAAAATAATCTTCCTCAACCCCAACCTTAGCGTAGTAACTTCTCACTAGAATTCCTATTCCCCTAGAGAACGATATCAATTCACGTGGCTTACCCTAATACTACACTACAACGATTAGGTTCACTGCCTAGGTTGTTGAAAAACTTGCTCGACGAAAACGAAGTTCCTTTGACCCCGAACGATGCGTGTAGCGTTATCATTGACACTTAGAATAGTTGAGAGATTTTAGTGTTTTGTTCCCATTTCATGAGGTGTTCGGATTTGTTTTATTCTAGCATAAGGGATTTGTAAACTTATATTTTCCAGGTTTTGGGAGATATCTTTTTAGGAATCTTTCTAATAAGGTCTACTTGAGGGAAAGTAGAGTTCAAGTGGGGGGATATTTGATAACATCAAATAGTCCTGAATATTAAGTGTCAATTTCCCTCGATAATGCTTGTAATTTATATCATTTATATGGATTTATGCTTGTTTTCCATTGTTTTCCACTTTCAGCTAAATTACGAGCATTGGAGCTAAAGAGACGCGGAATTGGAGAAATATCAAAGATTTATCATAGTATGCTGATTTTAAAGAAGTTACGGCGTAACTCTTCTCTCACATTACGCCGTAACTAAAGCGTGACTCAGAAAACCAACTCATCAGAAGGTTACGGCGTAACTCTCCCCAAAGGCTACGACGTAACTATATTAGGTCAAATGAGGTTCCACGCCGCTGATAACTGCGTCGTAACTAACTACTACGTAACCAAGTATATTGAAGACTATGGCATAACCACTAATAAGGTTACGCCGTAACCAGCAGATCTAGTGCAAAATATGAAGGAATTGAAGGTTATGGCGTAACTCTTATATTAGTTACGCCGTAACCCAGATCTGGCCTATAAATACCCCACGAATTTCAGCATTTCTAATCATCCCATTCCACACACAACAACCAGAGAACGTGGGAAAAAGCCAAAGGCTCGTCTAGAGGAGCATACAGAGCTGTTTCCAAGGGAGAAATCACTCCCCTACGATAAGCGTTAGCATTTTATCTTTTCTTTACTTTCGATTCATGTATTTCGTAACTTTGAATATTGAATTGATTTGTATTGTTAATATGAGTGGCTAAGCACCTCTTGGTGATGGCCTAGTTATGATTCCTTAATTGTTTTGTTTGCATTTATATTACTTCCGTATAATTATTTCTAAGTGTATGCATGCATAGTTTATTGGTAGCTACCCTTGTTTCGGTAGTTTTGAATGGCGGTAAAGGCCAATTGCCTAGGAGATATGACCAACTGACCCTAGGTGAGCAGACTGAGACGGGAAGGGTAAGATATGACCAACTGACGACCCTTTCTACTTGTGTGATTTGACCAACTGGTCACCTACCATTTGGATGAACTTAAGAATTAGGGGGTTAGTGTTTAAGTTGTTAATGCCCGGGCACTCACTATTATAAATCTAGCATGTAGCGGTACTTAATGACTTGGCTTAGGAGACCAGGAACAACAAGACTTATGAGGGGACACCTGACTTCTCCTGTGGTGGCATCTTTGCCGATAGGTTAGGGCGAATTGACCAAATGTTGTCCTCTCGACTTTGACCCCACCTGAAGTAATTGGAAGTAAGTAGACGTAGACATAACTAGCTAGGAGGAATAACTAGGTTATCACCACTCTCCTCTATTGATTTATCCTTTACGTTTTATTTGCTTTTATCTGCTTTAGTAGTTAATTAATTAATTCCTTATTGAAACCATTATTAATCTGTGACACCTAGACTTAGTAATAATCCAACACACATAGCTCTTGGGAAGACCTCAGCTTTACCGAATACTACACTACACACGACCGGGTAGGCAGCCCGTTAGTGCATTAGGGTAGACCATAGGTATAACGAGACTTTATAAATATTAAAACCTGATCAGTAAAACCTGCATCATCCGTCCATATATTTTTGACCTAGTTATCACATATCACAACAACTATCTGTACCAATCGGCCACAAGAGCAAACATTTTTTCTCTCAACCAACTGTAAGTTTATCCTTTGAATTATAGTTTCAACCTGGGGAATGTTTATTATCTAAATGATTCTACTGTTAGTCGTGTGTTTTCTTTATAGATATATATGATCATAATTGTGGAACTGATCATTATTGGTTTTATAATTTTGCATTGTTACATAACCATTTTGTGTTATCTAACCATAAACTGTTTTATATTTGGGTTATCAGCTTCTGTTAAGTTTAGTTCTTCATTGGTCAGCTTCAAAATCTATATAATTCTTGTAATTACCTGCTTTTTTTGTTGTGGGTTTAGTTTGTATCAAGTCCTCTTTTGACTTGGTGCTTCAGTAAGACCAGGGACTTCACAATAGGTTAGTTACAAAATTGTACTAGCGTCTTGGTAGTGTTTTGTCACGTAACGCTCTAGGGTTTATGATTAAAAACGGCTCACTGTCATGCGGCTTTTACGTTGGACTGAGTTATGGGATTTGGGCTATTTTTTGGTATAGCCTGTTAAGTTTGATCATTTTGAAGTTCTGTTAGGCATTTGTATATTGTAACCTACGCTTTCTGTAATGTTCCTGCACCTTATTTGAATGCTATTTAGCATGGTTGTCAGGATCCCGATCTTAGGATCTTACGATTTACGATCCGGATCCTACATAGGATCTTTGCAAGCTTAAGATCTTATAGGATCATTGACCATACGATCTACGATCTAATCCGATCCGATCTTACTTTCTCGATTACAAACTAAAACTACAAATTTACGGCTTTGTTTGTAGAATTCAAAAAACAACATGTTAAAATTTTTAAACATTTAATAATCATAATTTAGGACAACATTTATATGAAACATTCATAGTATTTTATGGTTATAATGTATTAGAATTTGTAGATTTCTATAAAATTACAAGTATTAAGAAATAACATTAAAGTAGGATCTTAAGATCTCTACGATCATCTTGCAGACAACGATCTCTTGACAACCTTGCTATTTAGGGCTTGTTTGTTAAAAAAATTATTAAGTCATTTCTAACTAAGAGATGACTTAATGCAGACAACCTCAGTTTTATTGCTTAATATTTTCAGTCATATTTCTCTATTAAGTCACAAACAAACAGTTTTAATATTACTTAATGAATTCAGTTTTTTTCATATTAAGTCAATTAAGTGACAAACAAACACCACCTTAGTACTATGTATGAGAACTAATAGATAGACATGTATATTAATATATCCAAACACAACATAAAGTAGATGGTTATGGAACAAGGCCATCCTCTCTTTCCAACTACATTATATTGACATCATTTTCATGCCATAACTAAAGATAAATCCAAATAAAAAAAATACTTTTATGGAGCTACATATGCATATCTGTAGTTCCTATACATATACAACAATTTATACAAACTTTGGTACAAATTGGTGCTGAACTACTAAAAGTGCAGAAGACACGTGAACTATTTGGCTGTCCTATTCAAGACAGATTATGTTATCTGAAAGCCTTGATGGGACTAGACGATTGAATAAAGTTTATTCGGATATTGGAACACACAATTAATTATGACTTATCAAAAGGGTGTGCACTCTTAGATTTCTAGTGCACTCTTAGATTTCTAGTGTATTTTGTTGTAGCTTTTGAAAATAAACAATTTTCTTAACACTACTATGAATTCTCACAGGGTATGCACGTTCATACCCTGTCTATGAGCTGAATCCGCCCCTGTTCATGTTTCATATTCATATTATCATCTCATACAATGTTACAACCAATGATCATAGCCATTGAATGTCATGTATACAAAAAAAATGATGATTCTTGATAACATCAAATAGTCCTGAATATTAAGTGTCAATTTCCCCCGATAATGCTTGTAATTTATATCAATTATAAGGATTTGCGCTTGTTTTCCATTGTTTTCCACTTTCAGGTAAATTACGAGCATTGGAGCTAAAGAGATGCGGAATTGGAGAAATATCAAAGATTTATCATAGTATGCTGACTTTGAAGAAGTTACGGCGTAACTCATCTCTCACATTACGCCGTAACTAAAGCGTAACTCAGAAAACCAACTCATCAGAAGGTTATGGCGTAGCTCTCCCCAAAGACGACGACGTAACTTATTAGGTCAAATGAAGTTCCACGCTGCTGATAACTACGCCGTAACTATTTCATCAACTACGGCGTAACCATGGAATTTTGAAGATACGGCGTAACCACTTGTTAGGTTACGCCGTAACCAGCAGATCTAGTGCAAATTACGAATAAATTGAAGATTACGGCGTAACTCTTATATTAGTTAAGCCGTAACCCAGATCTGGCCTATAAATACCCACAATTTCCAGCATTTCAGAGTATCCCATTCCACACACCACAACCAAAGAACGTGGGAAGAAGCCAAAGGCAGTTCTAGAGGAGCATACGGAGCTGTCTCCAAGGGAGAAATCACTCCCCTACGATAAGCATTAGCATTTTATCTTTTCTTTACTTTCGATTCATGTATTTCGTAACTTTGAATATTGAATTGATTTGTATGGTTAATATGAGAGGCTAAGCACCTCTTGGTTCTGGCCTAGTTATGATTCCTTAATTGTTTTGTTTACGTTTACATTACTTTCGTATAATATTTCTAAGTGTATGTATGCATAGTTTATTGGTAGCTACCCTTGTTTCGGTAGTTTTGAATGGCGGTAGAGGCTAGTTGCTTAGGAGATATGACCAACTGACCCTAAGTGAGTAGACTGAGACAGGAAGGGTAAGATATGACCAACTGATGACCCATTCTACTTGTGCGATTTGACCCACTGATCACCTACCGTTTGGATTAACTTAAGAATTAGGGGGTGAGTGTTTAAGTTGCTAACGCCCGGGCACTCACTATTATAAATCTAGCATGTAGCGGTACTTAATGATTTGGCTTAGGGGACCAGGTTAGGGCGAATTGACCAAATGTTTGTCCTCTCGAATTTGACCCCACCTGAAGTAATTGGAAGTAAGTAGACGTAGACATTACTAGTTAGGAGGATTAACTAGGTTAGCACCACTCTCCTCTATTGATTAAACCTTTGCCTTTTATCTGCTTTAGTAGTTAATTAATTCCTTATCAAAATCATTATTAAAATCTGTGACACCTAGACTTAGTAATAATCCAACACACATAGCTCTTGGAACGACCTCAGTTTTACCAAATACTACACTACACACGACCGGGTACACTGCCCGTTAGTGCATTAGGGTAGACCATAGGTATAATGAGACAGTATAAATATCAAAACTTGGTCAGTAAAACCTGTATCAAGTTTTTTGTGCCGCTGCCGGGGAGCTATTTTAGGATTTCACATTAAGTCTATTTTTAATTTTCTTTCTTCTCTTAAATGTCAGGATACAAGACTCGTAGCTCGAGGCCTTTTTTGGCCACCCCATTCGATGATCCGGAGAAACAATTTTGGACAAGGAAAGTTTACTCTCCGATTCCTATTCACAACATCTTTTCATTTTACGAATCAGACCAGTCTGACGCAGAACCAGAGGTCATCGATGAAAATAATATCGATGACTTAACTATGGAGCATTATTTGGAGCGACTAAATGTGAACTGCCAACGTACCTTCGCACAGGATTCTAGTACTGAAAAATACTCTATTCCAGATCAATTTATTCGAGAGTTACAACAACTTAAGTTTTCTGGAGATGAAGATGAGGACGTTCATAATCACGTAGAAGAAGTACTCTACTTATCCTCCCTTTTCAATGTCAGAGGCACCCCAAGCTATTCGGTCACCGCAAGGATTTTTCCTATGACTCTTACTGGAACTGCGAAAAGATGGTATAACAAACTCCCTAGCGAATGTAAAGGAGCATGGGATAAACTAAGAAGGGAGTTTGTCCAGAAATTTTGCCCTCATTCTAAAATGGCCAAACTTCTTGGTAAAATCTATCAATTCATTCAAGTTGGAGAAGAAACGCTTTACCAGGCATGGGAAAGATTTAATGAGCTACTTTATCGATGTCCCACTCATGATTTGAACAAACATCAGATCATCTACGTCTTCTACCGGGGAATTAATGCGCTAACACGAGAACTACTCGATTCCCCGAGACCTATTCCTAGCATGACCCCTGACCAAGCCTTGGAATGTATTCAACGGATTTCTGAACATTGTTACAAATGGCATATGGATACAGGGTACGGACCAAGAGACAATTTTGATCATAAGGTAATGAAGACGTTAACAAGAATACAATTATGGGGAAATTTTCGAAAAATGAAGGTTAGAAAGAGAAGCTGAAGCATGTAGGATTGAAAAGGTTAAGAGTGTATTTGGGACCAAAACCGGGATCAATCTTGAAAAAAAGATTCTTGACCACATCAAGGAATCAAGGGAACGAGATGATAGAATTGAAAAAATGATGAAGACATTCGTGGATAATACAATCTCTTCTCTCAAAATTCACGAAGATAGGATTAAGGGATTGGAAAAGAGTGTGAGTTCATGTTCGCAAGCCATCACTGATTACTTAGCGGCTTGGGAAGAGGAAGTTGTCAACACGGTGGAAACTATCCTTGAAGAACCGACGACCTTTTCGGAAAAAGTTAAACGACGAATCAGCATGGAAAGACAATCACTTCTGGACCAAGCTTTACCGGTAAACTACCCTATTAATAATTCCATTAAAACTAATCATGATGATATTCCGCATGAATTAAGCAATGATGAGACAGTTCAACTCAACGAAATATGTTCAGCAGTTTTAAGAAACGAGTTACCACAAAAGGAAAAAGATCCAGGATGTTTCACTCTTCCCTGCTTGATCGGGAGTCTCAATATGTGTAACGCCCTAGCTGATCTTGGAGTGAGTATTAGCATAATGCCTCGTTCGATGTTCCTACGTATGGGGATTGGTGACTTGAAGCCAGCCAAGATGAGAATTGAAATGGCCGATCGATCTATGCAATCACCGTTGGGCATCGTTGAAAATGTGTTGGTGAAGATTAAGAAATTCCTTTTCCAGGTAGATTTTGTGATTCTTGACATTCCGGAAGACAACAGAATACCTGTCATTTTAGGTAGACCTATGCTTGCCACTGCCCATACTAAGGTGGATGTCTTTGCTGGAAAACTAACTCTTGAAGCTAATGGAGAAATTGCAACGTTCGGACCTAATGAACTCCTGTCTATTCCTCAAAAGGTATGTGCGGTTGACCCAGTAGGCAATTTTGGTGACGCTCTTGAAGAATTTCTTAGTGACCCCCTAGATCCTGGCGAGATAGATTCGGGGAAAGATCTTGATGTTTTCATCAACTTCGAGGAAGAGGATAATTTAGGAATCAGTACTGACGACTTCTCAAGTGACGTCGAAATGGCCCATTGGCAAGACAACTCTGTGAAGGCATTTTCGCAAACCAATCAACCTAGATTTTATGAGGTAGGAACCCGCATACATCATAGAAACCCTTATTATCTGAAGATCTCTTGCAAAATTGGGTTCATCGATTTCCACCCATTTATTGACACAACTTCCCCAGTCAACATCATGTCAAAAGAGTGTTATAACCGAGTTATGAAGAAAGAATTAGAATATAAGGGGAATAACTTTCTTGGGTTTGCAACTAACATCCATGTCTTCGTTGGAACTCATTCATTTTTAGTGGACTTTATGGTTTTGGACGACGTAAGCGAATTTGTGGAAGATGGACTTACGGGAGTAATTTTAGGAAAACCTTTCCAGGAAATGTCAAGGTTAGATAAACATGAAAAAGATGGGTTAGTATGGTTAAAGATAAATGATAATATGACTATCTTCAAAATGCCAAGAACCATTAAGAATTTTAAAAATTGGACCAAGAGGCAGTTAAGCCAAACCCAACCATTGCTCGATATCAGTGAGGAAGACAAGGCAAAAGGTATTGACCAGCCTTACCAGAAAATCAAGAGCTTCTACTCGGGCAGTTTAGAATTAGGGGATGACTATAAACGGGATGAGAATCTGATAAGTTGGATCCAACGTGGAGATTGCCATATCCATGAAATGACCAACAAGCACTGGTAGCCCCGCAGCTCTGAGTCTAACTTAAAGACTCGTAAATAAAGAAAAGTGCTCTTTCGGGAGACAACCCGAATTTTCCCTTTCTTTTGTTTTGTTTCCATTTCTGTAGGGTTTTGTGTTTTTAACCATTTTTGTAGGAAACGAGGAAGTGATTGCTGCTGCAGTTTGCTGATCTGATCCTAGTTACGGTGTAACTCATCTCTGTGATTACGCCGTAACCAACCCTTGGCAGCAGTATTTTAGACGCATTACCAATTACAGCGTAATACCATCTCTGTGGTTAGGCCGTAGCCACTCGCTTTGCAGCATATGTCAGGTTATGCCAGTTACGGCGTAACTCCCTCAAAAGAGTTACGACGTAACTTTCCTCTGCTTTACTTCTTTCATTTTAAACACAATAACCTTGTATTAGTATCTTAAATGAACTTTGTGGGTGTGTTTCCTGTAAACCCTTACGAGACTTCACTCGTCCACTTGGGACACCAAGTGGTTTAAAAGGCTTGTGATAAGGTTTTAAAATGTACCTTTTTGAGGGGTCGTTTAAGCTCTTATTTGATCACTTTTGTATCCGTTATTATTTAATATCGTTCCTTTTCACTTTTTAGGTATCTTGAAGGCAAAATGCTGGAATGACAATTATTCGGACGAAAAGGCGCGAATATACGAAGAAAATTGCCAAAGTCAAGAATCGAGACACTCAGGTTGCTGGAGCTGAAGGGGGCGGCGTCAAGAACAAATCAGTGACGCCGTCGGACAACTTTTATGACGGATCAGTAGCCAAATTGCTTATTTACAAGTGACGGCTTCAGGTTTTAAAAGAGTAGGGCGTCGCAACTCAGACGGCCTAGATTTGATCCAGACGACGTTAGAGACTGAAGGGGACGGCGTCACAAGCATAAGGTGACGCCGTCGCAAGACTAACGTGGCCAAGATGAAACCCTAATAACGGGGACCCGACGGCTTCACAGATCATAAGGTGACGCCGTCGCATTTGTAATCTTATATATAGAATCCGAATTTTTTAGTTTTCAGTGTGTAGTCTTTTGGAGTAAAAACCTAAACCGAACCAAGGCTGTCTTGTACAGTATTTTAGGGTTCCATACCCTATCTTACATCAAGATAAGTTTTTTACTTCATTAATTCAATTATGTCTTCAATTACTCGTGTGTATGCTTGCATGTTTCCCATATCCGGCTAATTTACTTGTGTGTTTGCTTAGGGAATATGAAACTTAATTATTGAATATTGATTGGTTGTCTCTTATCTTAATTGTTAATGATCTAGTATTGCGATAGGTCATTCGTTGTGTAGTTAATGCTTGATTAATCTTTGTGAACCTTAGCTTATAGTACCTAGAGTCATTGTAGGCTAAACCATCCGAAGAGTACCTTAGAGTTAAAGTTTATAAATCCTAGAGATTTTGTAGTCATTAAACTTTGGTAGTTTCAAAGAGATAAGGATAAACGCATACCCTACGACCTTAGACATACAACGCAATTAAGAATAAGGACGTGACAATTCAACCACCAATAGGAGATAATTAAGGAGTAATAAAACCTAAGTAAACACATCTTTAAATCATCATACGAGCACACAATAATTAGACATAGACTACATACACCTTAGATTAGATAATTAGACGAATAGAGTAATCGGTAGAAATACCAACCCCCCAAATCCATACCCCTAGATTCGTACCTTTCCATTTCTTAAAAACATAAAAAAGATAAAAAATAATCTTCCTCAACCCCAACCTTAGCGTAGTAACTTCTCACTAGCATTCCTATTCCCCTAAAGAACGATATCAATTCCCGTGGCTTACCCTAATACTACACTACAACGATTAGGTTCACTGCCTAGGGTGTTGAAAAACTTGCTCGACGAAAAGGAAGTTCCTTTGACCTCGAACGACGCGTGTAGCTTTATCAAGTTTTTGGCGCCGCTGCCGGGGAATAGAATAGCTAGTTAGGAGTCCACCTTCTTTAGGTTTCCTTGCTTGATTCCTATCAAGTAAGCTTTTTTTCCCATTTTTAGCTTCCTTGTAGTCTTTCCCCCTTCTTTGTGTTTGTGTTCGTAAAACCCTTTTCATTTGTCGCTATGGCAAGTGAAGTTGCATTTGAATCATTAACAAATGAGGAACAATTGAATTTCGCAAATTGGATTGGTTTTTATTGTTCTAATGAATTTGTGAGTGAACTTAGAGATATCCAAAAGGAGACGGGTGTGAGGTTGGATGGATTTGAAAAATTTTGTGCTTGTGTGACTTCTATTCAATGATCATTGTCAGGATCAACTCCTTTTAGTAACACCATCTGGAAAAAAATTGAGAAAAGCCTCCTAAGCATAAACCATCAGTTGTCACAACTTGATGAAATGGATAAGGAGGATTTATCCAACCTTAGGCATCATGATCAAAAAGACCTAGTTTTTAAGAACATGAAACCTAAACCCGAACAAGATTGTGAGATGGTTAGAGTTGAAATACTTAGTTGCATGTGTGGGATAGATTTCAAAACATATGACACACATGAGGAATCCTTTAGGCAAATAGAACATAGTAGTCAAGTTTTTGAGAACAATTCTTATGAATCGGGCCAAGAATTTGAAATGGCCAAAGAAGGATTTGAGATGCTTAGGAGTGTATTTGGGTTAGATCATACTAAACATTTAGGAGATCTAGATATAATGGAGAATGAGGTAGAAACTCCAAGCCCACAAGCCCTACCATCACTTGAGGAACACACATCGCCTATAACTTACTCGGAAGAAGTAGAAGAGACTACAAGAACCCTGATTGATATAGAACCTTTTGACCAAACGCCACTAGAGAATGTAGGTTTAGATGCCTGTTGTCATGACCTCTCTCTTAGTCCTAGGGAAGTTCCTAATTTTGATGAACCGGAGCCTCAACCAAAAACCTTACCCAATTTTTCGTCTTTAGATGTGAATCTTGGAATTGAATTAGGCCCCAATCCACCCATCAAAATAAATAATCCGGGTAGTTGCTTGATAAAGGTGGTAGACTCTAGGCCATGTAGAGTGGAAGCTAATATAGGAGTAACCCATGACCTTACACACTTATATCACCCATTCATGGTTGATAACAAGAAACATTATGGGTTTAAATCGGGTTTATTAGGTCAAGATGGATCCTTAACTAAGAATATTTTGAAGTTGATAGAAGATGATCCATTTTTAGGAGAGAGATTTGATTCACCCGCTACACCCATAAAATTAGGTAAACACGTAGCAAATTTCCACCCTAAGGGTGTGTATCGCTACTATCACCCGCACTTAAACTTAAGTGTAGGGAAAACCTCCCCTTTATCCGTTAAATAAGGGTAGAGTCAGGCTCGTGACTCGCACAAAAACAAGCGCTTCTTGGGAGGCAACCCATGTGTATTTGTTTTTCATTTTTATTTGTGTGTCATATATCTTTTAGTGATTGTTTATTCTCATGTTTAATTTGTAAAAATGCTTTATTATGTCTTTAACCTCGTCTTAATTACATATAAAGGTATTTTACATAAGGGATAAGTGTAGGGAGGATTACACACGTTTTCAAAAGAAACGTGAACATGAGAATTACAATTAATTAAACGATATACATGTGTGTTTGTTCGAGTCAAATGCTTGTATCGAGTCATAATGGATGTTTTGCAAGAAATTTTTACAGATTCTAAAGATGTAAATTTTCCAGAATTTTTTCCAGAAAATCGCAGACCAGTTTTTGTCAAGATAACTGACGGGTCAGATTGCAACTGACGGCGTCGGGAAGGAGCAAAAATAACGATTACTTTTCTCGTTTTCTGAGCTACTTATAAATTTTTGGAATTTTCCAGGTCTTAATTTTCCAGAAATTCTATAAACATCTATTCCACAAGCATTATATCCTAGTTTAGTAGAGTCCTATATATATATTATTACCGCCAATTTTACGCGAAGGTTTCGTTTATTTTCTTCAAGTGTGCAGGTTTAATTTACCAAGAAGAAGATACATAAGATGAGAAGGAGCTTTTCACACAAACGTTCTTCTTGAAGAAAGATGTAACCACAACTTTACACGGATCCTACCGAGCTAATCAGGGGAGTATTAGTTTCTTTCGTTTTTTATTACCTTCTATTATCATAACTTTGATACTTTCGGGGAACATTGGGGACAATGTTCAGTTTAAGTGTAGGGAGGGAAAATAAAACGGGAACTTTGAAACTATGCTTATCCTTGATTATTTGCTTTGTCCAATTGCATTTGCGTAATAAACCATGAGAAAATGTCGGCTAGGGTAATTTTGGCACCAAATTTAAAATTTTTCATGACATGTAGGAGTGGGCCATTAGTCTTAATAAAGCGTCTCATGGATAGGAAGTTGCATGACTAGAACAAAAACCCTTTACCACCTAAA
Source organism: Chrysanthemum makinoi (assembly GCA_910596185.1). Lineage (NCBI taxonomy): Eukaryota > Viridiplantae > Streptophyta > Magnoliopsida > Asterales > Asteraceae > Chrysanthemum > Chrysanthemum makinoi. Next base: position 105,973,647 of record OU343218.1, on the reverse strand, counting down.
TTCCACACAAAATGTGAGGATCGCCCTTAGATTAGTAGGAGTTAAAGCATTCATCTTTAATGCTTAGAGTGTGAACTGGTAGTATAATAGATTCTAGAACTTGTTTTGTGATGCATCCCGAGATCGCTAGTAAGACTACACTTTTGTAGTTAGGAATAACTAAATGATAAGAGGCATTAGGATAACCCTTGTTTGATACCCGTAATATAATTACTTCTTCCACATCGGTTGAGTAATTCCCCCACACCTTTGCGTTGTACTCACTTTTAGTACACGATACCCCTAGTTAACCCCTCTGAGCCTATCCTTTTTGCGGTTCTCGTGATGTTTCAGTTTTCCAGAATATCAATGAAGAGCATTGTTTACACCCCACCCCCAAATGTACACCCAAATCGCCTTAGCCTACCTTGTATGCACTCACTTTTAGTGCATTATTGTTATCACCCTAAACCCTTAGTTCAATTATCTAGTTGCTAGCATAAGTTGCTAAGTCGAGTCATATCCTTTGTACACAGTTTTGGGACGATTGGGACTCATGGGAAAAGTTAAAGTTTATGAAATGGCGGGAAGGGAACGTTAAAATCAAATTCCCTTTATTTGCGTAATAATGTACTCCAAGTGTTTTGATCTTTTCAATTCAGGTCAAATTATTGTTAGAGTAATAAAAACTCAAGTGTAGGGATGTGCCTATAAATCCCTATTATTTTGATGTTATCGTAGAGGATGGTAGAGTAAAAGTGTATAAAAAAAATACGGGCTACCATCCTACATCTATCTTTTAATTTATGTATGTTTATTTCAGTTATCTAGAGTCTAGAGTGTCGAGTCTTGGCTTAGCAACGCCATTCTTCGCATGCTTATAACATAAAGATTTTTGACTTGCCACCACTAAATAGCCTATCCCACCAAACCCTTTGTTTCCCTACCGTAAGCCTATCATTACAACCCTTTAAAAGACCTCTTGGATAGTCTTTCCTAGGTGCTTACGCCAAAGCGGTGGAGGTTTGACCTAGTCTCAAGCCTATGGTAATCTATGTACTAGGACCGGTTAATGAGTGTTTATCTTCCAATTCCACTTTGATATATTTCATATACACTCGAGAGATGTGAGTATCCAAACACCCCTTGTGAGGTGCTAGTTTGTAATTTCCGTGCTTGTTATGACTTTTGCGGGGCTTATATGTGTTGTGGATCGTTCTAAACTAATGCTTCATGACCCCTAACTTATAAATTAATAGGCTAAAAGCACATTTGCTTGAGGACAAGCAAATACCAAGTGTAGGGATATTCGATAAGGTTTTAAAATGTACCTTTTTGAGGGGTCGTTTAAGCCCTTATTTGATCACTTTTGTATCCGTTATTACTTAATATCGTTCCTTTTCACTTTTTAGGTATCTTGAAGGCAAAATGCTGGAATGACACTTATTCGGACGAAAAGCCATGAATATACGAAGAAAATGGACAAAGTCAAGAATCGAGACACTCAGTGCTGGAGCTGAAGGGGCGGCGTCAGCACAAATCGATGACGCCGTCGGACAACTTTTGTGACGGCTCAAGAGCCAAACTGCTTATTTACAAGTGACGGCTTCAGGTTTTAAAAGAGTAGGGCGTCGCAACTCAGACGGCCTAGATTTGATCCAGACGACGTCGAGACGAAGGGGACGGCGTCAAAAGAATAAGGTGACGCCGTCGCAAGACTAACGTGGCCAAGACGAAACCCTAATAACGGCGACCCGATGGCGTCACAGATCATAAGGTGACGCCGTCGCATTTGTAATCTTATATATAGAATCCGAATTTTTTAGTTTTCAGTGTGTAGTCTTTTGGAGTAAAAACCTAAACCGAACCAAGGCTGTCTTGTACAGTATTTTAGGGTTCCATACCCTATCTTACATCAAGATAAGTGTTTTACTTCATTAATTCAATTATGTCTTCAATTACTTGTGTGTATGCTTGCATGTTTCCCCTATCCAGCTAATTTACTTGTGTGTTTGCTTAGGGAATATGAAACTTAATTATTGAATATTGATTGGTTGTCTCTTATCTTAATTGTTAATGATCTAGTATTGCGATAGGTCATTCGTTGTGTAGTTAATGCTTGATTAATCTTTGTGAACCATAGCTTATAGTACCTAGAGTCATTGTAGGCTAAACCATCCGAAGAGTACCTTAGAGTTAAAGTTTATAAATCCTAGAGATTTTGTAGTCATTAACCTTTGGTAGTTTCAAAGAGATAAGGATAAACGCATACCCTACGACCTTGGACACACAACGCAATTAATAATAAGGACGTAACAATTCAACCACAAATAAGAGATAATTAAGGAGTAATAAAACCTAAGTAAACACATCTTTAAATCATCATACGAGCACACAATAATTAGATATAGACTACATACACCTTAGATTAGATAATTAGAAGAATAGAGTAATCGGTAGAAATACCAACCCCCCAAATCCATACCCCGAGATTCGTACCTTTCCATTTCTTAAAAACATAAAAAAGATAAAAAAAATAATCTTCCTCAACCCCAACCTTAGCGTAGTAACTTCTCACTAGCATTCCTATTCCCCTAAAGAACGATATCAATTCTCGTGGCTTACCCTAATACTACACTACAACGATTAGGTTCACTGCCTAGGGTGTTGAAAAACTTGCTCGACGAAAAGGAAGTTCCTTTGACCCCGAACGACGCGTGTAGCGTTATCAGCTTGTTGCATATGCTAAATGCAACCGTGATTCCTACGAAAGTGAGTTAGGTTTGTTTTTTTTTCATTTTTCTTTTTAGAATTATGTTTGTAGGTAGTGTGATTTCAGGGATTGAAGTTTGTTCATGATGCTTATACGAAGGCACGTCTCTTTTCGTGGGCCTTCTTTCTTTTTGGAGCAAATTTCAGGGAAGTTCTTGCTCTAATTCTACTTTTCTCTTCACCTTTATTTAAACGCTTAGTACAAAAGAGACTTTGTACAATTCAAGTGGGGGGACGGGAGTAAAATTATCTCTTGAACTTTATTTTGCCCTCGTTTTTCTAGTTTATTTTGAAAAATTATGCCATTTTTAAAATTTTGACATGTTTTTCTTAACCTAACTAGAATAGACCTTAGCCGAGCACATACAACCCTTGATATTATATGGTGAGATTAGCCTTATCCGTTTCTAATATTTTACCTCAAATCCACCAAATTATGAGTGTGCCGGTAGCTTGTAAACTTTAGAACTTGGCCTTTACATCATTTCGAGACCATAAACGAGGTATGTTGAGTTAGCTCGATGTATTTGGACTTTTTAGTTTTAGAAGGCAATATTATAGGATTATCACCCAAATAGCCTACCATTGTGTGTCTATTGATTAGTCACCTCGACTTCTCGACCCCCATGTGAAACCCTTTTATTGCACTCACTTTTAGTGCAAGATACCCCTAGATACACCCATATGAGCCATTCCTTTCATTTTGTTAACCCAGTATATTGTTTCGATACACCTATACACCTTAGTCTACCCTGTAGTCTTTATTTGTGATTGGGAAGTCATAATTTGCCCAAGTTCAAGGTTTAAGTGGAAAGGTTCGGAAATCACGCTTTTGTCGACGACATATTCCTGAAGATCATTGAAGACCCCCCAAATTCTCATTGTTCATCTCAAGTGGGGGGATATTATGTTTAGTTATTATTTTTATGTTGAAAAAAAAATGATTCGAAAAAAAAGAAAAAAAAATTGTTATGTTATTTAGTTATTGTAAAAGTGCATTGTTATAAGCACTATGTTGTGAGCTTTATAGATTTAGTATCGAGGAGGCCACCTCGGTCACATTCTAAAATTGGAGTTGGTAATTATGCCAACAGTTGGAGAAAAGGTAGTGTTTCCATCACGACGTCCTCTAATGACACATCTACCTAGTATTTCATGATCCGGTTTCTTGACTTCAAAGCTTGAACTTTGGGCGGACGGTAAGTGGTGATGACTTGGTTATAGATTTAGACTACCTGCTTGATTTTTATTTTACACCATTTATATATCCCATGTCTTATCCTACCCTTTAGTCATGAAGCATGTCTAGGTGATGCAGCGAGCAATCTATGGTGTCTTGGCCATGGATTTGGTCATGTATCATTGATTTTTTCCACTTCGCCATGACATGTTAGTAATGACGAGTCACCCCTTAACCTTTGTCGTGTCTACCCATATTGCCTTCGAGAATTGTTTAGCCCTTAACTCTAGTGGTGGAGATTTGTGTAACCGCCAAGCTTATGATAGAATACATGCTATGACTGTGCGATTGAGTGATCACCCCGAAATTGACACTTAGAATACTTGAGAGATTTGAGTGTTTCATTCCCATTCCGTGAGGTGTTCGGCTTTGTTTTATTCTAGCATAAGGGATTTGTAAACTTATATTTTCCAGGTTCTGGGAGATATCTCTTTAGGAATCTTTCTAATAAGGTCTACTTGAGGGCAAGTAGAGTTCAAGTGGGGGATATTTGATAACATCAAATAGTCCTGAATATTAAGTGTCAATTTCTCCCGATAATGCTTGTAATTTATATCATTTATATGGATTTACGCTTGTTTTCCATTGTTTTCCACTTTTAGGTAAATTACGAGTATTGGAGCTAAATAGATGCGGAATTGGAGAAATATCAAAGATTTATCATAGTATGCTGACTTTGAAGAAGTTACGACGTAACTCATCTCTCACATTACGCCGTAACTAAAGCGTGACTTAGAAAACCAACTCATCAGAAGGTTACGGCGTAGCTCTCCCCAAAGACTACAACGTAACTTATTAGGTCAAATGAGGTTCCACGCCGCTGATAACTACGCCGTAACTATTTCATCAACTACGGCGTAACCATGGAATATTGAAGATACGGCGTAACTACTTGTTAGGTTACGCCGTAACCAGCAGATCTAGTGCAAATTACGAAGGAATTGAAGATTACGGCGTAACTCTTATATTAGTTACGCCGTAACCCATATCTGGCCTATAAATACCCCACGATTTCCAGCATTTCAGAGTATCCCATTCCATACACCACAACCAAATAGCGTGGGAAGAAGCCAAAGGCAGGTCTAGATGAGCATACGGAGCTGTCTCCAAGGGAGAAATCAATCCCCTATGATAAGCATTAGCATTTTATCTTTTCTTTACTTTCGATTCATGTATTTCGTAACTTTGAATATTGAATTGATTTGTATGGTTAATATGAGTGGCTAAGCACCTCTTGGTTTTGGCCTAGTTATGATTCCTTAATTGTTTTGTTTACGTTTATATTACTTCCGTATAATTATTTCTAAGTGTATGCATGCATAGTTTATTGGTAGCTACGCTTGTTTCGGTAGTTTTGAATGACGGTAGAGGCTAGTTGCTTAGGAGATATGACCAACTGACCCTAAGTGAGTAGACTGAGACGGGAAGGGTAAGATATGACCAACTGACGACCCTTTCTACTTGTGCGATTTGACCAACTGATCACCTACCGTTTGGACGAACTTAAGAATTAGGGGGTGAGTGTTTAAGTTGCTAACGCCCGGGCACTCACTATTATAAATCTAGCATGTAACGGTACTTAATGACTTGGCTTAGGGGACCAGGAACAACTGGACTTATGAGGGGACACCTGACTTCTCCAGTGGTGGCATCTTTGCTGATAGGTTAGGGCGAATTGACCAAATGCTGTCCTCTCGAATTTGACCCCACCTGAAGTAATTGGAAGTAAGTAGACGTAGACATTACTAGTTAGGAGGATTAACTAGGTTAGCACCACTCTCCTCTATTGATTAAACCTTTGCCTTTTATCTGCTTTTATCTGCTTTAGTAGTTAATTAATTCCTTATCGAAATCATTATTAAAATTTGTGACACCTAGACTTAGTAATAATCCAACACACATAGCTCCTGGGACGACCTCGGTTTTACCAAATACTACACTACACACGACCGGGTACACTGCCCGTTAGTGCATTAGGGTAGACCATAGGTATAACGAGACAATATAAATATCAAAATCTGGTCAGTAAAACCTGCATCAATTCTTTAGCTAAAAAATTTGATCTAGAAATGTCCAACACATCTTGTATTTAAAGTATAATAAGAAACCCAAACTGATTTATTTCCATGGATCCGGTATACTAGTTCCTTAATAAAGTTCAATCCAATTTTGCACGTACATTGGATGTTAAGAAATCAACCATGAAGAACTATTGTTTTAATAGTTTCAAGGGTATATTGGTAATTTTGTTAGCTTCCATGCTCTTTTCTTTCTACTTAAAATACAAACTCAAGAACACAAATTGCAATACCCATTTTCTTCACAATGTCATCCCTTACTTTACCATTCCCATTCCATCCCTTTCCATTCTTTAAAATTTAGACTCGAGAATAGAGCGAGTCCTTCCACTTCTCTTCCTCCCATAAAAAATCTCTATAACAAAAACTTTTCAATTTCTTTCATTTTCTTTTCCTTTCTCCCGTAAATGGATCTCAAGAACACAAAGTGTTGCTCAAAAAAAAAAAAGAAAAAAAAAGGATTTTAAGGGCGTCAAATACGTTACTTCATAAAAGAGTGTCATTGAATTTGTTAAAATTACACTGATTGGATGAACCTATTAAGTGTAAACCTTTTAGAGATAGGATTAAGCATAAACCAAAGCTGCCGACGAATAAGTAAATAGGTTGAAAATGTGACCCCTACGACTCACCTTGATTCTGGGTTCACCTCTTGAGATTTGTTGTAGAACCATTCAGATTGGATAGCTGATATAACCTCGGGGTATGATCCACCACCAGAGTCCAAGAAGTACATAAACATCAATGGCACTTTGTGATCATTTTTCGAGGATATAAGAGTTAGAACATAATTAGATACACTAGGCCAAAGATTTTTAGGACCAAATCCTGTGTACGACAATGAATTACGACTTATCTCATTTTTCATGAGTTCCGAACGTGTTGTCCCCTTGAAGCCACATTTCTCACCACCTATTAAAAATCAAAAGAAACACATTCATAATCAAATAAATAAACACATAAACATAATATTGATGACAACATTAACGATATTATAAGTCCATTAATCTGATAACAATAAAATGTATTGTGACACCAACCCCTTCATGGACATGGATTTGATCTGTCTTTTTATGAAGAGGATTTGAATTATAGTCGGGTTTAGTACAAAATATGGTCATTTTTTTCGACATGGTTTTGAACTCACCATGATAATTTCTAGAAGGGCAAAGAATTTAGAATAGCTATTTAAAATTGCCTCTACTTCGCATAAAACGCAGGCTTCTAACTCTGTGTCATTCCTTTCGATAATTGGAATTCCAAGTGTTTTAGAAAGTATGTTTGAGACATCTTCTGACATCTGTTTCCAAAAGGTTTTTCATAAGCTTTTTGGATTAGAAACGTCACAAAAGATTAAAATTTGGACAAATAAAGCCGTGCAGCACTTGCATAAAAAGCAGCTTCTTCTAATGCTATTTTCCATTCTTGATCATCACCGAGCAACCCCAACGCCTCACATGCTGCCCTATTTGTTGGATATACCTTGTTGATCACCTTCCGTATGTATTTAAAGGATTTGCAGCCTTTTTGATAGCATAAGAGCATTCTCTCATAAAATAAGTCTCCTAAGCTTGCATGTATATATGTTAGCCTCCCAATTGCTGGTTTATTCAGATTCCGTCGCCTTTGCCAATACTTGTCACCATTATACCATACGAACTCAGATGGGAAATCCAAATATGTAAGGTGCCGACCGTCTTCCCATCTTGAGTTATAGTTTAACCATTTAGTGAGTGTTGTCTTCTTGTTGCAAGGGTTGGAAATAATCGAGTTGTTGTTGTCATTGGCCCTGAAAGTAATCCACTGCATGTATTCTAAATGTACTGCGAGTATCTGAACAGATGGATCTCTGCTATGTATGTCAAAACTGAAGATCCTCCAGCATGCTTCATGCGGCCCAATGAACCTTGATTCTTGAAATTTTTTGATTTCATCAATTCATATCGTTTGCTGCTGTGTAGAAGAAGATGATTCCCCAACAGGTTTTGTTATATTGGCAACGACGCGGTCAGTTCCCTTGGAGATATACTTGAAAAGGTATTTAATCAACATTGTCCATCCACAGTATTCAACGTTGATGTGTGCGTAGTATCGCATACACAACATTCGATTATATGGGACAACGTACGCATTATCAGGCTGCACATTATTTTTTATGTGGTTATACATGTATATCGTCTTCTATAGTGTACATATCCATCTTTATCGATGTATGTCTTTTCACAATATTGCTTTGGGAAGTTGCGGTTACATTTATCGGTTCCCTGCATACATGGAGCATTCTTGTTTGCTTCTCCACATGCACCGTGTATCATCAACTCTGAAATGATTTTGTAACCTTCTGGATCTTCTGTTTGGTCTGGTAATTCTGCCGAAATATATGTGTCTACTTCTTCGTCTGTGCGTATTTTTGTTGCCTCTGAAATCCATATTAATGTATAGCAGTGTGGGAGGCCACGTTTTTGGAACTCAATTGTATATAAAGCTGTAACATGAAGAGTGGGAATAATGTTAGTCATTTGTTTTGGGTTTAACATATATTAAAAAAAGCTTATCATTTTATTTTTGTATAGATAGTCAATAGCCATCTATGATGTTATATTTTGTTTAAATAACAATAAAATATTTTTTTTAAAGTAGTTTTAGACAATACTTGTTGTGACTCGGCCTAGAGTTCTGGTATTTCTGAGAAATTTTATGAAATCTTGCACTTTCTTTTCAAAGACACGTACCACGACGTCAGCTCTATCTGCGGTAGTTAGTTCAGGGAAGTCTTCCATATATTCCATAATTTCTGGCCATTTAACGTTGCACGTGAATGTGATATAGAACGATGGGTTTCCATGTACGCGACAAATCGCTAACGCATCTAGGTAGTGGTTGTACATGTACCTCGGCCCACCAGTGAAAGACGTTGGTAGTATGATTCTTGTACCAACATTATTTCCATCACGGTCTCCTCTCATAAATGCGTCATACAGCCCTGAAAGATATTCGTTTCTAAAGTCATTTTGTTTCTCAAATAAAATTCAGCCTGCTTTGTTCGACTGCACAGTAAGCTGTCACAACGTATTGCTGGAAAAGGCGCCATGCTCTTGGTAATAAAGTGTAATGGTTAACGCGATCATGTATCTGATAGGCGTAATACATTTTCATCGACATTTTTGTGTGTTTGCGAGAACTACCAGTTCAGCCTTTAATTCCATGTCTTTTTGGTAACCTTCTTCGCCATAAACGAATATCAATGGAAAATGAAGGGACATGTAACAGGGATGTAATTTGTTTCCCTTTGAGCTGCTCGTGAATGTTCTTGAATGATGATGTCAAAGCTTCCTGGTTTTCTTCAAACACTATGGCACCAACTGTTTCGGCTGTTGGAAGTTCGTATCGGCGAGTACCGACAACACTATAAACTTTAACCTCTGGTATTGCAGCCTCCAAGTATTTGTCTCTTGCGATGCGAAACAATTGTACCAATGCGTTATGGTTATCCAAGAATTCAATTAACCCTTCAACAACTTCTCTTTTCAGGCCACTTTTTTGTTCGCCACCAAAGTGAAACATCTGGTTGTCAATTTTGTTATCTGTTTCATATATGTATAATTGTAAAAAACATGGACGTTTTCCTTCTTCTGGACAGTGTGACCCAATGTTGTGATATATTTGGCTTGAAATGCGGAATACATAAGGCCTCGTTCCTTTGTTAATCGAATCGTCAACCTGTGCCCCAAAGGATGTCATGCTGAATATTTGATTATACGCTCTTATGTTTTCCATGAAATAACTGTTTTTGTATAACTCTTTTATGTATTCTGGGTAGTCTTAATGTTCATTGACGACTATGCAACCACCTAAGCAGCATTTATGATACTGAGGACGGGTGGTTTTAGATGGATGCATCAACCTTTCTTCTTTCCAAAGTCTAGCCCACATTATTCGCAACTTTGATCACATTTTCCAAACTGTGCATATTCCAGAGGTGGTCCTATATAATAAGAAAGTACAAATAAGAAAGGCTTTAAGAGTAAGTAAAAGAAATTAAACATGTAGAGGTAAAAGCTGAAGCTAACCTTTGTTTTTGTTACGTTTGAAATTTTCTTTTTCATTTTCATTTGGGAATATGCTATTTAATGGTCCGCTGGTACATGTATCTGTACAATAAAAAAATTGTAATAAGTTAGGATAATTTAAGGATGCGTACACGCTGTAAATTTGTTTAGCCATTAGTCGTAATACTTACTTTTGGAAAGCTGTCATCTAATGTTATTGTAATGAGAGGAATGTGGATGGCTATTGCTGTTCTTTCTTTCTTTAACTACAACATAAATTTAGGAATTTTTTTAACTATATATTTAAACAGGAGGTAAAAAAGGTATAAACATGTAGGAATAGTTGCTTAAACTAACCTTTGGATTTCTTGCGTCTGCAAATTTCAGTTTGTTTTTCATTTTGAACTACACTGTTTAATACTGCGTGTGCATGTGTATCTGTAGCATATAAATATTAGAGTAAGTTATGATAATTTTAGGTTGCATAGACGCAATCGTTTTGGGTAAACAATAGATATCGTACTTACTTTCAAAAAGCTGTTGTGTGGTGTTATTTTTGTAGGGCAAATGTAGTTGACGACTTTCGGTATGTGTTTCGTTAGCTGCAACAGGAATTTAGACAATTTGTGAGTATGTACATGATTATTAACTCCATCATTTAGATTCTTTTGTATAAATACCTGTACTTTGGCTTATACATGTTGCAGCACGCTTTTGTTGATAAATGTTATAGTTATCTATGCTGTCGCCATCGTTGTTGCTGTCATTTCTTGGACTTTTTTTTGTTACCAACACTTAGATAATTTGATGGTGTACCTATGAGTTACATAACATAGTAAACGAAATTTAGAATAAAAGATATAAGAATAAAGAAATAGCAATTTTTCTAAAAGCATTACGCTGGGCTTACTTTGACAAATGTGATCGTCTTTATCACTGGCCATTGTAGGATGTAGAGAATCAACTGGTGTGTCACAATTCTTGTGAATACTCGAGTAACATAAGTTGTCTGCAAAGAATAAAATAACAACATTAATTTAACTACTGATAATAAAAGTGTCGGTCAACTGTTTTAATATAAAATGATATTGACATAAGCTTACTTACGCATTCGGTTAATCTCTGATGTCTTACTGTTGGTATGTTCGCCCATTTGATGAACCGATAATAACCCTTGAGTAGTATTCATAGGTGGTGTCTTAGCATTTGTTGATCATGTGAAGAAGATCGCACTTTTTTTTCATTGGGTGTAGGTGATCTAAAAAATATACCCTTCCTTTTTGTTTTTGCGTATGGATCATTTATAGTCACTTTGTTGTACAGTGTTGGTCGTATAAGTTGAAGGGTTTGGAGGACCAACATCTTCGGTGGGACAAACATATGGGTATCCAACGGTGACACTTTCACATTGTTGTCCATAAGGTTGTGTAACATTGTAACATGACACATTCTTATACTGATAGGTTTGAGTAGAACAATCATGTCGTTGTTGTTTATATTGGTTTTTCGCTTGTTCAACATAATTTTGCATAAAATTGTTTGGCAAACAGATTTTTTTGCTAATGTTAGGTGATACGGTACTAATGCTATCAACATTACATGCATTGCTATTAGCAGGTTCATTAGATTCTTTCACATCATTATATATTAACTTTCTTTTTGCTTTCATATTTTTGCAAAACAAACAAATATTTAAACACAAATGGATGGCTAATACGTTGGGCATACAAAATATACAAATAACAATTTGAGTTAGTTCCATTTGTAAATAAAGTAATGTAAAGTAAGGAAGTATATGTAGTATTTAAGGTAGTTTAATCTATCTAATAATAGCATATGTACCATGTTTTAGGATAAACAGAAAACTGTTATGCTTAAGTATGTGAATGTAAATGGGTAGCAAACACCTTTGGCATACATAATGTATAAAAAGTAATCTAATTTACTTGTAGTGTAGATTGTGTGACCATTTTTAAGAATCGAAACAATAAATGTTATGGTTAAATATCCTATCCTAGATACAACAGGTATGGCAATTTAGGTATCTACTAATTCTATAAGTCACACAAACATTGTTACATGCAATTAAGACAAAAAAATAAGCAGGAAACGTATTAAATTACATAGTTGTCGTACCTTATATGCTTCCAGATGGTAGGTTTAGGGGTAATAGTGTGCCGGTGATGTAATCCGGGTCTATCAACCTGAAATGACAAATGTTGCCTTTTTACAACACCCAATACAACAAAAAAAAGGGAATAAGTACTGTAGGCGTATCTAAAAAAAAAACGGGTTGGGCCGGGTCAAGTACTGTAGAAGACGACGTCGTTTTCGACGAATATTAAAAAAATTATAATAAAATCTAAAATTTTAGTCGTCTATAAAGTTAGTGTCACAAAAAATATATTAGCAAAAAACATTGTTTGTCGAAAATTTTAATTATAACATATTTGCAGTTGCGAACCAGATTTTTTATTAATGTATAATTGGAAAAAGCCACTAGGTGTGGTGGGCGTAGAGAATAAACTGCACCTTTTATAAAAATTCACGTCGCATATATTGTTTTTTCTAAAACAAATGGCCCTTATTTATTTATTTTAAACAAGTGAACTACATTTATTTTTTTAACATTATAATAATCATAAAGTTTTAACCTAATCCCGCTTTTAATATATCAAACAAACAACATCATAAATCCAAATCTAAATAAAACTTTAAATCTTAATCCAATTTCAAATCTTAATCTCAAACCCACGTACAAACCAAAGTAGCCCTTATTACACACATGAGCTAATCCAAACACTAAAGCGCTAAGCATGAGCTTATAAGCCAAACACCCTCTTGGTGGTTTTTAAATAACCCAAATCTTCCTCACTAAGCACCAACACAACACAAGACAAGATCTATAAATCCCTCACCGGACTTCATCACCTCTGATCCGCCACCACCAAAACCATAGACCGTACCTCAGGTATTCAATTTTCACACCTGATCTGTATCCTAACCCTAACTTTGCCGTTATAACGTCCGTTACATTTCCGTTAACTGTTTACTGTTATTTCGTAATTACATATCTGCATTTGTCAATCTGTTTATTAGGTTAACAATTTTTAATAACATTATGATATGATCTGTCATTATATCTTATATGATTTGATCTGTTGGTTAAATTATTATGATGTTGTGATGGTACATTGTTGCTAATTAATTTGTATTTTTGCCATTGCGTGTTATAATATACTAGCCGGGTACCCGCGCACAGCGGCGGCGATAAGTATAGTTATATGTGTTTGCTTACCCGTTTAGTGAATTCGTTTCACAACACTTCGAATGTATATGTGTTAGTTGTAAGTGTTTGTTTGGGTTACCCGTAACTTTCCCGCGACATCATTATTCCCGCATATAGAAATACCCTCGCAATCTCTTACGCGTCAAACACTACCCTAAAAGTATATGATTTTGACGAATCAAAATTATATTGATTGAAATAAATGAAATAAAGGTTAAAGTTGTAAAAATTTGAATTAAAATAAAATAAACCCATTAAAAATATAAAAACTAAAAAATGTAAAAATATATCAAAATGGATGTTGAATTAAAGAGCATAAAATTTTAAAAAATATGGTGAAATTAGATTATAAAAAAAATAAGCAGATAAAAAGATATTTTAATTTAAAAATAAAGATGAATTTTTAGTTGAGAAATGACACATGTCATTTTATAATTGGAGTTATTTATCTTAATTTTTAGTAGTTAGGAGTTAGGTTTGGAGTTTGTTAGAAGTTAAGCTTGGAGTTTGTTAAGAAGTGACACATGTCATCTCATGATTGGAGCTCCTTATCTTAATTTTTTGTTAGAAAAACTCTTTCCATAATAAGCAAGTAAAAAAGTCTGAATTTTTAAGCCTTCTAATTTTAGAAGGCCTAAATGCATTATAAATGTTATAATATATGTGATGTGATGTGCGCTACGCGATGTATAAGTGAGTGATGAAATGGACTATGTTTGCTTTATGAGATCTTACTCTTGTACAAATTTGTTGATAAACTGTAGAATATGGTGTGTGATATAAGTTGCGTATCGGATGGCGTGTAACAGATATGATTTTTTTCAAAGTTGCTGTTAAACGTTATCATGAAGTAAGATAATGTAGCAAACGGGATCTAACATAGAATTTTGTGCGTTTTGTGGTATGGTATCAATTATCTAAGTGTTGATAAAAGCAAAATAGGTATATTTTTAATTTTTTATAATGCATTTGATAATTCGATGGACATAATAGAGAAATTTAACTACTGAGTTGACGGGCTTTTGAACAAATGAGATTAAAAAAAAGAATGTTAAATAAGTGTGTGTTTCCAATATCCACGACTTTTGATATGAACTTAAGACAATTGTGGTTATCCTGCAACAGAAGTTATGGAGTAATCTTAGTTACATTGTTAACTTAAAATGAGCATATGCTTACTGTTATTGTTAGGTTAAAATGATCGCGTGTTTACTGTTATTTTTTAATTTTTGGTCTGCGTTTATTACTCTGTTTTTAAAGTTCATCTAACCAACCTGATATACGTAATTTTGTATAATTGAATGTGATTAATAAATCTGTAAATGATATGATTAGATTTATGCCAATAGTGTCCCTGATGTGATCTAATTAGTCTATGCTTAGCTGACAATGAATTATTATATGTTGTGATAGTACATTGTTGCTACTTTGTTTATAAATATGCAATGTATGCTATAGTTTTTAAGCTATATGCTGATAGATTATTGATCATATGTTTGGGTTTGATCGGTTCATAGTGATGTTTATGTTTGATACCCTTGGTTATGTTTGTGTTATGTGCTTCTATGCTTTTACGGACATATCTATGAACTTTAAATTTTAATATCTGATGTTATTTATTAAATAGGATATTAGCAGAGTATTTTGCGACTTTGATGTTTTATATATTTGAAATGGATATTATGAAATTCTAAGTTTTGATTACCTCATTAAAGCTAAATACATACATTTGGATGATACATTTTTTTTGTATATGCGTAGAATAATGTAAATAAAACTTCGAATTTTTGATGGAGATAATTGAGAAAATTAAGGATCAAGTTTAGGAACTATTGAACATATGAGATGACAAGAAGTAATGTCTGTGTTTGTGAATGTCTTCTATTTCGAGGGGTATCTCTCAACTCATTTTGCTTCTCCATATCGGTTAGATGCGTTTATGTTCCCAATATTCTCGACTTATGATCTGAACTTTAAGACAATTGTCGTTATTTTGCAACAGTAAAATATGGAGAAATCTTGCACGTTACTTGTTCATTTCGACGGAGGAACACCGGCTATTTCCAATGACATTAAGAAAGCTCTTGAAGGAAATGATGACGCCGCAAAGATAGATGCCTTGAAGAATGCAATCTCGCTTTTGCAGAATGGGGAGACTCTGCCACAGCTTTTCATTACAATTGTCCGGTATGTTTTGCCTTCGGAGGATCACACCGTGCAGAAACTACTTCTTCATTATCTTGAAATCATCGATAAGACCGACTCTAAAGGAAAAGTCTTACCTGAAATGATTTTAATCTGCCAAAACCTGAGAAATAATCTCCAGCACCCGAATGAGTACATTCGTGGTATGACTTTGAGGTTTCTGTGTCGAATCTGTGAAGCGGAGATTATTGAACCTTTGATTCCCTCTATATTGGCTAATCTGGAGCATCGGAATCCATTTGTAAGGAGGAATGCCATACTTGCTGTGAGTGCTATTTACAAGCTTCCACAAGGGGATCAGCTTTTGGTTGACGCACCAGAAATGATTGAAAAGGTGCTTACGACTGAGGCAGATCAATCGGCAAAAAGAAATGCATTTCTTATGCTTTGCACTTGTGCACAAGACAATGCAGTTAATTACCTTTTGACCAATGTGGAAAAAGTGTCTGAATGGGGAGAATCGCTACAAATGGCTGTGTTGGACTTGATCCGCAAAGTGTGTAGAGCGAAGAAAGGAGAAAAGGGGAAGTACATAAAGATCATTATATCACTGTTAGATGCTCCTTCCGCTGCTGTTATTTTCGAATGTGCTGGAACACTGGTATCTTTGTCATCTGCTCCTACAGCCATTAGGGCAGCAGCCAACACCTATTGCAAGCTCCTCCTCAATCAGAGTGACAACAATGTGAAACTTATTGTGCTTGATCGTTTGGAGGAACTCAAAACCTCACATAGGGAAATCATGGTCAATATGATAATGGACGTTCTCAGGGCACTCTCGAGCCCAAATCATGATATTAGGAGGAAAACACTTGCTATCGTTCTTGATCTTATAACTCCTGGGAACATCAATGAAGTTGTTCTTACTTTGAAGAAGGAAGTGGTGAAAACTCAAAGTGGGGAGTTGGAGAAAGATGGGGAGTACCGCCAAATGCTTATACAAGCCATTCATTCTTGTGCGGTCAAGTTCCCTGAAGTTGCAGGAACTGTCGTACATATGTTAATGGATTTCTTGGGCGACAGTAATGTTGCTTCAGCAATGGATGTGATTGTTTTCGTGAGGGAGATTATTGAATCAAATCCAAAGCTGAGAGTCTCTATTGTAACAAGGCTGTTAGACACTTTTTACCAGATACGTTCAGCAAGAGTCTGTTCGGGTGCTCTTTGGATCATTAGTGAGTATTGTCTTTCACTTTCTGAAGTCGAAAGTGGAATTTTAACCATAAAACAGTGCCTAGGAGACCTGCCCTTTTACACTGTCTCAGAAGAGGGGGATTCTAATGATTCTTCTAAAAGGTCTCAGCAAGCTAGCTCGATAACTGTTTCTTCTAAGAGGCCTGCTATTCTTGCTGATGGAACTTACGCCACTCAGAGTGCTGCTTCTGAGACTGCTTATTCCGCGCCTACTGTGGTCCAGGCGACTTTGACTTCAAATAATTTGAGATCGCTTCTTCTGACTGGCGATTTCTTCTTAGGTGCAGTTGTGGCCTGTACATTGACAAAACTTGTCTTGCGTTTGAGCGAGGTTCAAGCACCTAAAGTTGAAGTCAATAAGGAGTCAACTCAAGTGTTACTAATCATTGTGTCAATGTTGCAACTTGGTCAATCTTCATTTCTTCCACACCCAATTGACAACGACTCTTATGAAAGAATTGTTCTTTGCTTAAGATTACTATGTAATCCAGATGAACAGATAAGGAAAATATGGCTGCAGTCTTGCCGTGAAAGTTTTGTTCAAATGCTGGCAGAGAAACAGCTGCGGGAAACAGAGGAATTAAAAGCCAAGGCTCAGGTTTTATATGCACAGCCTGATGATCTTATTGACTTTTACCATTTGAAGAGCAGGAAGGTAATATTGCTGTTTTTCTTTCATTGTGAGTGTAATGAGTTCATGTTCTTCTCCATAAAAAGCTATGAACATGCTAGCAATTATTATTTATTTTATAATTAACACTTTATCTTTTAAGTTGCGCATTTTATTAGTTTTTGTTACTTGACCGTTTTAATCTGGTAGTGTTATACTGAACTGAAATTACTAGGATCTTTTTCTTGTGTCACAGCTGTAAAGTATCTGTGTAAGTTGTGGTATGCATTAGAGAAGTACAATCATTCTTTATAGCATTATATGTGCGGTGGCCGTCTGTTAGCTATACCCTGGGCGCTCATTTGTATCCACCTTTTTATATGAAGTAATCTGCAAGACATTTCTAGATAGTTACTAATCTAATTTTGAGTGGACACAGACCAACTCTGAAACAGTATGTAGATGGAGCCATTGTTAAAGGTCATTATTTGCATATGCCTAAGAGGGAGGATGTGAATTGCTTTAAACATAGAATTAGCAAAATAGTGCCTTGTTTGTATTTACTTTATGCAGTTATGACTTGGTTAAAGTTCATTGAACTTGCTCTTTGACTCTATATTTGACAATGGTAGTGAGCTTTCTTGTGATGCTGTAATTTAGTAAAAGAAATAACTTTTATATAATCAAATGTTTGCTTTTTTTGAAAATTATTTCACGAGAGACGATAGGTAGCACCTCTTATGAATGTTCTTGATTTACATCTCCACATTATAATCGTTACTACATATCTAATGTTATTATTTTGATTTTGTCAATCGTCAGGGAATGAGCCTGCTGGAGTTAGAGGATGAGGTTCAAGATGACCTAAAACGTGCTACTGGTGAATTTGTTAAGGAGAGTGATGCTGCAAATAAGCTGAATCGTATTATTCAACTAACTGGATTTAGTGACCCTGTTTATGCTGAGGCATATGTAACTGTTCATCACTATGACATTGTCCTTGAAGTGACAGTTATAAACCGATTGAGCGAGACTCTCCAGAATCTTTGTTTGGAGTTAGCAACTATGGGTGACCTTAAACTTGTTGAGCGGCCACAAAACTATACTCTAGCTCCTGAATCAAGCAAGCAGATTAAAGCAAACATCAAGGTGTCATCAACTGAGACTGGAGTCATATTTGGGAACATTGTTTATGAAACCTCAAATGTACTTGAGCGTAATGTTGTTGTCCTAAATGATATTCATATCGACATTATGGACTACATCTCTCCAGCAGTCTGTAGTGATGCAGCTTATAGAAGTATGTGGGCTGAATTTGAGTGGGAAAACAAGGTATCACTTTCTATTCAATATATCTGGTTTAAAATAGCTATCTACTCTTATTCTGGCTTGGGGTTGAAAGTATTTATTAATGTAGTTTAGTGGTCTTATGCTAGGGGTTAGAGTGCGAGTTCTAGGAACTTAAGAACTTATACGGAGTATTAGCTAATAGGGTTAATTACATAAAATGATAAACCCACATTGGTTTGATTTCTGTTATGGTCAACCAGCTTAATGCTGGCTAGAGAAAAGTCAAAACCACTGAAGTTTAAAAAAACTTCTTACTGTATTTTTTAGCTGGAATAAACTAAGATAATCGGTTGTGAGAACCACGTCGTTTATAATCATGATAAAAAGAAACCTACATATTAGCTGCCGCATAATTATATTGACTATCTATTGGAACCTTATGCCGAAAATTTTGAATGCCAGTTACCTTGCACTAAAATATTAATAGTTTACTGGTTTTTCAGGCCCAAAAGCACAAAATGGTCTACACATATAACAATGCACTGGAATCCTACCAATAAAAAAACTTCCAAGTCAAAAAAAAATCTAGGGATATTCTATCAACATTTTAGACAATCAATATGAGTTTGACATACATACAGGAACTTAAGTGATCCAGCCAATGCTCAATCTGGTTATCTAAATAAGAAACAGAGTATAGTAGGTTATCTGTGTGTGCAATTACCCGTAGCTAATAACGGGAGAGTAAACCCAATATATCCCAATATATACACTCGATATGCAACTGTGTACAAGAGCACTCTATGAACTCAGTTGCTTTAACAACCTAACTGCAATAAATTATTATCCCTGTTTATGATTTTGCTCTTTTTAGGTATATATGTTATCAATTGATTGGATTATCATGTATATGTTCTCATCATTTGCATGTTCTGTCTGTTGTCTTTTCAGGTTGCTATCAGCACTGTCATTCGAGACGAGAAAGAATTTCTGGATCATATCATTAACTCAACCAACATGAAGTGTCTCACTCCTCCGTATGTTATCTCTCTTTGTCTGTTTTGACTAACAAATTAGGAAATTTGAACGTCTAATCACATCTTATCACATCTTTTATTTCCATCTTCGGTGCTAGTGAGATGCATAACTTTTTTGTTCCTTATGAGTGCAATGCTTGGCTTCAGGTCTGCTCTGGAAGGTCACTGTGGTTTCCTGGCTGCTAATTTGTATGCCAAGAGCGTCTTTGGAGAGGATGCTTTGGTAAATTTGAGCGTTGAGAAGCAGTCAGATGGTAAGCTCAGTGGCTATATTCGAATTAGGAGCAAGACCCAAGGGATAGCTCTAAGTTTGGGGGACAAAATCACTCTTAAGCAGAAGGGAGGTGCTTGATCTTGATTCAGCAAGCGTCATCTTTTCAAAATTGGTAAGTTTTCACCATTCATTCTGCTAATATCCAATCTTTGGAGGACGATTTAGACATCAAATGTTCACAAATTGTTTTAGCTTCCATAGCTCCAGTGTTTATTTTCAACTATATCATAGGTTTTTCCGCTTAGGAACTATCATTTGACAATAAGTAAAGGTGACAATCTGGTTGGAAACTGAATATTTGGTCGAAACTGATTATTAATGTACACAACCATCTAATTCATCTATTCAAAGACTAGTATTGTTATTGTGATAATATTGTTTATACAAATGTAATATTGTTTTTGACAGATTTTCCAATTTTCTTAACCTTTAACAGCTTTCGGTTCAGGTTTGGGAGTATTAGCAGGGTGCAGCATCAGGTTACTTAACATTTGCAGAGAAGGTTATAGCAAAGAAATTTGATAGTTTGGATTTTGAGCTCTATTTAGATGAAGAGATCTAGTAGCTGGCCTTCAGATTGGATTTTGATTTTGTAGATGATTACATTTATATGCATTTTGGTTTAAGGCATAACTGAATGTCCAAATCTGAGTTGTTTGTTGAAGGCAATTCCATACATACTTAGTTATTCTTTGAGAGTGATGATCCCTTTATACTGTGTAGTTTGGTTTTAAGTCATAATAGTACGTTAAAACTTCTTGATGAAATTATTTGGTCAATAGTTATTCCGATGGTATCTTAGCCCTGCATTTTGGGTGTTGAGACCATTATATCAAGTTGTGGGTCAAGATGCCATTAATTTTGCGCCTCCAAAAATGTCGTATCCAAGCCATGGGACAGTTGTATTAGGGAATTTTTGGCAATTTCTTTATGTCATCTTGATCCACCTTTATAGGTTGTCTTCATCATGTTTGTCTTTATTTTTATGATTGTTATTCGAAGGCGTGTAGGGTTCATGCACGCATAACATGAATATATGTATGCATGAATATTTAGTAATTACCATCTTCGTACATCCTCATACGTGATATTTATTTGTGTATTACCATCTTCGACCTGGTGAAAAAACAACATAAGGTGTTGGAAGAAGTTTAAGATAATTCAAAAACTTGGCGCATAGCAAACTTAGTTGATTTTTTAATCTTGCACTTCAAAATTTCGAAATCGATAACCATAATCCATTGCCGAAATATCTAGATCGCATTTCATTCATTCAATGTACATACATCACACTGTACAACACTGTAATGCACACTATACAACATTGTAATGCACAAATGTGGTGTATGTATAAAAAAATGGTATGAGTATCAACACACTTTCTTAATGGAAGCTACTATCTGAACATAGGAGCAAGGGAGAACGAGTGACAAAGATTAC
The DNA here is from genome assembly GCA_910596185.1 of Chrysanthemum makinoi. Lineage (NCBI taxonomy): Eukaryota > Viridiplantae > Streptophyta > Magnoliopsida > Asterales > Asteraceae > Chrysanthemum > Chrysanthemum makinoi. Next base: position 105,952,190 of record OU343218.1, on the reverse strand, counting down.
ACAAGCAGCTAAAACTAAACAGCGTGTGGCGAATACTAAAATCTTGTTAACCAAATGGGCGAGGAAAGGTGAGAGAAGCTCAAAACTCATAACTCATAAAAGTTTGTGGAAATAAAAATGTTAGGGAAGTTTGCTTTTTAGTTACTCAAATTGACACGTATTTCTAACTTAACTCAACATTTTGTCATATTATTAAAACTAAGACACCGAATCACGTTTTGACGTGTTTACCCTTATGTACCAATTGCACACCCATTTCTCACCTATTTATCATTTTATTTAATAACCTATTACACTCCCAACGTCACATAATCGACCATATCTCCTCGCATGGACCTCCCTTCTTCTTGAAAATTACACCGTCTCATTCGGATCAATATGACACCCATCTCGCCCCTTTTACTGCACACTAGATTTCGACCAGAACCATGTCGAATTTGCTGCGATCCAGTTGCAAAGTGAAGGTCACATGATAAAGAAACGGGACACCGTTCACATCCAATGATTGCTTGACTTCGACATCCTGCGAAGCGATTAGGAATTTTTCGACAAAACAAGTTGTTTATGATAATGACGGCGAATAAGTTGCGAATGAGTGTGAGAGGAAACACTGATAAGGCACTTGTTTACCTTTTCAATAAAACTTGGGAACTTCAAATTCATCATCAATGTCTAGTTGTTTTTTTCCCTATAAACTCACTCTACATTTTGTACATTAACCTATCCCTCTTAAACTCTCATTACCTATAAACACCATCCTAAAGCGTACTCATGATATTTTCGGCTACTATATATTTACCACTTTATGGAGGTTAATGACAGAGTTCAATGGAAATCGAGAACTTTGAGGGCTGATTTTTCAACTGTCCAAGTTTTTCGATGTTTCCAAGGAGATGGTTGCGGTAATAGCCAAGACACTATAGGGGTGATACTTTGCTTCTAAAACACCAACAATATGTTATGATTGTTTGTCTACTGTCCGAAGTGTCTTAAGTCATCTACAAGATTGATAACTCCTTTATACATGTTTTAGCTATCAAATTCTCACGACAATTTCTCTTATTTGCCTACTATTATAGGATATGGCGCTAAATTGCTATCTATTTGTATTTTAGTGTTTATTAAGAGCGTTGAAGCAATTCTCGCAAAAATAGACCGAAAAACAAGTGAAAAGGAGCCAAAAGAGAAGAAGCACAAATTACAGCCAAAGAATACGCCGTATATTCCATTTCATGTATACGACGTATACATATTGCTTCTAGAATCTACCAAGTATTGAAGAGTATACGGCGTACACCAATCCCTTGTATACGCCGTATGCATAGAAGAATTTAAGTCGAAAGCCGGAATCAAGGTCCCTATATGATGCTATAGTATTTTGGCCGAACTCAGATTTAGTTGTTTCAAAAAGCAACGCGAAGGAAAAAAGAAGATCACATATCATAGGAGTTATACGACATATGATATATGTGAAGCATACGTCATATTGACCTACAAATCAGGTCATGCATTGCCTATAAATACAAACCCTAAAACGACTTTGAGAGCTATCCCTTCACTACCAATCGAATTTGGTCGACCTAAGGCTGCTTTTCCACTATCCCGAAGGCTACAAACATCAAGGGAAGATATAGTTCACAATTACTTTTTATTCTCAAAGTCGCGTCTTGTTTACACTAGATGATTAATGTTGGAATTCAATGCAACTTACTTTTGATTATTACGACGAAATCTACAGGTTAACTATTGTGTAATGATGAACTCTCACTTTGTAACTTCTTGTAGTGGCAAAGGTTTCACTTTAAAAACTTTTTGAGTAAACTGACGGTTTAACATTTGAGATGAGTTTTTTAGTAGAATTGGATAGGGTTAATACGAATGCCAGATTTTCATGTAACTATAAACAAGGGAAATGAAATCGTAATACTCCGGAATTCAATTGCAAATTCTGTCATAACGCACCGACTAATCTGTCATATGCGTACGCCATACATATTGAATTCTCATTGGATGCGTGATTCGTTCCCAAACTGTCAAGTTTATTACACAAGTCAACCACTTGTGAATGGTCAACCGTAATAAAATTCAAATAGTCTAAAACCAATGCAATTTCCCATGGAATATAGTGGATTCCCGGGTCGTTAAGTCCCACGGAGGATTAATGGTGCTTAAAAACGTTCAGATGTCGAATGATCACTAAGGATAATGATCTGTAAGGATTTTGATTGATAATTACACTACTGATTGATTGGAATGGTATTTGGATACAGAATTATAAAGGACAACAATCAGATTAAACAAACGTGAACGCGTATGTTTACTAAATTCTACGTAATCGTACAAAATAAAACGTGAATTTAAAAGAGTAAAACACCTATGGATATGAAAATGATATTTTTATAAACCTAATAATAAAATAAAATTATTGGAAAATTAAAATTATTTTTATAACTATTTATTTAATTATTATTAATTAAAAACTATTTTTAACTATTTAATAATACTCTAAAATATAAGAAAATGTGAAATAAAGCTAGAAAAATGAAATTATGATTTAGAAAAATCTAAAATATTATAAAACTTATTTTAAAACTGAAAATATATTTTTTACACTTTTAATCTACTTATTATTAATTAATTACTATTTATTAATTATTTAAAATACACTTAAATACAAGAAAATATAAAATTAACCTGTAAAAATGAAATTTTAACTTAGAAAAATCTAAAATACTATAAAAATAATTTTAAAATTGAAAATATATTTTTTATGCTTTTTATTTATTTATTATTAATTATTTAATACTTTTTAACTATTTTAAATTCTAATAAATACTAAACAAGCTAAGAAAATTATGAAATTTTTTATAAAATTATCCTATGATGACAGAAAGCTAAGAAAATTATAAAAACAGAAAGTGCTTAATAATAAGTTGAAAAAGAAAATTAAAAAGCTAAATTCTATTAAATAAACGCTATCACTATTTTAAAAATGATGTTTTTGTGTTTTTTCTTTTACAAAACTATTATACTACTGATTATAAGTAACTTTAATAAAAACAAAAATTTTGAAACTTAAAAATAAGCAGTGAATGAGCTTATGAGCACAACAGTTTAAGCTTGTGGCTTATTTTGATTTTTTAAACTCAAATAAACTTACAAACTGGAACCAAAGATAAAATAAGATACAAATAAGCTAAAGCTACTTATATGAAGCTAAAAGGCACAGAAAATCATACTGATAAGCTTAAAATAAGCAAATAAGCACTTATGCTAAGTCTATCTACCAAACAGGCCTGCAGTCATATCTAAAAGCAATTTTAGTGATAGTGCTTTAATCGATGACCATTCACTTTAAAATTTGGACCATCGAGTTGAGATAACTCAATAGTTCCATAAGGAAATACTTTAGTGATGGTGAATGGTCCAGACCAGCGGGATTTTAGTTTTCTTGAGAAAATCTTCAATCTTGAATTGAAAAGAAGGACTCGATCACCGACGTTGAAAACGCGGTTCTTGATTTTGGAGTCATGGATCTTCTTTGTCTTTTGTTTGTAGATCAAAGAGTTCTCGTATGCTTGATCACGTAGTTCATTTAATTCATTCATTTGAACTTTTCTGTGATCACCAGCTGTCTGAATATCGAAGTTGGCATGTTTCAAGGCCCGGTATGCTTTGTGCTCAAGCTCAATCGGCAGATGACATGCCTTTCCGTACACAAGCTTGTATGGAGTACACCCGATTGGTGTTTTATAAGATGTACGGAAGGCCCAGAGTGCGTCATCCAGTTTATCCGACCAGGATGCACGGTTTTCGCCTCCTGTCCTTTCAAGAATTCTTTTAATACCACGGTTGGAAACTTCCACTTGCCCACTTGTTTGGGGGTGGTATGCATAGAGAGACGGTGAGTTACACCATACTTTTGCATGAATCGATCAAACTGGTCATTGCAGAAATGTGTACCACGATCACTAATTATAGCTCGCGGAGTTCCAAACCTAGCAAAAAGAGATTTTAAGAATTTCACAACAACTCGGGCATCGTTGATAGGTAAAGCTTTCGCTTCAACCCATTTTGACAAATAGTCAACAGCCACAAGTATGTATTTGTTTCCTCGAGATGATGGAAATGGCCCCATAAAGTCAATGCCCCAGATGTCAAAGATCTCACATACTTGAATGGCGTTTTGCGGCATTTCATTTCTTTGCGAGATATTTCCGTGACGTTGACAAGCATCACAGGTTTTGACAAATTCGTGGGCATCCTTGTAAATAGTGGACCAATAAAACCCGGAATCAAACACCTTTTTGGCGGTGTAATTTGGACTATGATGGCCCCCGGTGGGTCCATCATGGCAAGCTTTGAGAATGTCCATAGCTTCCTGTCCATAAACACACCGTCGGATGACTTGATCCGCATAGATTTTGAATAAGTAGGGGTCGTCCCAGAAGTAATGTTTAACATCTTTGAAGAATTTGTTCTTCTGTTGGGTCGACATTCCTTTCACTATGAAGTTACCCGCATGGTAATTTGCGAAGTCAGCAAACCATGGGGTAGTAGAGTTTCCTCGAGAAGTAACCGCATTGAGTGTCTCGAGAGGAAATGTTTCATTTATTTCCTTTTTCTCGAAAACATCTTGGTGTGGGTTTTCTAATCGGGACAGATGATCAGCAGCTAGGTTCTCAGCTCCTTTTTTATCACGTATAATGATATCAAATTCTTGCAGGAGGAGAACCCAACGAAGCAATCTCGGCTTTGCATCTTGTTTTGCAAAGAGATATTTGAGATCCGAGTGATCCGTATACACCACACATTTGGTCAAGATTAAGTATGGCCGAAACTTCTTAAACGCATACACCACGGCTAATAGCTCTTTTTCTGTGGTGGTGTAATGGGTTTGAGCTTCAGTCATAGTCTTACTCGCGTAGTGGATAGGCTGAAAATGCTTGGTTAAACGTTGCCCTAGGACTGCACCGATAGCAAAATCACTTGCATCGCACATGAGTTCAAAAGGCAAGTCCCAGTCGGGGGCAACGAGAATGGGTGCCTCAGTAAGCTTTTTCTTTAATGTTTCAAAAGCTTCGATGCACTCGGGTGAGAAGATAAAGGGAGCATCTTTTTCAAGAAGATGGGTCATAGGCCGGGCGATTTTAAAAAAATCTTGTATGAATCTGCGATAAAAATCCGCATGACCTAAAAAACTCCTAATACCTTTGACGGTAGTAGGATGAGGCAATTTAGCAATAACATCAACTTTTGCTCTATCGACCTCGATCCCATTTTTGGAAATCTTATGGCCAAGGACTATGCCTTCTTTGACCATAAAGTGGCTCTTCTCCCAATTTAGACAAAGATTGGTGTCTTCACACCGTTTGAGCATTTTTTCTAAATGGGAGAGACATGTTTGAAACGAGTCCCCAATGACCGAGAAGTCATCCATAAACACCTCCATTGTTTCCCCGATCATGTCGTGGAAAATTGCCATCATACATCGTTGGAACGTGCCAGGAGCATTACATAGGCCAAAAGGCATACGTTTATAGGCAAAAGTTCCGTATGGGCAGGTGAATGTGGTCTTTTCTTGATCCTGTGGATCAATGGGGATCTGAAAATAACCCGAGAAACCATCAAGGAAACAATAGTACTCGTTCCCTGCTAATCTCTCAAGCATTTGGTCCATGAAGGGTAGAGGAAAATGGTCTTTTCGGGTGGCGTCATTCAACTTACGATAGTCAATGCAAACACGCCATCCCGTAACCAATCGAGTTGGAATTAACTCGTTTTCTTCATTTGTGACAACAGTAATGCCACCCTTTTTAGGAACACAGTGAATTGGACTGACCCAAGGACTATCTGAGATTGGGTAAATTAAACCGGCATCAAGAAGTTTGATAACCTCCTGTTGGATAACCTCATGAATCTTAGGATTCACCCTTCTCTGATGTTGAACTGCTGGTTTGAAGTCATCCTCCATCAAGATTTTGTGAGTACAAAACTCGGGGTTGATACCCTTAATGTCGGAGAGTTTCCAAGCAATTGCTTGCTTGTGTGACTTTAAGACCTTTATGAGAGCAGCTTTTCATCTTTATTCAAATCTCGAGCAATAATGACGGGTAATTTATCATCACTTTCAAGAAATGCATACTTGAGATGAGGTGGTAAGTCCTTAAGTTCGACTTGGAAATTCTTGATTTTCTCAACTGACTTGACTTCCTTGTTATGAAGCTCGGCGGAGGGAGCGATGATGGATCATCGTTGAGCATCTTCTCAATGAGAAGAATATCTCCCTCGATGTCAATTGGAGCGTGATCAATTTCCCATGAAACCGAATCACTAGACAAGTATGCTTCAATCTCTTCCAAGATGAAGTCACTTTCCTCAAACGGAGTGAGAGAAGGAGTAGAATTGGCAATGATGGGTTGAGATGAATGAGTGAGATTATCACTCGAATAATTATGATCATAACCGAGAACTTCTTGAGAGTACTCTTCAGAAGCAACAGCAATGATATCTATTCGGTTAACCGACTCGGAATCATAGTTTGCGGAGTACCTCGAAGTTTGATCAAGGTTAAAGGTGACAGCTTCATTACCCACACGTAATGTGATTTCTTGCTCAAATACATCAATGAGAGCAGGCCCGTTCTCAGGAATCCTCGTCCAACAATGAGAGGAACCCGTGGATCAGCATCGAAATCAACAACTACAAAGTCAGTTGGAAAATGGAACTTTCCTACTTTCACGAATACGTCCTCGGCAATGCCAAGTGGACGGGATATTGTACGATCTGCAAGCTCGAGAGTCATGCATGTAGGAGTAAGGTCCGGAAGAGAAAGTTTCTTCCACACTGAATGAGGCATCAGATTGATGCTTGCACCAAGATCGGCGAGGGCAAAGCATTCAACCATTCCTGGAAATACACAAGGTAAGAGAAATTTTCCAGGATCTCCAAGCTTTTCGGGAAGCTTCTTTACAGAAGCTGCTGAGCAGTTCTCGTTCAGAGGAGTTTTAGCCATTTGAAACAGTTTTTCCTTGTTGCTTAACATGTGTTTGAGAGTTGATGCAAACTTGGGCATCAGCATGATAGCATCCGCAAAGCTTATGTCAAAATGTAGTTCTTGGAAAATTTGAAAAATTTGTCCATTTGATGACCGGCTTTTTCGCGGAGCTTTTGCTCATTCAAACGTGATGGGTAAGGAATAGAAGATTTGGATTTGGGGTTTTCAACGGGAGCTACTGGAGTTTCAAAAACAACTCCTGGTTTGGATTTGGGTTTCGGGACAACTTGAGGATGGACATCGTTGGTACCTCCGTTATTAGTAGGAAGTTCCTTGTCCTTTGTAGCCTTAGATTCACTTTCCACTACCTTCGGGAGAGAAGAAGAAGAAGAGGTAGTAGGAATAGCGAGTCCATCATATGATACACCACTTCTGGTTGTGATCGCCTTTGAATCGCCCCTCGGGTTAGCGATCGTGTTGCTCGGAAGTTTTCCTGAGCCCGAGGGTTGATCATTTAAAGACTTCTTAATGTCAGAAATCTGGCTAACCAACAACCTGTTCATTTCATCTTGGGATTTCATGAATTGCTTCAATAGCTCATCGGATGATGGTCCAGTTGGAACAATGGCTTGAGTTTGATTAGGAAAATTCTGGCCTCTATTATTCAGATTAGGGCCTTAATTTTGAAAATTTCCTTGGTTAGGATTCATATTCCCATGAAATTGATTCCCTCGATTGAAATTGTTTTGATTAAAGTTTCCTTGATGTTGGAAACCTTGATTAGGTCCGGAATAGAAATTACCTTGGTTTTGATAACCTTGGTTCATTCTAGGTTGGTTCGATTCGGTTTTGTATGTTAAGATTCTGGTTAAAACCGGGTGGTCCCTGATAAGTATTAGCACGGTAGTTTGGCTCATTTTGAGGACGGTATTGATTACCTCCTTGATGTGAAGTACCGGCTATAGCATTGGCTTCAAACGGACTACCATCGGTGGTAGTACATTTGTAGTATGCATGAGGGCCACCACAAGTGACACAGACCTCGACTTTTTTCACTTCACCATGTGATGGTGACTGTGTGAAAGTGACTTTCTTTTGGTTAGCAAGAACCAAAGCCTGAATAGCATCCGCGAGTTTATCAATCTTAGCATCGGTGCTAGATGTACTCACGTGAGATGAAGTAGAAGGTCCCGCATTAGGCTGAGGCTGATATGTCTTTGTTCGTACATGGGCGGACTGGGACTTGTTTTCTATGATTTGCAAGGCTTCTTTAGTGGTCTTGCTCAGAAAATTACCTCCCGCGGAGGCATTTAAAGAGTCTTGGTCACTTGGCTCGGACCATTGTAGAAAGTATCAATTTGCATTAACTCGGAAAAACCATGATGCGGACACTTTCGGAGCAACTCTTTGTAACGATCCCATGCCTCACCGAATGATTCCTCAAATCTTTGAGTGAATTTCATTATCTCATTCTTAAGACTTGTAGTTCGGGATGGAGGATAGAATTCGTTAACAAACTTAGTGACTAAATCCTCCCATGTCTCTATGGAACGAGGGGGTTGCTTCTCAAGCCAATTCCGGGCTTGTCCCTCTAGAGAGAATGGGAACAGAAGAAGCTTAATTGCTTCATGTGGGACATTCTTATATTTGATGGTCGATGCTATCTTGTATATGTGCATGAGGGTCGTCCCGCTCAAAACCATAAAATTGGCTTTGGGTTACAAGATTAAGCAACCCGGTTTTGAGCTCGAAGGTATCAGCCACGATGGATGGGACAACAATGGCATCTCCGTAACCCTCGATGGGTGCTTGGAGAAGCTCTTTCATCGGTTTATCTTCTGCCATTACGAAAGGGGGTGGTGGTGCTAGACGTTCCTCGATCCACGGCTGAAGGAGCAAAACGTCCTCTACGTCTACGCGGAATACTTGCAAGCTCTGAAAGTGGACTTGTAGAGCTGGAAGAACGAGTGCGCATGCACTAAGTTTAAAAATCAGTTTTCAAAAACAAATGAGAGGCAAAACGACAAGTGAACTTAAACCAATAATCACATATGAAATGGCTTCTTTGAAAAAGGTACACCAAATCACAAGGACACAAAGGTAAGTTTTGATCTTTAAGATTGGGAACTTATTAATGTTCACACCCCCAGTTGGTAGGTGTTCTGCCTTAGTTTGCGGTGGTTGATTTTTATGTATTTATAAAGTACCACTGAAAAGACGTAGGTATGGATTTGTGCTAAGGGTTTAAAAACTTTTGGACAATATTTTTGGTATCGTCTCGTTTAACCAAATCGTACCTCTTTAAGAATCACCTTAAAGAAAATACAGGATAGAAAACGTTACGATTGTTTTGTTGTTTTATATTTTGTTTGGTGTTGTTAACACTTTAGGAAAAGTGTTAATGAAATTTTTGATTTTGATAACTTTACAAAAAAAAATCTGTTTACAAAAGGTGGTATATGTGCAAGTACGGGTCTGGAAATGTTTAAAACACGCTAAAGCCTCCCCGTGCCAAAATTTGATTCGATTCCAAACTGTCAAGTTTATTACACAAGTCAACCACTTGTGAATGGTCAACCGTAATAAAATTCAAACAGTCTAAAACCAATGCAATTTCCCATGGAATATAGTGGATTCCCGGGTCGTTAAGTCCCACGGAGGATTAATGGTGCTTAAAAACGTTCAGATGTCGAATGATCACTAAGGATAATGATCTGTAAGGATTTTGATTGGTAATTACACTACTGATTGATTGGAATGGTATTTGGATACAGAATTATAAAGCACAACAATCAGATTAAACAAACGTGAATGCGTATGTTTACTAAATTCTACGTAAATGTACAAAATAAAACGTGAATTTAAAAGAGTAAAACACCTATGGATATGAAAATGATATTTTTATAAACCTAATAATAAAATAAAATTATTGGAAAATTAAAATTACTTTTATAACTATTTATTTAATTATTATTAATTAAAAACTATTTTTAACTATTTAATAATACTCTAAAATATAAGAAAATGTGAAATAAAGCTAGAAAAATGAAATTATGATTTAGAAAAATCTAAAATATTATAAAACTTATTTTAAAACTGAAAATATATTTTTTACACTTTTTATCTATTTATTATTAATTAATTACTATTTATTAATTATTTAAAATACACTTAAATACAAGAAAATATAAAATTAACCTGGAAAAATGAAATTTTAACTTAGATAAATCTAAAATACTATAAAACTAATTTTAAAATTGAAAATATATTTTTTATGCTTTTTATTTATTTATTATTAATTATTTAATACTTTTTAACTATTTTAAATTCTAATAAATACTAAACAAGCTAAGAAAATTATGAAATTTTTTATAAAATTATCCTATGATGACAGAAAGCTAAGAAAATTATAAAACAGAAAGTGCTTAATAATAAGTTGAAAAAGAAAATTAAAAAGCTAAATTCTATTAAATAAACGCTATCACTATTTTAAAAATAATTTTTTTGTGTTTTTTCTTTTACAAAACTATTATACTACTGATTATAAGTAACTTTAATAAAAACAAAAATTTTGAAACTTAAAAATAAGCAGTGAATGAGCTTATGAGCACAACAGTTTAAGCTTGTGGCTTATTTTGATTTTTTTAAGCTCAAATAAACTTACAAACTGGAACCAAAGATAAAATAAGATACAAATAAGCTAAAGCTACTTATATGAAGCTAAAAGGCATAGAAAATCATACTGATAAGCTTAAAATAAGCAAATAAGCACTTATGCTAAGTCTATCTACCAAACAGGCCTGCAGTCATATCTAAAAGCAATTTTAGCTTATGAAATAAGCTTAAAAGCTCAAAATAAGAACTGAGGTATAGAGATGGGTTGATGGGTTTTCTAAAAAGTCCAAGCTCACACACTGGGGTTGGCTAATGAGCTTATGAAAAGCTTGTGAAAAAGCATATAAACACTGATTAGTCAGTGTATACAAGAAATGGGACAAAGTAAAAGCTACTTGCAGCCCTACCAAATAAGCTAGAAAGGTGAAAATAAGCACTGGACTAGAGAGACAGCTAGGTTAGCTTTCCAATAAGCTAAGGTACACAAGCTAAAGCTAACTAATGAGCTCTTGATGAGCTTGTGAAAGAGGATGGCTCAACTGTGCACAGGGCACTTTTTCAGACAAGGTCTTAAAAGAAACCAATAAATAAGCAGTTTAATAAGCTAAATAGAAATTATAAAAAATACTCTGAATAAGATTAGCAACTAAATTTTATAAACCTAAAAGCTTTAAAACATGAAACTCAAAATTAAATCCTATAGAAAATGATCTATTTTATTCAAAAACGACTAAACTGAAAATTTTGACTTTTTAAATTACACTAAAAAGTTGACTAATATGAACTTTGGATTGATCCTACTAACTGATTATGATATATTAACCTAAGTTAAGATGAAATTAAGCTAGATTAACAAGTTCTAAGCAACTGTGATGATTTTTAAACTCTTAATCCTAACAGTTAACAACTTAAGTGATATTAAAAGTGATTTTGACTTTTTAACAAACAAGGACTGGTTTTTATGAGTTATTAGATGCTAGTATGACAGATAACAATAACAAGAAACAACACCAACACTCTCTAACACAGGTAACAAGGTAAATCCAAACAACTCTTAAAAACTGTGAACTTGTGATTTCCAAAGGATTTCACAAGTTAAGACTATGCAACTGATCCAAGACCTTTTATTATCAAATAACAAGTCCAAATGAGCATTAAACAACAGTGATACAAGCATAAAACTTAAGAACAAATATTATGCTATTAAAATTGTGAAAATGAGATTTCAAAGCAACTACCAATTCTACAGAACAAACAAACTGTTTTAATATAAGAATCTACCTAAATACAACTTAGAAACATAATAACACAAAGTTTTAAGCTATAAGCTACTTATGCAGTGAAATGTAAAAATGCTTATAAAGAGCTTACAACTGCACCAAAGACCATTAACCAATGATTAAGACCACTCCTAATAGCTTTCCACAAAGCTTCTAACCCAAGGCAATCCAAGATTTACCCGCTCCAGCTTTGATCTTCATTTCCATTGAATTTTTTTATTTTCCAACTATTTTTCTTGATTTTTGGTAATTTTTGCTTTTTTGATACTAAACTGAGTTTTATAGTTACTAAAAGCTTTAAAAAGCTTTCTAGGAGCTTAAGTGAGCTTATTCAGTCCTTAACATCCACTACAAACAACATTAAGCTTAAATGAGATTTTGAACTTGAAAATTGCATAAACTTGAAATGAAACTGAAATATGAAATTGATTACTGAAAATAGATTCACAATACACTAATATTGATAAAAACAATACTTGAAAGCTTGAAATTACACTGGAATTTGAAAATTAACTAAAACGACATAACATAAACTAATTTTTACACTAGATACTTTCTCCCCTGCTTTTCCTCTTTCTTTATAGCCTTTTGAGACTTCCCACTTGATTCTGAACATATCCCATCAACAACCTTGACCATTGGATGAGCAGAGATGATCTTAGCCATTAAAATGACTTTTGGCGCCAAAAGTCATTTGAGCAGGTTTCTTGCATTTAAAGAATTTTGGGAGATTGTGGAGGTGGAAGGGAGTGGTTAAACAGCTGGGTGACAGGTGGTGGTGAGGTGGTAGACAGGTGGTGGTGAAAACCACCCTGGTTTTGGTTTGCAGTCTTGGGTGAGGAAGATAAACAGTGAACGTGGTTTTTGGCGCGTTTGACTTGGTTTGACCGAGTATTAATAATACGGGGTGAGTTCAAAATGGGTTTTTGACTGGTTCAAGTGGATTATGAACTGGCTCAAGGTTGAAGGGTCAAGGGTCAAGTATTTTGGGTTGGGCTAATGACTGGGCCAGCTGGGTTTGTGAGTTGGGTTTGGGTTTTGGGTTAATAACAAAAGAGGGTCCGGTTTGGTTTTAATACACAAGGACCATTTTTGCAATTTCTCCAAACTTGAGGGACTGAATTAGCAACTTTCCCAAAGTTAACACAAGGACCAAACTTGCCAAGTTTGAATAGTACAAGGATAACATTTGATAATTTTCCATTTTTAAAATATCCGAGGACTATTTTTGACATTTTTCAAAGTTGAGGGACCAAAGTTGTCATTTTGCAATTTTAAACTTCAAGGACCAAGTTTGACAACTCATGAATCCCTAGGGACTTTAAATAACATTTTTCATTATTTTGATTTATTTTAATTTACCAGGGACTATTTTTGACAACTTTTGAAACTTGGGGGACTAAAACTGCCAATTATGCAAACTTGATACGTTTTTCATCTGATTTTGGTATTTTTGCATTTAAAACACATAAAACACTTATTTGTGATATTTTTATCATTTTGATGTGTTTCTGAGTGTTTTCAGATGTTTTTGCAGTCTAAAAGGTACAAAAATGATGAGTATTTGCATACTCATCAATGCGCAATGCAAGCGTAGTTGATCTTAATTGTCTTAGCGCTTCGAAACAATATTATAGATGTAAAAATGTTAGATTTGGTAACTTATGACTAGCTGGTGAAGCTAGAAACATAGCTGCAGTTAGGCGACAAACATTCAATAGACAAAACAGACGTATTTAATATAACAAAGTACACAATGCCAGAGGTAATTTTGACATTTAGAAAAAAAAAGTCCTAATTTTAGCAATATGGCACAAAAGTGAGTCAAGTTGGAACTGCGTGTCATCTTAAGTGTCGTAAATACAAATTTCACTTATGTTATTAAGTTTCTTACAACTAAAAAAGTTTGTCAAGATAATATAAGGGTCCGTTTGGTTTGTAAATAGGCTTAGGCTTAGGATTTGGATTTGGATTAGGATTTAGATTTGAATTTGAATTAAGATTTTATTTGAATTTGATGTATATGTTAATACAAATAATGTCGAAAACGTTGTTTGCATTATTCGATCTCTATACGTTTTGATAATCACAAAATGTAAAAACACATTACGTAAAAATATGTTTGATAAGTTTTTAATCGAGAAAGCTCGTTTCGTCTACAACATCACTTAAGGTATGAATAAACATCTTACCAATCTTGCTAAGTGATCAAAGAAGTTATTTTGTCCCTAAAACTTACATTTTCATAAATGTGACAAAGGTTTTTACAAATAACTTTTACAAATTAATTTTTTAATTTAAAGAACTGTTTTATTCATAAAAAAATATTTGAATTTGAATTTTTCTGCCCAAATCAGATGAATTTCACCAGATAAACATTTTCCCATTAAAAGACAAAAACAGGAGCGGAGTCTATGGGACGGTCCTTTATAGGCCAGCGGTCCCTTCTATATATGGGACCGTCCCCCGCTCCTCTTAATGCCTATAAGTACTGCACTATTCCATAGAAAAATTCACCTCTTGCGCACTAAAACTTTTTTTCTTCTTAAATCTTTCTAAGCTCTCTTCTTTGATCACATTAACATGTCGGTAATTGTTTACAACTGATCACATTCATCCTCTCTCAAAGTGCAAGAGAAGCATACTCGTATTCGTCAAGAAATAAAGTGTTGATATCTAGTCATTCACCTTGTAACCATTGTTACGTTTCTCTCCTCGATCTATATTCTTTATATCTCCATTCGTGTATATTGGCATATCCGAATTGTGTAAGTCGTGAGTTGTTGTGTGATAGGTAGATTTGGACGGTATGTACGTCCGTGGGTGATTGTAGATTGGACGGTGTGTACATCCGTGTAGTATTATGTGTAGTGTTGTGTAGATTCGTTCTAGCTAGGATTAGAACTCGACATTCCGCTTAGTGTTGTAAATAGGTGTAAGCGTTGGTGTATGGTTTTCTCCGCCTAAAGGGAGCTTGTTGACATAGTGGTCGTGAACTCTCGAGTGTGATACTCAGGGAGTGGAGTAGGGCGAAGATAGAGCTTCGTAGCCGAACCACTATAAATCTTCGTGTATTGGTTTAAGCGTTTCTTCTCTTTACTCCTTTACATTCCTTACTTTGTTATTATTGTCTATATTAATTGTGTTCATATATTGTTGTGTTGATATCGCATAAAGTTTGAATCTAAAAGTCTTTGACAAGAAACTTTTAAAACATTTTAAAACGTAATTTACAAAAAGTGAAACTATTCAACCCCCCCCCCCTTTTTCTAGTTTCTACAATTGATACCAGAGCCACGTCAATCAAGATTTTTTAAAATATTGCATTTTAAAACTTGAATCAATATATGAATTTTGAAAAATATCAAGAAGGGAAATCTATGCAAAGACTACCACCTTTCGAAGCCGATTGCTTCATCTATTGAAAAACAATATTCGAAACATATGTGAAATCAAAAGATCTTGATCTTTGGCATGTTATTACCAAGGGTGACTTTAAACCTATTGAATAAAATCCGGAAACCAAAAGAGATGAAGTGGTTCCCTTTGAAAAACAAATTGGCAATCTCAAAAAGAAATTAGTAAAATATGATGAAGCGAAAAAGGTCATTTATAATGCTTTACCTAAAAAGGAATTTTAAAGAATTTTTATGTGTAACATGATATGGAAATTTGAAAAACTTTGCTAGTCACTCATCAAGGTAATAATCAAGTCAAAGATAACGAAATCGATCTTCTTGTTCAACAATATGAATAATTCGTCATTCCTGAAGACGAATCTATAGATAGTGCTTTTGCAAGATTTAATACTATCATCACTAGTCTAAAAGCTTTTGATGATGGTGTTTATGTCAAAAGTTGTGTTAGAAATTTTCTTAAGGCTTTACATCTAGAATGGAGAGCAAAGGTCACGTCAATTGAAGAATCCAAA
>OU343218.1:105913464-105936267 GCA_910596185.1 Chrysanthemum makinoi | reverse complement strand
GATCTGGCTTCACTATCGCTTGATGAGCTCATCAGAAACCTAAAAGTTCAAGAGCAAATCATCAAGAATGATTATGAAATAGTCAAAAGCAAAGTGGAAAGGAGATCTCTTGCTTTAAAGGCTAAAAAGGAATCTAGTGATAATGAAAGCTCAAGCTTGGAAATTGAAGACGAAGAATATGCCATGGTGATTAGAGACTTCAAGAAGTTCTTTAAACGAAGAGGTAGATACGTAAGACAACCGCGAGAAGAAAGGAAGTCATCTGAAAAGAATCATGATGATAAGTATGGTAAAGGTGTAAGAAGATGTTTTAGATGTGGTGATCCAAGACATCTAGTAGGAGAATGTCCTCAAAAACCAAGAGAAAAGAATCAAAAGGCATACATCGGAGGTTCTAGAGTGATAACGATAAAGAGAACAATGACAAGACCAAAGACGAAACATCTCTAATGGCGGGAACTTCAAAAGAGATATGCTTGGGGAATAGATTTTGAGCTCGTCGAATGGATCAAAGATAGCGGATGCACCAATCACATGACGGGTAATCGAAATCTATTCTCATTATATCAATTATGCCATGGAGGTAATGTCACTTTTGGTAGTAAACTCAAAGGTAATATCATTGGCAAATGTACGATCACTCACAACTCTCTTACAATAACTAATGTTGAGCATGTAGATAACTTAGGATTCAACCTTCTAAGTATTAGTCAAATATGTGACAAGAAATGCAAAGTGATCTTTTCCAAAGAAGGTAGAGAAATCATTAAGGATGGAAAAGTCATTGACAAGGGTATTAGGAAATGTGATTTATAAGTCATGAAAATGGGAAATAGGTCTAGTGATAATATATGCTTAGCTACAATTAGTGATAATTTACGGCATAAGAGACTAGGTCACAAAAATATGCAATTATTGCAATCATTGGCCTCTAAGGATTAGTTAGGAATTTACCTAAATTTAAAATTGACCAATACTTCTGTGACGCTTGTAAAGTTGGAAAACAAGCACACTCCATCCACAAACCTAAGAATGTAGTCTCAACCTCTAGAGTCCAGAACTTCTTCACGTGGATCTCTTCGGTCCTTCCGTCGTACGGAGCTACGGAGGAAATCTCTAAACCCTAGTATTAGTAGACGATTACTCTAGATATACTTGGACTAGATTTCTTAAGAATAAACATAAGCTTTCGATCAATTCAAAACATTTAGTAAGAAAGTCCAAAATCAACTAGGATGTTCCATAGTTTCCATTAGGACAGATCATGGTAGGGAATCTGTCAATTAAGTGCAATTTTGAGCTTACTGTGATGCTAATGGCATTACTCACAATTTCTCGGCTCCTCGCACTCCACAATCAAACGGGGTAGTTGAAAGGAAAAATCGTACTCTACAAGAAATGAGTAGAACAATGATAAACGAACAATCCATACATTAAAAGTTTTGGTGTAATGTCGTAGACACCTCCACTTATATACTCAATAGGATTCTCATTAGGCCAATTTTAGAAAAAACCCCATACAAAATCTTAAAAGGTAGGAAACCTACTCTAGATTACTTCAAAGTGTTTGGAAGCAAATGCTTCATTCTAAACACCAAAAAATATCTTTCTAAGTTTGATCCAAAATCTTGCGAAGGTGTATTCCTAGGATATTCACAAACTAGCAAAACCTATGTAGTCCTCAATAAGGAAACAATGACCATTGAAGAATCACTCAATGTGACATTTGATGAAAGTCATCCCCCGACTAAACCTTCACCTTTGGAAGATGATGATCTAAATGAAGAAAAATCCATCGAGGATAACAAGAAAAACTTAAGGATCAACAATGTGAATGAAACGTTCGAAATAGATGAAACCACCAACATTAAAGAATCTAGGAATCACCCTTTAGACAACGTCATAGAAAATTTAAATCAAAGAACCCTTAGGTCACAAGCACATGATAAAAGTAACTTCTTTTGCTTTGTATCGATCATAAAACCTAAGAATGTCAATGAAGCATTGAAAGATGAAAGTTGGATCATGGCAATGCAAGAGGAACTAAATCAATTTAAGTCTAACAATATTTGGGAGTTAATACCAACTACCAAGACCTAAGTACACAACCATAATAGGAACTAAGTGGGTATTAAGAAATAAGTTGGACGAAAATGGAGTTGTGTCTAGAAATAAAGCTAGGTTAGTTGCACAAGGCTATAATCAATAAGAGGGAATTGATTATGACAAAACCTATGCACCCGTAGCTAGATTAGAGTCCATTAGGATATTACTTGCTTACGCTTGTGCGTTAGATTTTAAGTTGTTCCAAATAGATGTGAAAAGTGCATTCCTAAATGGTTTAATAAATGAGGAGGTATATGTAGCACAACCCCCAGGTTTCATTGATTTTGAGAAACCCGATCATGTTTATAAACTTAAGAAATCCTTGTATGGTCTTAAGCAAGCTCCGAAAGCATGGTATGATAGGTTAAAAGATTTTCTTATTAAAAATTATTACACAATGAGAATGGTAGATAACACTCTTTTCATTAAGAAGAAAGATTCAAACATCATAGTTGTTCAAATATATGTCAACGACATCATATTTGGTTCAAGTTGTCGAGACATGTGTGAAGATTTCTCAAAAATCATGCATGACGAGTTTGAAATGAGCATGATGGGTGAACTTAACTTCTTCCTTGGACTACAAATAAAACAATTATAAGACGGAATTTTCTTCAATCAATCTAAGTATGTTAAGGAAATGCTTAAGAAATTTGGATTAGAAGACTCTAAGCCTATGAAAACACCCATGGCTACGAACACTAAGCTTACCAAAGATGAAGAGGGTGAATCCGTAGATAGCACTAAGTATAGAGGCATGATAGGTAGTTTGTTGTATTTGACAACAAATAGACCCGATATCATGTTTTGTGTCTGCCTTTGTGCTTTCTTCCAAAAAGATCCCAAAACTTCTCACTTTCAATCAGTTAAACATATCTTCCGATATGTTAAAGGCACTATACATTTAGGATTATGGTATCCTAAGAGACCGACATAGAAACTTTGGTTTACGCCGACTCTGATCATGCAGGAGATTATGTGGATCGAAAAAGTACTAGTGGAATTTTTACCTTCATGGGTTGTTGTTTAACTTCTTGATTCTCTACGAAATAAACGACACTAGCAATCTCCACAACCGAAGCCGAATATGTAAGCGCCAGAAAGGCATGTCAACAAGCACTCGGGATGAAACAAGCTCTCATAGACTATGGCATCACACTTGAAAACATCCCAATCATGTGTGATAATAAAGGAGCCATTGACTTAAGTAAGAACCCCGTGCAACATTCTCGCACAAAACACATAGAAATTCGTCACCACTTTATTAAGGATAATGTCCAAAAAGTGAACATATCTATTGAAAATATTACGACCAAAGAAAACATAGCGGATATCTTCACTAAACCCCTTAAACGTGAACCATTTTACTATCTTCTTCTGGGCTTAGAATGATGGAGCACATTCCTTAAATTCTTCCTAAAACACATTGTAAGTCTCTTCCTTCTAATCTGAGTCTAGGATTCTATTAAGGACAAAATGAAAATTGGGATTTTTTTTATTATACTTTCTGTAGATATAACCATTGCATGCTTAAAACCATCTCTTGAAACTCTTTGATTACAAGAAAAACCCCAATTTATTTTCTAAAAACTTCTCACGTTTAGGAAAATCATTTTCTTGCATTATTAATACAAGTCAAAAACGTTTTTCTCATGTATGCATAATGATCTCACTATCCTCAATCGGATAATGTAACTAATATATAATTCGACATGGATAATCGAGCAAAATTGAACTAAGGAGACTTTGGATTATCTCTTAGGTTTTCTTTTCTATAGAATCGAGATAATCGCATCTTCACATATGTTGCATGTAGACACACACCATAAATATTTTCCCTGGACGATATCTTCACCCTTTTGGTAAAGGTCCCCTAATCAAAGGACGGTCCTTATTTAAGGGACCGTCTGGTCATTTACGGAATCGTCCCAAGATCGACTGTCACTTTAATCTTTTAAATTTCTTTTTCTACGCCACCCTTCTGGCTAAACCTATATTTCTCTGCATAACCAATCACAATTTGAATTTATAGGAATTCTAAAGCATGCTTTGACAAAATTAGAACCCTCATTTCCTATTTAAATCTTCATCTTCTTCCTTCATCTTCATGACATAACTCCTCTCCTTTCCTCTCAATTTCATCCTTTAGAAAGCCTATAATTTCCATCAAACCAATTTGGCGGATGAAACAATCTGTAGGAAATTTCATGAAAAGTGACAACACCACCTCAAACAATCAAATCCTTACTTACACACCACAACCTATCCCTTTCAAAGAAACATCTTATTCTTCCTTCTATTTCTTTGCTTTCCAACCTATCAATGAGTCACAATCAATTCACAATGAGTCCTCTTCCACTCCAAAAGGTCATCTTCTACCACCACCACATGCACCTCTAGTTGCAAACCATACCACCCAAAAATCAATTAGGGCTCAAGAATTCTCAAATCTCATTGATTTGCATGTTCTAAATGCAATCATTGCTCAAAGACTTCAATCACCACCTCTCATGAACTATCACCCAACTCTAAATCAAGTTAACCATCATGGAGATTATTGCTTATGTTGCACCTATAACCATAACCAATTCCAAACTCTCCGAAATGATCTAGACTTTATCACATATTTTCTTTTGCCTCCTCGCTTCTCGCCACCTTCAAGCAACACTCTTGCACCACTATTTCTTCCTAAGCTCTAGACATGATACGACCGGGCCTCCTTTTAGTCATCCTAGAACTAGATTAGGATTATTTTCAATATGTAGAAGTATGTTGTAATAGTCATACCACATGTATGACCTTTCTCTTATTAATGAATGTTTCTCTTTAAGACTATCTTACTAATTACAGTAAAACCTCTATAAATTAATGATGTTGGGACCGAGATATTTTTATTAATTTAGCGAGATATTATTATATCGATAAATTAATAATTTATTAATTTAAAGAGGTTTTACGTATAACCTTTAAATTTTCAAGTTCAACATACTAGTTACAATGTATATTATTTAGAGATGAAAAATAAATTAGGAAAACAGGTTTCAATTAACATTTAATGAATTCACATTCACAAATTAATTGAATTTGTTAAGTTCATTGTTTTTGAATAAATTAAAAGTTAGTTTCGTTGGGACAAATTTCAATTATGTATGGCTTTAATTGAATTAATTGAATTCGTACAAGTTCCAATTATGTATGGACTTTATATATATATATATTTATATATATATATATATATATATATATATATATATATATATATATATATGAAATTTTTTAATAATTATTAATTTATAGTTTCGTTGGGACCAATATATATACACCGGGGTTTCAAAAAAAATATTATCTTATTATTTTATCGATTGGGGTTCAAATTTGCACTTGTCCAAAGTTGGGACTAGACAAATTATTAATTTTATCGAGGTTATTAATTTATCGATTATTAATTTATAGATGTTTTACTGTATGCCCAATTGTTAAAATATGCTCATTGTGACTAACCCACTATTGGCGGTCCCTTAAATACCCGTCGGTCCTTTATTTATAAAGGACCGTCCATGTATTTACAGGACCGTCCTCAATGTTTCTGATATATCTTTCTTCTCTCATCTCTACTCTGTATAAATGCTTTTGTGGGTCTAATATGCATTTTATTACACCTGTATTCTAAGTTCTGTTCTTATCTATCTCTCTACCCATATGTATATACATATTGTTGCACTTGTTTTCTAGCTTGTTCTTGTAGCACGAAACCATAGCTCGATACCTTGTGCCCTCAACAAGGGGGAACACTAATCAAGGGAGAGCATTTGCATCTTCGATTTCTTTCCTCTCAACGCATCGACGACATCTTTTTGACTCTACAAAAAGGGGGAGAAGTGAACCGAAACTCATTAAAAACTTATTAAAAATGTAGTTTTACCTAAAATGAGTTTATGTTTTGCAATCATCAAAAAGGGGGAGATTGTTAATACAAATAATATCAAAAACATTGTTTACATTATTCGATCTCTATACGTTTTGATAATCATAGAATGTAAAAACACGTTACGTAAAAATACGCTTGATAAGTTTTTAATCGAGGAAGCTCGTTTCCTCTACAACATCACTTAAGGTATGAATAAACATCTTACCAATCTTGTTAAGTGATCAAAGAAGTTATTTTGTCCCTAAAACTTACATTTTCATAAATGTGACAAAAGTTTTTACAAATAACTTAGAAAATATTTGAATTTGAATTTTAAAGAAATGTTTTATTCATAAGAAAATATTTGAATTTGAATTTTCCCGCCTAAATCAGATAAATTTTCACCAGAAAAATATTTTCCCACTAAAAGGCAAAAATAGGAGCAGAGTCTATGGGACGGTCCCTTATATATAGGACCGTCCAGCCTTTATGGGACCGTCCTCCGCTCCTCTTGAAAAATTCATCTCTTGAGCACTAAAACTTTCTGTCTTCTTAAATCTTTCTAACCTCCCTTTTTTGATCACATTAACGTGTCGGTAATTGTTTACAAGTGATCACATTCATCATCTCTCAAAGTGCAAGAGAAGAATAAGTGTATTCATCAAGAAATGAAGTGTTGGTGTCTAGTCATTCACCTCGTAACCATTGTTACGTTTCTCTCCTCAATCTATATTCTTTATATCTCCATTCTTGTATATTGGTAAATCCAACTTGTGTAAGTCGTGAGTTGTTGTGTGATAGGTAGATTTGGACGGTGTGTACGTCCATGGGTGATTGTAGATTGGACGGTGTGTACGTCCGTGTAGTATTGTGTGTAGTGTTATGTAGATTGGTTCTAGCTAGGATTAGAACTCGACATTCCACTTAGTATCATAAATAGGTGTAAGCTTTGGTGTATGGTTTTCTCCGTCTAAAGGGGGCTTGTTGACATAGTGGTCGTAAACTCTCGAGTGTGATACTCGGGGAGTGGAGTAAGGTGAAGATAGAGCTTCATAGCCGAACCACTATAAATCTCCGTGTCTTGGTTTGATTGTTTATTATATTTACTCCTTTACATTCCTTACTTTTTTATTATTGTTTATATTCATTGTGTTCATATATTGTTGTGTTAATATCGCATAAAGTTCGAATCTAAAAGTCTTTGAAAAGAAACTTGTAAAAGATTTTAGAACGTAATTTAAAAACAATGAAATTATTCAACCCCACCTTTTAGTTTCTACAGTATATGAGAGAAAATATAGAAGTTATGATTTTATAAATTATAAATAAATTTGATATTATATAAATCGGTTTTATGAAGAATAAATTGCAAATTATGCCTCTAACGTTTGCCATTTTTCAGAGAAATGTCCCTAATTTTGAAAATTTGGGAGCTGTGTACCTAACGTTTGTGGTTTTTGCGAGAAATGCCCCTTAGGTGCTACTGTAGTTGCAAATTCATGTTTTTTGCTAATGCTCGTTAAATTTTCCTGTTAGTAGCCATGTGAAATGACTAATTCACCCTCGTCCTCTTCCCCTTCTTTCCCACTTGATTTTCTTTTGAATTTGTAACATTTCAAATGCCGAGAACATAATGTGCAAACATTTTCATTCTTCATATCTTTTTATACCAACATTATCACGCCTAGTATCACCTAATATGTATTAATCAATTACCACTCCACAATTATCTCAAAGTTTAATTAAAACTAAAACATTATTTTTACTGAAGTTTGCTACAAGGTGCTGTAACTTTACACAACATCACGTCACTCTTTGATAAAATTTTACAACATACATGCTTAATTTTACACACACAGATGCGATGGAATTATGCTTTTTTTCAATATGTTCAAATCAAAGATGTGTAGTCGCCGGAAGTTCTAGCGACTTAACTACCACCATTTCAAAGCATTTTATCTTCAACCCATTTACCAAAGATGTGATTGACCTATGGATCGTTACATAGTTTGGCTGATCAATGTGATCGACCTTAATCTACGTTGAAACTGGCTAGTTAAGATGTCAGCAACCTCGACAACTTTTGAGTTACTAGACTTAACCCCTGTAACAGAATTCAGGGCTTTAAGGTTGATCAAAACTGTGAAATCGTCATTAGTACTAAACCATAGAACAGCTAGAACCTCTGTGTATGTTTTTACTGAAACCTTTTTTAGAGAACAACTTTCCGAAGAGGTTTTATTGGAAAGTTTAAGGTTTAATGGTTCATCATATTATTTGGAGTCACTGGTGTTCTCATATCAGCATCTATAGTCGTAGTTGGTATTATGCTATAAACTTATACTTAGGTTTTTTTTATTAAAATGTAGTCTTATATGCACACTTTCAATTATCGTGATTTATGGATTGGTGGTTCTTGGTGCTATTTAGGTTGCTGGTGGCTGTTTCCAAAGTTTGGGTTTGAGGGCCTGTTCATCAGCGAGTATCTGAGTTAGTCTATCAAATCTTATTTTTTACCCTTAGGCATTGTTATTTTTACTCATAACTAACTGCCATAACGATATATGGTACCATTTTAGGTATCAAAACCAAATTCTCATCCACGGATACTGTATGCACATTACAGGTTGGTAAAAATTGTTTTAAATGTCTTCTGATGGTGGATGTGATATTTGTGTGTCGTTTTGGTTATTGACTTGTCCAGATTCAAATTTTCATCTGCTTTCTTACCTACTCATCTAAGAAGTCGCTAATTCATTTTCTTTTCAGATACTACTATTGGACAACAAAATTCAAAAAAAAGTCAAAAGACCAAAAATAGTTCACCGACAACAAATAAACACTAAACAATAGTAAAAATGATAAAAGGAACACATATCAGCTGCATCCTAAGAGAAATTAAAGCATCACCACCTAATATTACCAATAACAAAAGCCATACATGGCCAACATCAAAAGCTACTAATAGGTGGACAAATTGAGAAGCCATCCAAAACATAGTTCTTAGATGCAACGATCATGGATCGACAATCTGGGCTAAAGAGGTCTTAAAGTACTTGGTCTAAGATAGATATTGTGAGATGGATTGTTTACATCATCAAATGTTTTTTTTACAAAAATAAACCAGATAACTTTCGACATTAACCAACCACGTCAACGTTCACGGCTTTGTTTGTGTTTAGTCTCATCAAACGAGCAGTCCCAATAAGGGGTAACTCTGTATGCTTGATGTCCTACAAAAACAAATGAGGATTATCATGTTAGTTTTGTTTGGTCAACATGTTAGAGTGGTTGTGTACTCGTAAATTGACACTGAAACAGTATCATGCTACCTTTGATTTCAGCTCAGTTGCAAAACTGGTCGAGAATATCTAGAACTGGGTCAGTGACGGTGGGCCTTACCGGTGAAAAAACCATGACCAAAAGTACATAATTGTATAGTCAAAGAATTTAAAGCAAGACATACCTTTATGATAAAAGCGGCATCAACAACCAGATAGTAGATCGCGTAATAAACATTTGAGGCCAATGATGCTGCCAGTGTGTAAGAGCTAACATCGATTCCAATCTACAAAAAAGTATTCAAAAACTCACAAGTATCAAAAGACAAAAGTCAAACCTAGTACTTAATGTATTTGTTTCTGATGAATTCTTTTTGGATGCAATAGAGGTGTGCATATGTAATTTTAATACCCATATCTTCCAAAATCAAAAGCCCCAACCCTCCTGTGCTTCACCTTCTAGAAACATAATATTGTGTTGGATGATTTCCCCATAGTATAGTTAGAATAAATTTGTTTTTTTGACATTTTAATTTTTAAAACTAATCGGTTTAATCTTTTAAGTTAAGTACAATTTCAAATAACTGTAAATATCTCAAGGTAGTTTTTCCAACCCTAACCGGCTCGATCTGGGACCTATTTATAAAAAAACGCACTACCCTAAACATCATCAGATAAAAACTTCATAAGTTAACGTTTGAAATAGTTCTGTTAAAAATAATAATAAAAAAAAGTAAACTGTGACCGACAACGTGGGCGTGTGAACAAAAGTAAAGGCTGGATGTTCTGAACTCATCATCCTCGTTAATAAAGTGTTGAAGAAGACCACCAACAGGAGCTTTTATTGCATAGTATAGAATCAAATGGAACTTGGACACTCGAGGCCCCTAAATTACAACACCAACACCCGTTAGTTTGAAGTTTCACTTATTGACTTAATGGAAACAGAAAGTCCAACCTAAACTAAAGTGCAACACCAGTATCATTTAACTTTACATAATTGTAATTTGAGGTTTTAATTTATTGAAATTAATGAAAACATAAAGTCAAAGCATAACCTGAAAGTCAAACTTAACACAAAATTACAGTACCAATTACTGAACTCTTTATTTATTGACTTATTGGAAGCATAATATGCTGTTTTTGTAAATTTTATTGTATTTTTTACTCTATGGAACCACCTCACATATTGGCATGCTAACAAGAGGTTCAGTTAAGACACCATATGCCATGCTAACAAGTTATTTACGGCTTATAGAACCAAAGGTCAGTTATAAAGTAATAAAAATATAAAACTTCTGTCTAGCACAACCACGATTTTATTTTAATAAGCTTGGACCCTGCCAAAGAAAGCCCGGGCCAGGGCTAGTCTTCACCCATCTCTAACACTAGTGGCAATTAATATTAATGGAAACAGATAGTAATAAACATAACCTGAATGTTGAAAATGACGAAAAAATCTGGTAATCCTTGGTCTGAATATCTTTATATGAAACAACAGGAAAAATGGTAACAAAGACACATGATTAGTATGTCTTGGGGCAAAATGTTACGCGGGTTATGTTTAGGCTTCCAATATACCATGAAAATGCCACTCGGACTACTCATGTCATGTAGAACTCTGTCATATTTCAACCAATCAATGGCAATAAGGTTCATCAAAGTTCTTTTCTAATCAATCTATGACAATAAAATTTTAAAGTCAAACCCAATATGCACATTTTGCTGAAATAAACAAACATATAATATATTCAAAAGGCAACCTGCTTCTTGAAGGACTCCATATCTGTAGTGGCCCAGCTACAATGCATTTGAGACATTGAGTCTTTAGATAATGTTGACCCAAAATGAGTTTTTTGGTTGAATTTCACATTAGTAAACTGGATTGGCTTATTTTCAGACGAGTTTTGATTCCCAAGTAAACTATGTAACGATCAACTAAACTATGTAACGATCCATAGGTCGATCCATAGGTTGGGCTTCTTTTCACATTGATAAGCTAGAGAATGTTTTTTAAATAAACACTTTACCTCCACCTTTACCAAAATGAACCATATAAACCCGTTTTACCAAAATCTACACTTTGGGTGAGCAAACATGGGGCGATCAAGCATTTGCTCTCCATGTTCTTTGTCTTGTAGTGAGGCGGAGAGCAATTGGAAGGGAGAGCAAAACATTTGCTCTCCATGTTCTTTGTCTTGTAGCTAGGCGGAGAGCAATTTGAAGGGAGAGCAAAGCATTTGCTCTCCATGTTCTTTGTCTTGTAGCGAGGCGAAGAGCAATTGGGAGGGAGAGCAAAGTATTTGCTTTCCATGTTCTTTGTCTTGTAGCAAGGATATGTAGGTGAAATGAATTGGAGAGCAAATGGTTTGCTCGCCCAAAGTGTCGATTTTAGTAAACTCCTTTGAAAGTGTTTATTTTTGTAATTGAGTGTGAGAAGTGTTTGTTGTGGTAATTGATTTATAATCTAAACTATGTAACGATCCATAGGTCGATCACCTTCATGGTTTTTTCACTTGAGGACCTAAGGACCAAGATTTTGGTAAGTTGGTTGAAGATAAAAGGATTTGAAATGGTGGGAGTTAAGTCACTAGAACTTCCGGCGAGTACACATTTGTGATTTGAACATATTGAAAAAAAAACACAATTCCATTGTATCTGTGTGTATAAAATTAAGCATGCATGTCGTAAAATTTTAGCACAAAGTGTCGTGATGTTGTGTAAAGTTACATCACCTTGTAGCAAACTTTAGTAAAAATTATGTTTTAGTTTTAATTAAACTTTGGGATAATTGTGGAATGGTAATTAATTAATACATAAAATTATAGTCGTTGATTTTGGTTCAACTTTGACCATAATATTTTCGTATGTTATACAATAATGAAAATTATACCAAATGAAAATACATTAAAAACTCAATCCATTCATATATTTTGCATCAAATATTATATAACAAAAAAAAAAATACTTAAGGTCAAAGTGGTAAAGAAAGAAAAAAATAGAAAGGACTATAATTTTAATTTATGAAAGTACATATTAGGTGTTACTAGGTGTGATAATGTTGGTATAAAAAGAAATGAAGAATGAAAATGTTTGCACATTATGTTCTGGGCATTTGAAATGTTATATATTCAAAAGAAAATCAAGTAGGAAAGAAGGGGGAAGATTACGAGGGTAAATTAGTCATTTCACCTTGTCACTAACGAGGAAATTTAACGAGCATTAGCAAAAAAAGGGGAATTTGCAACTACAGTAACGCTTAAGGGGAATTTATCGCAAAAAAACACAAACATTAGGTACCCAGCTTGCAAATTTTCAAAATTATGAACATTTCTCGCAAAAATGACAAACGTTAGAAACATAATTTGCAATTTACTCGTTTTATAAAAGTCGGTTTAGTTATAAAAAATTGATTTATAATGAGCCTAGTATATTCAGTCACAAACATTATACAGTCACGTAGCATTGAGAGACAAATGCACAATATTTCTACTAAATTATAACCTCTTAGAGTCTTAGTAATATGTTGCACAACCAAAATATTTGATTTATTGGTATACTTAACTGTTGAAATTTTAATAGCACGACAATCATAATTAAACACAATAAATATCAAATACATATACGGAAGCGTATAGGAACATATAATGAATAATTAATTAACATAAACATAACAGTATGCATACCTTTGATTCCAGCTAAACAAGAACCAATTCCAAGCTAGCAATTGAGATGAACCCTAATTAGGTTTAATAAGGATTATAAGAATTGACCCTTACCGTTTTTGCAATTTAATCCAAGATACTTACAATAGTGTGTAAGTATCACGTTCTTGTACACACGTACTATAACGAATTAAAGTAAATGCTAGTTTAAGGAACACAAAACGTTTGTTTAAGAAAAACAAAGGTAATCGACCCTATGGGATAGGGTACGATCGTTTATGGACTTAAGGAAGAAAAACACAAGTTTATGTTTTAGGTTATGTGTACAAGCAGTGAATAACAATGAATCATATAGTATGCAAAACTTGAAAAGCAAGTTGGACATGGATTGGGTTTTAAAACCCTATGGCCGATCGGTTCCCTTAATCCCATAGGGATTCTAGAAACTTCTTGTCTCTATTTTCATCTATAGTCCTTTCCTTTATCATTTAACGACCATTAGTTTATTACGTTTAATTACTTAAAGTTCGTTATTCGTTTCGTGTAAATAATAATTAAATACAACCTTTTATATTTAATTATTAAACTTTAATTCTCATACGTAAAGTGTGCAATCCCGTGATCTCAAGTTCGATCCTAACTCACGACTACTAATTTATGTCCATTAAACTAACACCAACATACCTCATCCTCTATACCTCATCCTCTTAACTAAACATCTTAAATGAAACCAACTCTCAGTCCAAATGTCAAACCCCCTTGTACCAAACGGCCCTAAATGTTTGCTTAAGTTTTTTATCATGCAAAAGAACAAAATTTGGTAAACCAAATGGATGAAAATGGTCGGGAGGAGTTCAAATTCAAAGAAGTTTGTGGAACCAATAATGTTATCAAGTTCATTATATTTAATTAAGTATGTCAAAATAAAAAAACTGTCCACCTAAAGTTTGTTATCATGAAACTAAACGTCATCAGAAAAAGGATTGGCGTAAACTTAACACAATAAGATGAACTCATATCATAAAAGTTGGTGCCATACAAATTTGATAGATTCCTTATAAATAAATCCACTTCATTAAGATGTATTATACTCCCACGTTGAAAAGCATATGAACTTGACTGAACTGAATGACCAGCCCTGACCGAACTTTTTAGTTGCGACCTGTCAAGTCTTATGTTCTTAGCGATTTTAAGCTTTACTCCCAAGCAAACAACCACATGTGTTTATTAATCTTCATCAAAAGGTAATCACATTATAAATAGTTTGATACCATAAAGCTAGTTGTTTTCTCCAAGACTAATAAGTAGGGTTGCAAACAAATCAGCAAGTGATTTTCTTGTTCATTTAAGTGTAATTTGATAAATGAATGGTACAAGTAGTTAAACAAAAGTTTTTCCTATTAGTGTTCGTTCATTAAAAAGATAAGATTTTAGAACGAATATAAATGATTTTTTTTTAGATAGCTAATGAACAATTAAATAAACATTTGGTTCATATACGACTCTACTAACAAATACAAGAGCATGCTTACATATATATTTGGTTGAAATATAAGAAAATGACTAAACAGCCAATATATATCATGAAATAGGATCAAATGAGAAATATAATTAAGATGAGAAGAATGAGAAGAAACCACAACCACAAATATTAAATGCATCCATAAAAGTATATGCATCTCCCTATTATTTTATTTTTTTATTTGAAATATGTGTCTACAATTTTTTCTCACTCTTCTCATTTAAATAATTTTTCTCAGTAGATCCATACTCTATATATCATAGCTGAAACATATGGATATGGGATGTTTAGTTCACAACTTAGGTCACTCGAAAAATTCGTATCATGTATATAATTACAATTCTATGAGTCATGTGAATTGAGTTATTAGATTTTGGTTGCTGTTTTTACGGGCAACCAAATAAGGAAAGCAAAATAGAGTTTGGTTTTCGTATTTTCAACTAGAACCCCCAAAAATGAAATATGCATTTGGTTAGCTATTACTACTGTCCGCAATTATAAGTTAGTCGGGCTGACTTTTGTGACTTTTTCAAATTTGACCTTAAATAATTTTGTTTGTATTATATAATAATTGATGCAAAATATGTAAATGGGTTGTGTTTTAAATGTACTTTCATTTGATATAATTTTCATCAAGTGTTATATAATACAAATTAAAATATTTAAGGTCAAGATTCGAGTCAAAAAGTCAAATTGGACTTAAATTTTGGAACGGATGGTCAATTTGGATAAGTTATAGTACAATTATTAAGTAACATAATTCGAATAAGTCAAATAGAAACATGATTATCTGGCAAGCCAAATTATTTGAAATTTCGTTCAAAAAAAATTATTTGAAATTATGTTCAGGTCATTTGCATCATTCAGTTTGTTTATAGATTCTTATATGTTGACAGAATCAGCTTAAATTAAGATGTTAATATAAGTTTTCTTTTGGCAGTGTAATAAAACAAGAGGCGTACAATACTAATGTGCAATTTAAAAAAAAGAATTGATTTGTACACTTTTACTTTTGATTAGGACACTTCAATTAGTGCATAAGACAATTGTATCATATTTATATTCTACTTTAAATACTTATACATTGAGTGTGCAAATAAAAAAGTTAAGTGTGCAAATCACCGTCCTTTAAAAAAACCAGCTTCTTAATAAATTCCTATTAAAAACAAGTATCTCAAAAAAAGAAGACAAACAAGAAAAAAAATGAAATGACAGAACATTAATGACGCCTATCGAATAAGACAATCTGCCCCATGTGTTCCTTCACATGGTTGTGCCCCCATCCACAAAATTACGGAAGAGGATCCTCTCAAGTTGGTTAAAAACAACAATTCAAGTTAGAGATTCAACCATTGATTAAAATCAAGATTAAAAGTGACAAAAAAAATCTTGACAATGAAGAATCCTATGAAAGATCCTCTAACCCAGTCAAGCTTTAAAGATCCTCTCCCCAAAATTACATCCCATTTTGAGCAATCACAACAATAACTCAATAACATCAATAACATCAATAACACTGTTCACGTCAGCGCCACATCAGCTTTAATATTTCACTTTAATATCCTCAAAAAACAGCCACAACAATAACATCCAAATAACATCAATAACATTTCATATTTTCAATTTCAACCCCTAAACTAAAACAAACATTTCATTCATTAAAAAAGATATCACATTTAACATTAAAACACAAAGTACGTTAAACACGAATTACATTAAACATTAAAGATACAACGCATACTGATGAAAATAAAACTACTAAAACTTAAAAAAACGAATCATCTTAGACCTAACCCTCATATCTTGAAACGGAATCAAACTCCCCATTAAAGAGCCGACGCTCTATTATGTCGAAGTAGTTGTCTTGGAGGTACTGAGCTTCCCGTGCTTCTTGCTCACGGCGAGCAGCTTCTTCACGTGCCTGCTCTTCCATGATCTCCCTACCGTTTTCTTCATTTTGTTCTAGTTGCCGGAGGGAAGCCTCACTTAAGCCTCTGGGGTGGTTTTGAAGATCCACATGTGGACTGTTAACAGGTGGAGTTGGAACAATTGGGAGGTATGGGATGTTTTCAAAACCCACCGGGAAGACATTTTCTGGTGGTGTTGAGTAAACTTCAAACTCTGGTAGATTTGGAAAGCTGGTTTCCGGCAACTGATTTGGAGTTGGAAAGCTGGGTTCCGACAACTTTTCTGGACTTGGGAATTGCTGAGAAAAATCTTTGCGAGACATTTTTTTTTGTGTGTGAGTTGTGTGTGTAACTTGTGTGTGTTGTGTGTTCTAAACAACTCTGGTAGAGTTGTATATGTAAGCAGAGTTGATTTTGAGTTTGAATAAATCCCGCTCATATATGATTTTTAAATTTCAAATTTGAATTTGAATTTATCCCGCCCAGAATTGACCAGTATAATTTAAATTTGAATTTGAATAGGTTGAGGGGGTGTAAGTGAAAATTTATTTGAAATGGTTTAGGGGGTGAAATGAAATTTTTTTCCCCTTTAACACGCGTTAGCCCTTTAACGCCCAGGGACTAACGGCGCAATAACACGCAGGTTCCAAGGGTATAACGCCACTAACGGCGTAGTTTTGGCTCGTAACGGCGTTAAGCCGTTGCTGTTGGACATGCTCTTAGGGTGGTGGCAATAGACTCGGTATGGAGCTCGGCATGTTTCATGCCGAATTTGAACACCGCCGCCACATACGAAGCATGAATGCGGCTTCGGTATGGATTGCCGAAGAAGCATAGGAGAAGGAGGAGCGTGTATAGCCGTTCAACGGCTTCATTTCTTGACCGTTGCAGGTTTTTTTTTTTTAAATCTTTTTGTCCTTTTTGTTTTTTACCTATTTAAACACCACACATTTACCATAATTTCACACAAACAAAACACTTATATTTTTACTCAAACTGTTAGGAATTGGAAATTCTATTGTGAAGCATCGGTCACCCCAAGTATAATCTAGCTTAAGTTAGCTCGTAGACATATCGTTTATTATGTTAGTAGTTAGAAAGTTATTAGCTTAGTTTTAGTCTAGTGCAACACCGTGGAGGAAGGACGGGTCTTTACCCACTGTATACCTGATCCACAGGCCGTTAGGAGGTCGTTTAGTTTGTAACCTATATATACCCTCTACCTTGCAAGGTAGAGGGTTGGATGTTCATTTTAGAATCTAACCTTCCAAGAGTTTCTCTTTCTAGAATATCTCACTTTCTCTTTCTAAACCATCTAAATTATACGCCCCACTTGTGTTTGTGTTGTGTGCTTGTGAAATCCAATATGTTACAAATGGTATCAAGAGCCATGGTTAGATCATCTCTTACATATCCTTGGATTTCTAGTGGTTTTTAGATGGTTTTTGAGTTTGAAAAAGTTTAGTGGTTTTTGCATCATTTGGTTCATTTCTTGTGTTAAAGTTTGAATTTTGGGTGTACTTTTGTGTTTAGGATCATTGTATGTGCTTGGGTTTTGATTTGGTAAGCTAGAATCACTGTGGTTGAGCTTGTTTTTGATTGAAAAGTGTGTTTTTAAAGTGTTTCTTGGTAGCGACTTGGCTCTCGGAGTGATTTTAATGCTAGCGACTTGCTTCAGTAAAAGGTAGCGAGTTGTAGTGAGTTTTCGTGGCGAGTTAGTCCTAGCGACTTGTCTTTTGAGACAAGCCGAAAAACAGTACACTTAGTGGATTCTCCACTACAGGTAGCGACTTGGTAAGGTAGCGATGTAACACCCCCAAATTTGTTTAGCGGAAGCATACGTGTTATTGGGAGCGTTACGAAATTGGAGATCACAACACAAGTAATAAAGAACGGATTACATACTCCGTTTGATTTCATAAAATAGTTAAAAACATTGTTTTACAACATAGTTTAGATAAATGGGCACATCCCATAAGTTCAGTGGTCCCAATTTAAAAACATCAGATTGTGTAAAAACACTTCTTTAGATACTACTACGACCATTTACCGCCATCTTGCCTTGCATCCAAGTTCACAATTTAAGCACCTGAGAAAATATGCTAAAAAGGTCAGCTAAAAGCTGGTGAGTTCAAAGGTTTAAGTTAAAACAGTAAGTTTGGACCAAAGCAAAGTCATATAATCATTACAACGAATATAATGTTATATGGATGAATGTCTATTACGTTAGCTCTAAGTTCATGCAACCGATACTACGACAGTTCCTGTATGCTAACAGATATCATACAATATAGGGGCCCATAGCGAGTGTTTTGTCCCTCAACACTCGATTCCGACATGGTATACGTTTCGCCTTGGCCTAAGCAGGGCCAACCGAACGAAGGAGTCACCCTCAATAGATCTATTTATAACATTCGCGCTTCCCAATGGGGAATTGACGGTTCATGAAAAAGGGGCATTCTCTAGGGACATAAGGGCTTAGGCTAAACCACGTAATAGTAATCATGCAATAGTTTAGGTCCATAAAAAGTTTTGCATATTTTCTCACCCCAAAATGTATAAAACAGATTATCAAGTAAAAGAGGGGCTATGAAACTCACTTTAGCAAATGTGCAATCCGAAAGTGGGATTTAGTGATTGTTGTGAAGCGGCACCGACACGCGACCTAGATAAGGAGGGCAATGTTTTAGTTTATTGTTTTAAGTATTGCTTACTTAAAATAGTTCAATTGTTTTTATAATTGCAATAAAACTAAACTTGAGTTTGTAAAAATAATTAAATGGTTTTACTAGTAAGTATATGAGTGTTTATATACTTTTCATATTGACATTAATATGGTTTTAAAATCCAAAGTTTGATTTAAAAAATAATTGCATAGTTCCACTAGTAAGTATATAAATGTATATATATACTTATTTAAGTTGACACAAATGGTATTGTAAAAATTATAATTAATTTATTTTCTAATTGTATTTAGAAAAATACTCGAGTTAAATTTGAAGGCTTCCAAATTTAATGACTGATAAAATAATATGGTGGTCTCTATTTGTTTAACAAAACTTGGTTCTAATATATATAGTTCTAGACGAGAATTTTACTTGACATGCATTTGTTTACATATTGGCGTTAACGTTGACGTAGACAATATTAAGTAGATCATGTTTTAAGGTATTTGTTGGGTCATATATAAAATATAAACATCGTTCTTGTTTACTTGTCAACTCGAGTACGCTTATACATAACTTATGTAGTATATTTTGTGTTCGCGTAAATAAGCTCATTCATCGTTGGACAATTGTTTTACGTTTCAATCTTTATCTCGTGAGTTAGTTTATATTACTCAAACGGACGCTCGAAGACTCGTGGACTGTGGCCCAGTGTTGGCAGTAGCTGGGTACCCGGTTTGGGCCTGGGCCCAGACTAACTAACTAATAACTCTTTTATAATACCAAGTCTTAAGACTTGGGCCGTGGCCTAATTACGATTTACACGAAGGACAGGAAAGAATTTGGCCAACATGTATTTAACACTTACATGTTTCATTTCCTGGTTTTTACTAGTTTACTGATGTTAACGAGAAAGGGAGAGTAGCCAGGCGTTATTTTGGTTGTTCGAATGGACCTAAATCTAGTTTTAAATGAGCACAATACAATAAGGAAATAGAACGCTAGAGTGGTTGTTTTCGATACGAAAAACTCAACGTAACCGGTTTGACTTCAAGGTTTTGTTCGACTCTAGTAAGACTTGGACTCATGACGTTGAGGCTTCTCGACAAGGCTTAGACTCACAAGATCCGCGCTAGCTTATCAAAACTGCTTTTGACTCTAGGGATTGTACCACAGTGGGGCTCTCATGATTTCAACCCAAGTTTTCCCATCATTTGGTAAAAGAGGAAGTACTAAACTTAGTTTATCACAAAGTTCTTACGCACATTAACGTGACATTGGTCTACAAAGGAACCTCGACAATCGTGGTACTACCACAACATCATCACTAGTTCGACATAGTGGGGTGGAGGAGGTTCGATATGTACTGCTCAAAATCATATACTATCATGTACTCGGGTTATCTTGACCCCGGTTTTACTTGATTAGCTTATTAACACCAGGTGGTCAACATTCCATTCAACAGTTGGGTACCACTGGTCTCGAAACGGGTTCACATTCGAACCGAACCTATAGTACTAAGGATGACAATAACCTCTTAACCGAATGTCATAAAGCGAACTAGTTACGAGACACTTGACTTAGTATAACTTAAGTAGGATCTTGAATGCTAAAATTTGTGTCACGCCTAACTTCAACTTCCCAACTCGATACTAACATTATCGGTAGGGTTTATTAAGCTCATCATTTTCTAGTTTCTTTGTTTTGTACGCTCGACAGAAACCAACACAAGAAAATCCAACAAACGAACCAATTTTTACATGAGGTTTTATTATTTACCAACAAACATCAGACCTCATAACACTAAGTTTTATATTCAAATAACCATTCATTTTAACCAAAACCATGTACATCAAACACTTGATTCCCACAATCGATTATTAAACAAAACATCACTATATTACATTTCATCATTAAAGTTTATTGAGCAACAAGATTTTCAGGAAGGTAAGACTAAAAGATGAACCTTATCGAAGTGGGGCGAAGGATGATGATGATGAGAGCTAACTCGAAACTAGACCCAACTTCAACCCTTCTTGTTTCGAACCCAACCGAAGCAGTTGCTAACCACCACGAGCAAAATGAAGTGTTTTGAGGGAGGAATGGAGATGATGGATGAGAGGGATTTTCGTGGGTCGAGTTAGTAATATAGAGGGTTTGTAGATGGTCATTTTACCTCTCTTTTCTCCTTGGAGTTTGGTGGGTTACCATATCAAGCTAAAACCCTCCTTTTTCTTACACCCATCTTACACTAGGCGGATTCTCATTGGGAGGATAGAGAGGAGAGACGACATGTGATGCCTCCATGGTCAACTCTTGGACACTCAAATCTTGATAGGAATGGGCGGCGTGGATGTTAGCGAAGACAAAGACAAACACCAATTTATCTTGGATGTAGAGGTGAAGATGAAAGGTTCCATTGCAGTTTCCATTTTAGTTTTTCTCTTTTGACCTAGGCGCTGTGCTAGAAGCAGAAGGGATATAGATCCTATGTAGAAGATGGTTTTCTTTTTCTTGTGTGTTTATCTCTTTTAGAGAGAGAGAGATGCACGAATTTTTGGGGAAGCAGCCAAGTGGGTGGCGACAAAATAGAAGAGAAGAGGAGGGGCGGTTTCACTTGGTGTGGGTAGATGTATTTGTAATTTATTTAATTTGTAAAAGTTTTATTATTGTTATATACTTTTATTTACTCGTATTAAGTGTTGTAGATTAAAAGTTAAGGTTGTGTTAAATGTGTTTGTGTCTCGCGGATTTAAAACTGTGACTGAAGTATTAATGTTTGACAATTTTTATGATGTAATATTTTACGGATACATTTATGAGATATTATTGTCTTGGTAATATTTTTCCATTACGGGAGTTTATCGTTTGTTTTGTTTGCCCTTATCATAGTGTCGGTACGCGTGCAGTGTCGGTCACTGGGGAAAACGAGATAACCTCTCGTCTTACAATTTAATCATAAGACAAAAATGAAATATTCATAAAATGGAATTAATGCAAAAGAAGTGCAATAGGCTACTGTATGCAAGTTATCTACTCAAATGACCAGGCAAAGCTTATGCATGCTTAATGACTAGGCTTAGTAATAATAAATTACCATTTATCATTTAAATATGAGTGTAAAATTACCGTGTGTCACATCCTCCCCGCCTTAGAAGGAAAGCCGTCCTCGGCTTTCACTTAGAATTACTTGTTGAAGTTGAGAATAGATGTGGGTATTTACGCTTGAATTGATCTTCACGTTCCCACGTGTATTCTGGACCTCTTTGAGTGTTCCAACGGACTTTAACGATAGGGATGCGGCTTTGCTTAAGCCGTTTGATTTCTCGATCCATAATCTCAATGGATTTCTTGAAGAAATTCAATCTTCCGTCAACTTGGATTTCTTCAAATGGGTTGGCGAGAGTTTCGTTGGAAAGACAATTCTTCGAGTTGCATATGTGCAACACGTTATGCCTGGAGTTGAGTTCTCGTGCTAATTCGAGTCGGGAGACTACCGCCCCTATTCTTGCGAGAATTTTGAAAGGTCCAATGTAACGAGGATTTAACTTTTTACGTCATCCAAAATGGATTACGCCTTTTCATGGCGTTACAAATCCATAGTATGAAAGGGTGGTTCTCCGAGTTGTTCGCACAAGAATAGTGTTGCATAACATATAGTCCTGATGGTAATCCAAGTTGGTAAGCCACCAGCTCGATCTTGGAGAGGATTTGGTTAATCCTATGAAATAAGGTTGTGTCCTTGTGTT
>OU343218.1:105779498-105913364 GCA_910596185.1 Chrysanthemum makinoi | reverse complement strand
CCCGTTTGATGAACTTAAGACTAAAGCAGGTTTGGTTGCTAACGCCCTGACACTACTATTATAAATCTAGCATGTAACTACATTCTAATGACTTCGGGCTAGTGACCGTGAACAACTGGACTGCATGAGGGGACACTGACTTTTCCAAAGGTGGCATCTACTGAGCAGTGTTAGGCTGACCACTCAAATTCTCCTAATTTGACCCCACCAAGTAATTGGAAGTAAGTAGACGAGATATTACTAGTTAGAGGATTAGCTAGGTTAGCACCACTCTCCTCTATTGATTAAACCTTTGCCTTTTATCCGCTTTTAGTAGTTAATTAATTTATCTAAATCATTATTAAAATTTGTGACACCTAGACTTAGTAATAATCCAACACACATAGTTCCCGACGACCTCGGTTTTACCAAATACTACACTACACACGATCAAGTGCTTGACCGCCTGCTAGTGCATTGTATCGACTCATAGGTATAACGAGACAATATAAATATCAAAATCAGTCAAGAAACTCCATGATCAATTCTTTAGCTAAAAATCCGATCTAGAAATGTCCAACACATCTTGTATTTAAAGTATAATAAGAAACCCAAACTGATTTATTTCCATGGATCCTAGATACTAGTTCCAATAAAGTTCAATCCAATTTTGCACGACATTGATGTTAAGAAATCAACCATGAAGAACTATTGTTTTAATAGCTTCAAGGGTATATTGGTAATTTTGTTAGCTTCCATGCTCTTTTCTTTCTACTTAAAATACAAACTCAAGAACACAAATTGCAATACCATTTTCTTCACAATGTCATCCCTTACTTTACCATTCCCATTCCATCCCTTTCCATTCTTTAAAATTTAGACTCGAGAATAGAGCGAGTCCTTCCACTTCTCTTCCTCCCATAAAAAATCTCTATAACAAAAACTTTTCAATTTCTTTCATTTTCTTTTCCTTTCTCCCGTAAATGGATCTCAAGAACACAAAGTGTTGCTCAAAAAAAAAAAGAAAAAAGGATTTTAAGGGCCAAATGTTACTTCATAAAAGAGTGTCATTGAATTTGTTAAAATTACACTGATTGGATGAACCTATTAAGTGTAAACCTTTTAGAGATAGGATTAAGCATAAACCAAAGCTGCCCACGAATAAGTAAATAGGTTGAAAATGTGACCCCTACGACTCACCTTGATTCTGGGTTCACCTCTTGAGATTTGTTGTAGAACCATTCAGATTGGATAGCTGATATAACCTCGGGGTATGATCCACCACCAGAGTCCAAGAAGTACATAAACATCAATGGCACTTTGTGATCGTTTTTCGAGGATATAAGAGTTAGAACATAATTAGATACACTAGGCCAAAGATTTTTAGGACCAAATCCTGTGTACGACAATGAATTACGACTTATCTCATTTTTCATGAGTTCCGAACGTGTTGTCCCCTTGAAGCCACATTTCTCACCACCTATTAAAAATCAAAAGAAACACATTCATAATCAAATAAATAAACACATAAACATAATATTGATGACAACATTAACGATATTATAAGTCCATTAATCTGTTAACAATAAAATGTATTGTAACACCAACCCCTTCATGGACATGGATTTGATCTGTCTTTTTATGAAGAGGATTTGAATTATAGTCGAGTTTAGTACGAAATATGGTCATTGTTTTCGACATGGTTTTGAACTCACCATGATAATTTCTAGAAGGGCAAAGAATTTAGAATAGCTGTTTAAAATTGCCTCTACTTCGCATAAAACGCAGGCTTCTAACTCTGTGTCATTCCTTTCGATAATTGGAATTCCAAGTGTTTTAGAAAGTATGTTTGAGACATCTTCTGACATCTGTTTCCAAAAGGTTTTTCATAAGCTTTTTGGATTAGAAACGTCACAAAAGATTAAAATTTGGACAAATAAAGCCGTGCAGCACTTGCATAAAAAGCAGCTTCTTCTAACGCTATTTTCCATTCTTGATCATCACCGAGCAACCCCAACGCCTCACATGCTGCCCTATTTGTTGGATATACCTTGTTGATCACCTTTCGTATGTCTTTAAAGGATTTGCAGCCTTTTTGATGTCATAAGAGCATTCTCTCATAAAATAAGTCTCCTAAGCTTGGATGTATATATGTTAGCCTCCCAATTGCTGGTTTATTCAGATTCAGTCGCCTTTGCCAATACTTGTCACCATTATACCATACGAACTCAGATGGGAAATCCAAATATGTAAGGTGCCGACCGTCTTCCCATCTTGAGTTATAGTTTAACCATTTAGTGAGTGTTGTCTTCTTGTTGCAAGGGTTGGAAATAATCGAGTTGTTGTTGTCATTGGCCCTGAAAGTAATCCACTGCATATATTCTAAATGTACTGCGAGTATCTGAACAGCTGGATCTCTGCTATGTATGTCAAAACTGAAGATCCTCCAGCATGCTTCATGCGGCCCAATGAACCTTGATTCTTGAAAGTTTTTGATTTCGTCAATTCATATCATTTGCTGCTGTGTAGAAGAAGATGATTCCCCAACAGGTTTTGTTATATTGGCAACGACGCGGTCAGTTCCCTTGGAGATATACTTGAAAAGGTATTTAATCAACATTGTCCATCCACAGTATTCAACGTTGATGTGTGCGTAGTATCGCATACACAACATTCGATTATATGGGACAACGTACGCATTATCAGGCTGCACATTAGTTTTTTATGTGGTTATACATGTATATCGTCTTCTATAGTGTACATATCCATCTTTATCGATGTATGTCTTTTCACAATATTGCTTTGGGAAGTTGCGGTTACATTTATCGGTTCCCTTCATACATGGAGCATTCTTGTTTGCTTCTACACATGCACCGTGTATCATCAACTCTGAAATGATTTTGCAACCTTCTGGATCTTCTGTTTGGTCTGGTAATTCTGAAATCCATATTAATGTATAGCAGTGTGGGAGGCCACATTTTTGGAACTCAATTGTATATAAAGCTGTAACATGAATAGTGGGAATAATGTTAGTCATTTGTTTTGGGTTTAACATATATTAAAAAAAGCTTATCATTTTATTTTTGTATAGATAGTCAATAGCCATCTATGATGTTATATTTTGTTTAAATAACAATAAAATATTTTTTTTAAAGTAGTTTTAGACAATACTTGTTATGACTCGGCCTAGAGTTC
This sequence comes from Chrysanthemum makinoi, assembly GCA_910596185.1. Lineage (NCBI taxonomy): Eukaryota > Viridiplantae > Streptophyta > Magnoliopsida > Asterales > Asteraceae > Chrysanthemum > Chrysanthemum makinoi. The sequence continues at coordinate 105,910,190 of OU343218.1, read as the reverse complement.
TGGTATTTCTGAGAAATTTTATGAAATCTTGCACTTTCTTTTCAAAGACACGTACCACGACGTCAGCTCTATCTGCGGTAGTTAGTTCAGGGAAGTCTTCCATATATTCCATAATTTCTGGCCATTTAACGTTGCACGTGAATGTGATATAGAACGATGGGTTTCCATGTACGCGACAAATCGCTAACGCATCTAGGTAGTGGTTGTACATGTACCTCGGCCCACCAGTGAAAGACGTTGGGAGTATGATTCTTGTACCAACATTATTTCCATCATGGTCTCCTCTCATAAATGCGTCATATAGCCCTGAAAGATATTCGTTTCTAAAGTCATTTTGTTTCTCAAATAAAATCCAGCCTGCTTTGTTCGACTGCACAGTAAGCTGTCACAACGTATTGCTGGAAAGGCGCCCTCAACTTCAAGTCTGAATTGTGGGCGAACACTCGGCCCAGCGGGCGAACATGCCGGGCTCCGGCTCCGCGCATTAGCATTGAGGTCAATCACCACACCACCTCTAATGGTTAACGCGATCATGTATCTGATAGGCGTAATACATTTTCATCGACATTTTTGTGTGTTTGCGAGAACTACCAGTTCAACCTTTAATTCCATGTCTTTTTGGTAACCTTCTTCGCCATAAACGAATATCAATGGAAAATGAAGGGACATGTAACAGGGATGTAATTTGTTTACCCTTTGAGCTGCTCGTGAATGTTCTTGAATGATGATGTCAAAGCTTCCTGGTTTTCTTCAAACACTATGGCACCAACTGTTTCGCTGTTGGAAGTTCAGATCGGGCGAAACCGACAACACTATAAACTTTAACCTCTGGTATTGCAGCCTCCAAGTATTTGTCTCTTGCGCGCGAAACAATTGTACCAATGCGTTATGGTTATCCAAGAATTCAATTAACCCTTCAACAACTTCTCTTTTCAGGCCACTTTTTTGTTCGCCACCAAAGTGAAACATCCGGTTGTCAATTTTGTTATCTGTTTCATATATGTATAATTATAAAAAACATGGACGTTTTCCTTCTTCTGGATAGTGTAACCCAATGTTTTGATATATTTGGCTTGAAATGCGGAATACATAAGGCCTCGTTCCTTTGTTAATCGAATCGTCAACCTGTGCCCCAAAGGATGTCATGCTGAACATTTGATTATACGCTCTTATGTTTTCCATGAAATGACTATTTTTGTATAACTCTTTTATGTATTCTGGGTAGTCTTAATGTTCATTGACGACTATGCAACCACCTAAGCAGCATTTATGATACTGAGGACGGGTGGTTTTAGATGGATGCATCAACCTTTCTTCTTTCCAAAGTCTAGCCCACATTATTCGCAACTTTGATAACATTTTCCAAACTGTGCATATTCCAGAGGTGGTCCTATATAATAAGAAAGTACAAATAAGAAAGGCTTTAAGAGTAAGTAAAAGAAATTAAACATGTAGAGGTAAAAGCTGAAGCTAACCTTTGTTTTTGTTACGTTTGAAATTTTCTTTTTCATTTTCATTTGGGAATATGCTATTTAATGGTCCGCTGGTACATGTATCTGTACAATAAAAAAATTGTAATAAGTTAGGATAATTTAAGGATGCGTACACGCTGTAAATTTGTTTAGCCATTTGTCGTAATACTTACTTTTGGAAAGCTGTCGTCTAATGTTATTGTAATGAGAGGAATGTGGATGGCTATTGCTGTTCTTTCTTTCTTTAACTACAACAGAAATTTAGGAATTTTTTAACTATATATTTAAACAGGAGGTAAAAAAGGTATAAACATGTAGGAATAGTTTCTTAAACTAACCTTTGGATTTCTTGCGTCTGCAAATTTCAGTTTGATTTTCATTTTGAACTACACTGTTTAATACTGCGTGTTCATGTGTATCTGTAGCATATAAATATTAGAGTAAGTTATGATAATTTTAGGTTGCATAGACGCAATCGTTTTGGGTAAACAATAGATATCGTACTTACTTTCAGAAAGCTGTTGTGTGGTGTTATTTTTGTAGGGCAAATGTAGTTGACGACTTTCGGTATGTGTTTCGTTAGCTGCAACAGGAATTTAGACAATTTGTGAGTATGTACATGATTATTAACTCCATCATTTAGATTCTTTTATATAAATACCTATACTTTGGCTTATACATGTTGCAGCACGCTTTTGTTGATAAATGTTATAGTTATCTATGCTGTCGCCATCGTTGTTGCTGTCATTTCTTGGACTTTTTTTGTTACCAACACTTAGATAATTTGATGGTGTACCTGTGAGTTACATAACATAGTAAACGAAATTTAGAATAAAAGATATAAGAATAAAGAAATAGCAATTTTTCTAACAGCATTACGCTGGGCTTACTTTGACAAATGTGATTGTCTTTATCACTGGCCATTGTAGGATGTAGAGAATCAACTGGTGTGTCACAATTCTTGTGAATACTCGAGTAACATAAGTTGTCTGCAAAGAATAAAATAACAACATTAATTTAACTACTGATAATAAAAGTGTCGGTCAACTGTTTTAATATAAAATGATATTGACATAAGCTTACTTACGCATTCGGTTAATCTCTGATGTCTTACTGTTGGTATGTTCGCCCATTTGATGAACCGATAATAACCCTTGAGTAGTATTCATAGGTGGTGTCTTAGCATTTGTTGATCATGTGAAGAAGATCGCACTTTTTTTTCATTGGGTGTAGGTGATCTAAAAAATATACCCTTCCTTTTTGTTTTTGCGTAAGGATCATTTATAGTCACTTTGTTGTACAGTGTTGGTCGTATAAGTTGAAGGGTTTGGAGGACCAACATCTTCGGTGGGACAAACATATGGGTATCCAACGGTGACACTTTCACATTGTTGTCCATAAGGTTGTGTAACATTGTAACATGACACATTCTTATACTGATAGGTTTGAGTAGAACAATCATGTCATTGTTGTTTATATTGGTTTTTCGCTTGTTCAACATAATTTTGCATAAAATTGTTTGGCAAACAGATTTTTTTGCTAATGTTAGGTGATACGGTACTAATGCTATCAACATTACATGCATTGCTATTAGCAGGTTCATTAGATTCTTTCACATCATTATATATTAACTTTCTTTTTGCTTTCATATTTTTGCAAAACAAACAAATATTTAAACACAAATGGATGGCTAATACGTTGGGCATACAAAATATACAAATAACAATTTGAGTTAGTTCCATTTGTAAATAAAGTAATGTAAAGTAAGGAAGTATATGTAGTATTTAAGGTAGTTTAATCTATCTAATAATAGCATATGTACCATGTTTTAGGATAAACAGAAAACTGTTATGCTTAAGTATGTGAATGTAAATGGGCAGCAAACACCTTTGGCATACACAATGTATAAAAAGTAATCTAATTTACTTGTAGTGTAGATTGTGTGACCATTTTTAAGAATCGAAACAATAAATGTTATGGTTAAATATCCTATCCTAGATACAACAGGTATGGCAATTTAGGTATCTACTAATTCTATAAGTCACACAAACATTGTTACATGCAATTAAGACAAAAAAATAAGCAGGAAACGTATTAAATTACATAGTTGCCGTACCTTATATGCTTCCAGATGGTAGGTTTAGGGGTAATAGTGTGCCGGTGATGTAATCCGGGTCTATCAACCTGAAATGACAAATGTTGCCTTTTTACAACACCCAATACAACAAAAAAAAGGGAATAAGTACTGTAGGCGTATCTAAAAAAAACGGGTTGGGTCGCCGGGCATCTGGAAGACGACGTCGTTTTCGAATGAATATTAAAAATTATAATAAAATCTAAAATTTTAGTGCCTATAAAGTTAAGTGTCACAAAAATATATTAGCAAAAAACATTGTTTATTTAAAATTTTAATTATAACATATCATTGCTATGAACCGATTTTTATTAATGTATAATTGGAAAAAGCCACTAGGTGTGGTGGGTGTAGAGAATAAACTGCACCTTTTATAAAAATTCACGCCGCATATATTGTCTTTTCTAAAACAAGCGACCCTTATTCATTTTTTTTAAACAAGTGGGCTACATTTATTTTTTTAACATTATAATAATCATAAAATTTTAACCTAATCCCGCTCTTAATATATCAAACAAACAACATCATAAATCCAAATCTTTACTATCTAAACTAAAAACTTCAAAGTTTAAAATAAAATTTAAATATTGAATATCGAAACAAACGGTAGTAAAACGATAGTGTAATTAATACTCTTATTAAAACATTCCACTACTTAAAAATACAATAATTTATTCACAATGCAACAAATTAAAAGACATCTACTAAATTAAAACAACAAATTAAAACACCCTTACTAAAAAAGTACAATAAAATTTTCATAATGCACAATATAAAGGTTTACAACATAATCCAACACAGTAATTAATGATATTTTTAAAACATCCTAAAATGAAAAGTACATGTTATTATACACATTAATAAAACACACAAAACTTCACAAATGCAATGCTGACAACATATAGTTTTGAAAATCGGACCGACCGACCAACGGTTCAACCGAACCCGGATCGCCACCGGTTTGGCTAACAATTAAAGCCGTCCAAAACGTAACCGCAGAGACCCTGAAACCGATACAAAATGTGAAGACATATTTCAAACAAACTATTAATACATATCGAAAAACCGTTGACCCGACGCTTCAAACCCTGTTAACCCGATTTAATTTGACTTGTTTTCACCCAACTCCGGGTTGACTCCGTTTAAATCGACTTTTTTTTATCGAACGTTCAACTGTGAACCACACCCTCGAACCGTGTTTCAAATTTGACAAAATTATATGGAAATGATGAATTACCGTGGAACCCGGAAAGGTTGGCATATAAAAGAAAGATAAATTGTATTCGCATTTTTGTTTATGTACACTAACTATTTATGTTCACGCGCCTTGCGACACAAAAAACGTGCATTGCTCCTTCCAATAAAAATAAATATTATTATTTAATATTGATTAATGCAACTTACAAAAATGCTATAAAAAAAAAACAATCTCAAATACAAAACAACGCTATCAGAAAAACAATATAATCATTCAAAATGGATTCCTTAACACTTAAAATCCTGATTCATGAAACAAGCTTAATCACCGCTATAATTTTGTCGGAACTGAAATCGCTGCCGCAGGCGGAAACTGCTTAATAAATAAAACTTTAAATCTTAATCTCAAACCCACGTACAAACCAAAGTAGCCCTTATTACACACATGAGCTAATCCAAACACTAAAGCGCTAAGCATGAGCTTATAAGCCAAACACCCTCTTGGTGGTTTTTAAATAACCCAAATCTTCCTCACTAAGCACCAACACAACACAAGACAAGATCTATAAATCCCTCACCGGACTTCATCACCTCTGATCCGCCACCACCAAAACCATAGACCGTACCTCAGGTATTCAATTTTCACACCTGATCTATATCCTAACCCTAACTTTGCCGTTATAACGTCCGTTACATTTCCGTTAACTGTTTACTGTTATTTCGTATTTACATATCTGCATTTGTCAATCTGTTTATTAGGTTTAACACGTAGTAATTGTTAATAACATTATGATATGATCTGTCATTATATCTTATATGATTTGATCTATTCGTTAAATTATTATTATGACGCTGTGATGGTACATTGTTGCTAATTAATTTGTATTTTTGCGATTGCGTGTTATAATATATGTGATGTGATGTGCGCTGACAAGTTATTGATTATATTTTCCGGTTATATCAGTTTACACGCGATGTATAAGTGAGTGATGGAATGGACTATGTTTGCGTTATGAGATCTTACTCTTGTACAAATTTGTTGATAAACTGTAGAATATGGTGTGTGATATAAGTTGCGTATCGGATGGCGTGTAACAAATGTGATTATTTTCGAAGTTGCTGTTAACCGTTATCATGAAGTAAGATAATGTAGCAAACGGGATCTAACATAGAATTTTGTGCGTTTTGTGGTATGGTATCAATTATCTAAGTGTTGATAAAAGCAAAATAGGTATATTTTTAATTTTTTATAATGCATTTGATAATTCGATGGACATAATAGAGAAATTTAACTACTGAGTTGACGGGCTTTTGATCAAATGAGATGACAAAAAAGAATGTTAAATAAGTGTGTGTTTCCAATATCCACGACTTTTGGTATGAACTTAATACAATTGTGGTCATCCTGCAACAGAAGTTACGGAGTAATTTTAGTTACATTGTTAGGTTAAAAAGAGCGCATCTTTACTGTTATTGTTAGGTTAAAATGATCGCTTGTTTACTGTTATTTTTTAATTTCTGGTCTGCGTTTATGACTCTGTTTTTAAAGTTCATCTAACCAACCTGATATACGTAATTTTGTATAATTGAATGTGATTAATAAATCTGTAAATGATATGATTAGATTTATGCCAATAGTGTCCCCGATGTGATCTAATTAGTCTATGCTTAGCTGACAATGAATTATTATATGTTGTGATAGTACATTGTTGCTACTTTGTTTATAAATATGCAATGTATGCTATAGTTTTTAAGCTATATGCTGATAGATTATTGATCATATGTTTGGGTTTGATCGGTTCATAGTGATGTTTATGTTTGATACCCTTGGTTATGTTTGTGTTATGTGCTTCTATGCTTTTACGGACATATCTATGAACTTTAAATTTTAATATCTGATGTTATTTATTAAATAGGATATTAGCAGAGTATTTTGCGACTTTGATGTTTTATATATTTGAAATGGATATTATGAAATTCTAAGTTTTGATTACCTCATTAAAGCTAAATACATACATTTGGATGATACATTTTTTTTGTATATGCGTAGAATAATGTAAATAAAACTTCGAATTTTTGATGGAGATAATTGAGAAAATTAAGGATCAAGTTTAGGAACTATTGAACATATGAAATGACAAGAAGTAATGTCTGTGTTTGTGAATGTCTTCTATTTCGAGGGGTATCTCTCAACTCATTTTGCTTCTCCATATCGGTTAGATGCGTTTATGTTCCCAATATTCTCGACTTATGATCTGAACTTTAAGACAATTGTCGTTATTTTGCAACAGTAAAATATGGAGAAATCTTGCACGTTACTTGTTCATTTCGACGGAGGAACACCGGCTATTTCCAATGACATTAAGAAAGCTCTTGAAGGAAATGATGACGCGAAAGATAGATGCCTTGAAGAATGCAATCTCGCTTTTGCAGAATGGGGAGACTCTGCCACAGCTTTTCATTACAATTGTCCGGTATGTTTTGCCTTCGGAGGATCACACCGTGCAGAAACTACTTCTTCATTATCTTGAAATCATCGATAAGACCGACTCTAAAGGAAAAGTCTTACCTGAAATGATTTTAATCTGCCAAAACCTGAGAAATAATCTCCAGCACCCGAATGAGTACATTCGTGGTATGACTTTGAGGTTTCTGTGTCGAATCTGTGAAGCGGAGATTATTGAACCTTTGATTCCCTCTATATTGGCTAATCTGGAGCATCGGAATCCATTTGTAAGGAGGAATGCCATACTTGCTGTGAGTGCTATTTACAAGCTTCCACAAGGGGATCAGCTTTTGGTTGACGCACCAGAAATGATTGAAAAGGTGCTTACGACTGAGGCAGATCAATCGGCAAAAAGAAATGCATTTCTTATGCTTTGCACTTGTGCACAAGACAATGCAGTTAATTACCTTTTGACCAATGTGGAAAAAGTGTCTGAATGGGGAGAATCGCTACAAATGGCTGTGTTGGACTTGATCCGCAAAGTGTGTAGAGCGAAGAAAGGAGAAAAGGGGAAGTACATAAAGATCATTATATCACTGTTAGATGCTCCTTCGCTGCTGTTATTTTGAATGTGCTGGAACACTTTAGTATCTTTGTCATCTGCTCCTGCAGCCATTAGGGCAGCAGCCAACACCTATTGCAAGCTCCTCCTCAATCAGAGTGACAACAATGTGAAACTTATTGTGCTTGATCGTTTGGAGGAACTCAAAACCTCACATAGGGAAATCATGGTCAATATGATAATGGACGTTCTCAGGGCACTCTCGAGCCCAAATCATGATATTAGGAGGAAAACACTTGCTATCGTTCTTGATCTTATAACTCCTGGGAACATCAATGAAGTTGTTCTTACTTTGAAGAAGGAAGTGGTGAAAACTCAAAGTGGGGAGTTGGAGAAAGATGGGGAGTACCGCCAAATGCTTATACAAGCCATTCATTCTTGTGCGGTCAAGTTCCCTGAAGTTGCAGGAACTGTCATTACATATGTTAATGGATTTCTTGGGCGACAGTAATGTTGCTTCAGCAATGGATGTGATTGTTTTCGTGAGGGAGATTATTGAATCAAATCCAAAGCTGAGAGTCTCTATTGTAACAAGGCTGTTAGACACTTTTTACCAGATACGTTCAGCAAGAGTCTGTTCGGGTGCTCTTTGGATCATTAGTGAGTATTGTCTTTCACTTTCTGAAGTCGAAAGTGGAATTTTAACCATAAAACAGTGCCTAGGAGACCTGCCCTTTTTACTGTCTCAGAAGAGGGGGATTCTAATGATTCTTCTAAAAGGTCTCAGCAAGCTAGCTCGATAACTGTTTCTTCTAAGAGGCCTGCTATTCTTGCTGATGGAACTTACGCCACTCAGAGTGCTGCTTCTGAGACTGCTTATTCATACTGTGGTCCAGGCGACTTTGACTTCAAATAATTTGAGATCGCTTCTTCTGACTGGCGATTTCTTCTTAGGTGCAGTTGTGGCCTGTACATTGACAAAACTTGTCTTGCGTTTGAGCGAGGTTCAAGCACCTAAAGTTGAAGTCAATAAGGAGTCAACTCAAGTGTTACTAATCATTGTGTCAATGTTGCAACTTGGTCAATCTTCATTTCTTCCACACCCAATTGACAACGACTCTTATGAAAGAATTGTTCTTTGCTTAAGATTACTATGTAATCCAGATGAACAGATAAGGAAAATATGGCTGCAGTCTTGCCGTGAAAGTTTTGTTCAAATGCTGGCAGAGAAACAGCTCGTGAGAACAGAGGAATTAAAAGCCAAGGCTCAGGTTTTATATGCACAGCCTGATGATCTTATTGACTTTTACCATTTGAAGAGCAGGAAGGTAATATTGCTGTTTTTCTTTCATTGTGAGTGTAATGAGTTCATGTTCTTCTCCATAAAAAGCTATGAACATGCTAGCAATTATTATTTATTTTATAATTAACACTTTATCTTTTAAGTTAGCATTTTATTAGTTTTGTTACTTGACCGTTTTAATCTGGTAGTGTTATACTGAACTGAAATTACTAGGATCTTTTTCTTGTGTCACAGCTGTAAAGTATCTGTGTAAGTTGTGGTATGCATTAGAGAAGTACAATCATTCTTTATAGCATTATATGTGCGGTGGCCGTCTGTTAGCTATACCCTGGGCGCTCATTTGTATCCACCTTTTTATATGAAGTAATCTGCAAGACATTTCTAGATAACTAACTAATCTAATTTTGAGTGGACACAGACCAACTCTGAAACAGTATGTAGATGGAGCCATTGTTAAAGGTCATTATTTGCATATGCCTAAGAGGGAGGATGTGAATTGCTTTAAACATAGAATTAGCAAAATAGTGCCTTGTTTGTATTTACTTTATGCAGTTATGACTTGGTTAAAGTTCATTGAACTTGCTCTTTGACTCTATATTTGACAATGGTAGTGAGCTTTCTTGTGATGCTGTAATTTAGTAAAAGAAATAACTTTTATATAATCAAATGTTTGCTTTTTTTGAAAATTATTTCACGAGAGACGATAGGTAGCACCTCTTATGAATGTTCTTGATTTACATCTCCACATTATAATCGTTACTACATATCTAATGTTATTATTTTGATTTTGTCAATCGTCAGGGAATGAGCCTGCTGGAGTTAGAGGATGAGGTTCAAGATGACCTAAAACGTGCTACTGGTGAATTTGTTAAGGAGAGTGATGCTGCAAATAAGCTGAATCGTATTATTCAACTAACTGGATTTAGTGACCCTGTTTATGCTGAGGCATATGTAACTGTTCATCACTATGACATTGTCCTTGAAGTGACAGTTATAAACCGATTGAGCGAGACTCTCCAGAATCTTTGTTTGGAGTTAGCAACTATGGGTGACCTTAAACTTGTTGAGCGGCCACAAAACTATACTCTAGCTCCTGAATCAAGCAAGCAGATTAAAGCAAACATCAAGGTGTCATCAACTGAGACTGGAGTCATATTTGGGAACATTGTTTATGAAACCTCAAATGTACTTGAGCGTAATGTTGTTGTCCTAAATGATATTCATATCGACATTATGGACTACATCTCTCCAGCAGTCTGTAGTGATGCAGCTTATAGAAGTATGTGGGCTGAATTTGAGTGGGAAAACAAGGTATCACTTCCTATTCAATATATCTGGTTTAGAATAGCTATCTACTCTTATTCTGGCTTGGGGTTGAAAGTATTTATTAATGTAGTTTAGTGGTCTTATGCTAGGGGTTAGAGTGCGAGTTCTAGGAACTTAAGAACTTATACGGAGTATTAGCTAATAGGGTTAATTACATAAAATGATAAACCCACATTGGTTTGATTTCTGTTATGGTCAACCAGCTTAATGCTGGCTAGAGAAAAGTCAAAACCACTGAAGTTTAAAAAAACTTCTTACTGTATTTTTTAGCTGGAATAAACTAAGATAATCGGTTGTGAGAACCACGTCGTTTATAATCATGATAAAAAGAAACCTACATATTAGCTGCCGCATAATTATATTGACTATCTATTGGAACCTTATGCCGAAAATTTTGAATGCCAGTTACCTTGCACTAAAATATTAATAGTTTACTGGTTTTTCAGGCCCAAAAGCACAAAATGGTCTACACATATAACAATGCACTGGAATCCTACCAATAAAAAAACTTCCAAGTCAAAAAAAAATCTAGGGATATTCTATCAACATTTTAGACAATCAATATGAGTTTGACATACATACGGGAACTTACGTGATCCAGCCAATGCTCAATCTGGTTATCTAAATAAGAAACAGAGTATAGTAGGTTATCTGTTTGTGCAATTACCCGTAGCTAATAACGGGAGAGTAAACCCAATATATCCCAATATATACACTCGATATGCAACTGTGTACAAGAGCACTCTATGAACTCCGTTGCTTTAACAACCTAACTGCAATAAATTATTATCCCTGTTTATGATTTTGCTCTTTTTAGGTATATATGTTATCAATTGATTGGATTATCATGTATATGTTCTCATCATTTGCATGTTCTGTCTGTTGTCTTTTCAGGTTGCTATCAGCACTGTCATTCGAGACGAGAAAGAATTTCTGGATCATATCATTAACTCAACCAACATGAAGTGTCTCACTCCTCCGTATGTTATCTCTCTTTGTCTGTTTTGACTAACAAATTAGGAAATTTGAACGTCTAATCACATCTTATCACATCTTTTATTTCCATCTTCGGTGCTAGTGAGATGCATAACTTTTTTGTTCCTTATGAGTGCAATGCTTGGCTTCAGGTCTGCTCTGGAAGGTCACTGTGGTTTCCTGGCTGCTAATTTGTATGCCAAGAGCGTCTTTGGAGAGGATGCTTTGGTAAATTTGAGCGTTGAGAAGCAGTCAGATGGTAAGCTCAGTGGCTATATTCGAATTAGGAGCAAGACCCAAGGGATAGCTCTAAGTTTGGGGGACAAAATCACTCTTAAGCAGAAGGGAGGTGCTTGATCTTGATTCAGCAAGCGTCATCTTTTCAAAATTGGTAAGTTTTCACCATTCATTCTGCTAATATCCAATCTTTGGAGGACGATTTAGACATCAAATGTTCACAAATTGTTTTAGCTTCCATAGCTCCAGTGTTTATTTTCAACTATATCATAGGTTTTTCCGCTTAGGAACTATCATTTGACAATAAGTAAAGGTGACAATCTGGTTGGAAACTGAATATTTGGTCGAAACTGATTATTAATGTACACAACCATCTAATTCATCTATTCAAAGACTAGTATTGTTATTGTGATAATATTGTTTATACAAATGTAATATTGTTTTTGACAGATTTTCCAATTTTCTTAACCTTTAACAGCTTTCGGTTCAGGTTTGGGAGTATTAGCAGGGTGCAGCATCAGGTTACTTAACATTTGCAGAGAAGGTTATAGCAAAGAAATTTGATAGTTTGGATTTTGAGCTCTATTTAGATGAAGAGATCTAGTAGCTGGCCTTCAGATTGGATTTTGATTTTGTAGATGATTACATTTATATGCATTTTGGTTTAAGGCATAACTGAATGTCCAAATCTGAGTTGTTTGTTGAAGGCAATTCCATACATACTTAGTTATTCTTTGAGAGTGATGATCCCTTTATACTGTGTAGTTTGGTTTTAAGTCATAATAGTACGTTAAAACTTCTTGATGAAATTATTTGGTCAATAGTGATTCCGATGGTATCTTAGCCCTGCATTTTGGGTGTTGAGACCATTATATCAAGTTGTGGGTCAAGATGCCATTAATTTTGCGCCTCCAAAAATGTCGTATCCAAGCCATGATGGGACAGTTGTATTAGGGAATTTTTGGCAATTTCTTTATGTCATCTTGATCCACCTTTATAGGTTGTCTTCATCATGTTTGTCTTTATTTTTATGATTGTTATTCGAAGGCGTGTAGGGTTCATGCACGCATAACATGAATATATGTATGCATGAATATTTAGTAATTACCATCTTCGTACATCCTCATACGTGATATTTATTTGTGTATTACCATCTTCGACCTGGTGAAAAAACAACATAAGGTGTTGGAAGAAGTTTAAGATAATTCAAAAACTTGGCGCATAGCAAACTTAGTTGATTTTTTAATCTTGCACTTCAAAATTTCGAAATCGATAACCATAATCCATTGCCAAAATATCTAGATCGCATTTCATTCATTCAATGTACATACATCACACTGTACAACACTGTAATGCACACTATACAACATTGTAATGCACAAATGTGGTGTATGTATAAAAAAAAGGTATGAGTATCAACACCCTTTCTTAATGGAAGCTACTATCTGAACATAGGAGCAAGGGAGAACGAGTGACAAAGATTACACAAGCAGCTAAAACTAAACAGCGAGTGGCGAATACTAAAATCTTGTTAACCAAATGGGCGAGGAAAGGTGAGAGAAGCTCAAAACTCATAAAAGTTTGTGGAAATAAAAATGTTAGGGAAGTTTGCTTTTTAGTTACTCAAATTGACACGTATTTCTAACTTAACTCAACATTTTGTCATATTATTAAAACTAAGACACCGAATCACATTTTGACGTGTTTACCCTTATGTACCAATTGCACACCCATTTCTCACCTATTTATCATTTTATTTAATAACCTATTACACCCCCAACGTCACATAATCGACCATATCTCCTCGCACGCACCTCCCTTCTTCTTGAAAATTACACCGTCCTTATCACCGTCTCATTCGGATCAATATGACACCCATCTCGCCCCTTTTACTGCACACTAGATTTCGACCAGAACCATGTCGAATTTGCTGAGATCCAGTTGCAAAGTGAAGGTCACATGATAAAGAAACGGGACACCGTTCACATCCAATGATTGCTTGACTTCGACATCCTGCGAAGCGATTAGGAATTTTTCGACAAAACAAGTTGTTTATGATAATGACGGCGAATAAGTTGCGAATGAGTGTGAGAGGAAACACGATAAGACACTTGTTTACCTTTATAATAAAACTTGGGAACTTCAAATTCATCATCAATATCTAGTTTTTTTTCCTATAAACTCACTCTACATTTTGTACATTAACCTATCCCTCTTAAACTCTCATTACCTATAAACACCATCCTAAAGCGTACTCATGATATTTTCGGCTACTATATATTTACCACTTTATGGAGGTTAATGACAGAGTTCAATGGAAATCGAGAACTTTGAGGGCTGATTTTTCAACTGTCCAAGTTTTTCGATGTTTCCAAGGAGATGGTTGCGGTAATAGCCAAGACACTATAGGGGTGATACTTTGCTTCTAAAACACCAACAATATGTTATGATTGTTTGTCTACTGTCCGAAGTGTCTTAAGTCATCTACAAGATTGATAACTCCTTTATACATGTTTTAGCTATCAAATTCTCACGACAATTTCTCTTATTTGCCTACTATTATAAGATATGGCGCTAAATTGCTATCTATTTGTATTTTAGTGTTTATTAAGAGCGTTGAAGCAATTCTCGCAAAAATAGACCGAAAAACAAGTGAAAAGGAGCCAAAAGAGAAGAAGCACAAATTACAGCCAAAGAATACGCCGTATATTCCATTTCATGTATACGACGTATACATATTGCTTCTAGAATCTACCAAGTATTGAAGAGTATACGGCGTACACCAATCCCTTGTATACGCCATATGCATAGAAGAATTTAAGTCGAAAGCCGGAATCAAGGTCCCTATATGATGCTATAGTATTTTGGCCGAACTCAGATTTAGTTGTTTCAAAAGGCAACGCGAAGGAAAAAAGAAGATCACATATCATAGGAGTTATACGGCATATGATATATGTGAAGCATACGTCATATTGACCTACAAATCAGGTCATGCATTGCCTATAAATACAAACCCTAAAACGACTTTGAGAGCTATCCCTTCACTACCAATCAAATTTGGTCGACCTAAGGCTGCTTTTCCACTATCCCGAAGGCTACAAACATCAAGGGAAGATATAGTTCACAATTACTTTTTATTCTCAAAGTCGCGTCTTGTTTACACTAGATGATTAATGTTGGAATTCAATGCAACTTACTTTTGATTATTACGACGAAATCTACAGGTTAACTATAGTGTAATGATGAACTCTCACTTTGTAACTTCTTGTAGTGGCAAAGGTTTCACTTTAAAAACTTTTTGAGTAAACTGATGGTTTAACATTTGAGATGAGTTTTTTAGTAGAATTGGATAGGGTTAATACGAATGCCAGATTTTCATGTAACTATAAACAAGGGAAATGAAATCGTAATACTCCGGAATTCAATTGCAAATTCTGTCATAACGCACCGACTAATTTGTCATATGCGTACGCCATACATATTGAATTCTCATTGGATGCGCAATGCAAGCGTAGTTGATCTTAATTGTCTTAGCGCTTCGAAACAATATTATAGATGTAAAAATGTTAGATTTGGTAACTTATGACTAGCTGGTGAAGCTAGAAACATAGCTGCAGTTAGGCGACAAACATTCAATAGACAAAACAGACGTATTTAATATAACAAAGTACACAATGCCAGAGGTAATTTTGACATTTAGAAAAAAAAAGTCCTAATTTTAGCAATATGGCACAAAAGTGAGTCAAGTTGGAACTGCGTGTCATCTTAAGTGTCGTAAATACAAATTTCACTTATGTTAATAAGTTTCTTACAACTAAAAAAGTTTGTCAAGATAATATAAGGGTCCGTTTGGTTTGTAAATAGGCTTAGGATTAGGATTTGGATTTGGATTAGGATTTAGATTTGAATTTGAATTAAGATTTTATTTGAATTTGATGTATATGTTAATACAAATAATGTCGAAAACGTTGTTTGCATTATTCGATCTCTATACGTTTTGATAATCACAAAATGTAAAAACACATTACGTAAACTCTTGATAAGTTTTTAATCGAGAAAGCTCGTTTCGTCTACAACATCACTTAAGGTGTGAATAAACATCTTACCAATCTTGCTAAGTGATCAAAGAAGTTATTTTGTCCCTAAAACTTACATTTTCATAAATGTGACAAAGGTTTTTACAAATAACTTTTACAAATTAATTTTTTAATTTAAAGAACTGTTTTATTCATAAGAAAATATTTGAATTTGAATTTTTCTGCCCAAATCAGATGAATTTCACCAGATAAACATTTTCCCATTAAAAGACAAAAACAGGAGCGGAGTCTATGGGACGGTCCTTTATAGGCCAGCGGTCCCTTCTATATATGGGACCGTCCCCCGCTCCTCTTAATGCCTATAAGTACTGCACTATTCCATAGAAAAATTCACCTCTTAGCACTAAAACTTTCTTTCTTCTTAAATCTTTCTAAGCTCTCTTCTTTGATCACATTAACATGTCGGTAATTGTTTACAAGTGATCACATTCATCCTCTCTCAAAGTGCAAGAGAAGCATACTCGTATTCGTCAAGAAATAAAGTGTTGATATCTAGTCATTCACCTTGTAACCATTGTTACGTTTCTCTCCTCGATCTATATTCTTTATATCTCCATTCGTGTATATTGGCAGATCCGACTTGTGTAAGTCGTGAGTTGTTGTGTGATAGGTAGATTTGGACGGTATGTACGTCCGTGGGTGATTGTAGATTGGACGGTGTGTACATCCGTGTAGTATTATGTGTAGTGTTGTGTAGATTGGTTCTAGCTAGGATTAGAACTCGACATTCCGCTTAGTGTTGTAAATAGGTGTAAGCGTTGGTGTATGGTTTTCTCCGCCTAAAGGGAGCTTGTTGACATAGTGGTCGTGAACTCTCGAGTGTGATACTCGGGGAGTGGAGTAGGGCGAAGATAGAGCTTCGTAGCCGAACCACTATAAATCTTCGTGTATTGGTTTAAGCGTTTCTTCTCTTTACTCCTTTACATTCCTTACTTTGTTATTATTGTCTATATTAATTGTGTTCATATATTGTTGTGTTGATATCGCATAAAGTTTGAATCTAAAAGTCTTTGACAAGAAACTTTTAAAACATTTTAAAACGTAATTTACAAAAAGTGAAACTATTCAACCCCCCCCCCTTTTTCTAGTTTCTACAATTGATACCAGAGCCACGTCAATCAAGATTTTTTAAAATATTGTATTTTAAAACTTGAATCAATATATGAATTTTGAAAAATATCAAGAAGGGAAATCTATGCAAAGACTACCACCTTTCGAAGCCGATTGCTTCATCTATTGAAAAACAATATTCGAAACATATGTGAAATCAAAAGATCTTGATCTTTGGCATGTTATTACCAAGGGTGACTTTAAACCTATTGAATAAAATCCGGAAACCAAAAGAGATGAAGTGGTTCCCTTTGAAAAACAAATTGGCAATCTCAAAAAGAAATTAGTAAAATATGATGAAGCGAAAAAGGTCATTTATAATGCTTTACCTAAAAAGGAATTTTAAAGAATTTTTATGTGTAACATGATATGGAAATTTGAAAAACTTTGCTAGTCACTCATCAAGGTAATAATCAAGCCAAAGATAACGAAATCGATCTTCTTGTTCAACAATATGAATAATTAGTCATTCCGAAGACGAATCTATAGATAGTGCTTTTGCAAGATTTAATACTATCATCACTAGTCTAAAAGCTTTTGATGATGGTGTTTATGTCAAAAGTTGTGTTAGAAATTTTCTTAAGGCTTTACATCTAGAATGGAGAGCAAAGGTCACGTCAATTGAAGAATCCAAAGATCTGGCTTCACTATCGCTGATGAGCTCATCGAAACCTAAAAGTTCAAGAGCAAATCATCAAGAATGATTATGAAATAGTCAAAAGCAAAGTGAAAAGGAGATCTCTTGCTTTAAAGGCTAAAAAGGAATCTAGTGATAATGAAAGCTCAAGCTTGGAAATTGAAGACGAAGAATATGCCATGGCGATTAGAGACTTCAAGAAGTTCTTTAAACGAAGAGGTAGATACGTAAGACAACCGCGAGAAGAAAGGAAGTCATCTCAAAAGAATCATGATGATAAGTATGGTAAAGGTGTAAGAAGATGTTTTAGATGTGGTGATCCAAGACATCTAGTAGGAGAATGTCCTCAAAAACCAAGAGAAAAGAATCAAAAGGCATACATCGGAGGTTCTAGAGTGATAACGATAAAGAGAACAATGACAAGACCAAAGACGAAACATCTCTAATGGCGGGAACTTCAAAAGAGATATGCTTGGGGAATAGATTTTGAGCTCGTCGAATGGATCAAAGATAGCGGATGCACCAATCACATGACGGGTAATCGAAATCTATTCTCATTATATCAATTATGCCATGGAGGTAATGTCACTTTTGGTAGTAAACTCAAAGGTAATATCATTGGCAAATGTACGATCACTCACAACTCTCTTACAATAACTAATGTTGAGCATGTAGATAACTTAGGATTCAACCTTCTAAGTATTAGTCAAATATGTGACAAGAAATGCAAAGTGATCTTTTCCAAAGAAGGTAGTGAAATCATTAAGGATGGAAAAGTCATTGACAAGGGTATTAGGAAAGGTGATTTATAAGTCATGAAAATGGGAAATAGGTCTAGTGATAATATATGCTTAGCTACAATTAGTGATAATTTACGGCATAAGAGATTAGGCCACAAAAATATGCAATTATTGCAATCGTTGGCCTCTAAGGATTAGTTAGGAATTTACCTAAATTTAAAATTGACCAATACTTCTGTGACGCTTGTAAAGTTGGAAAACAAGCACACTCCATCCACAAACCTAAGAATGTAGTCTCAACCTCTAGAGTCCAGAACTTCTTCACGTGGATCTCTTCGGTCCTTCCGTCGTACGGAGCTACGGAGGAAATCTCTAAACCCTAGTATTAGTAGACGATTACTCTAGATATACTTGGACTAGATTTCTTAAGAATAAACATAAGCTTTCGATCAATTCAAAACATTTAGTAAGAAAGTCCAAAATCAACTAGGATGTTCCATAGTTTCCATTAGGACAGATCATGGTAGGGAATCTGTCAATGAAGTGCAATTTTGAGCTTACTGTGATGCTAATGGCATTACTCACAATTTCTCGGCTCCTCGCACTCCACAATCAAATGGGGTAGTTGAAAGGAAAAATCGTACTCTACAAGAAATGAGTAGAACAATGATAAACGAACAATCCATACATTAAAAGTTTTGGTGTAATGTCGTAGACACCTCCACTTATATACTCAATAGGATTCTCATTAGGCCAATTTTAGAAAAAACCCCATACAAAATCTTAAAAGGTAGGAAACCTACTCTAGATTACTTCAAAGTGTTTGGAAGCAAATGCTTCATTCTAAACACCAAAAAATATCTTACTAAGTTTGATCCAAAATCTTGCGAAGGTGTATTCCTAGGATATTCACAAACTAGCAAAACCTATGTAGTCCTCAATAAGGAAACAATGACCATTGAAGAATCACTCAATGTGACATTTGATGAAAGTCATCCCCCGACTAAACCTTCACCTTTGGAAGATAATGATCTAAATGAAGAAAAAGCCATCGAGGATAACAAGAAAAACTTAAGGATCAACAATGTGAATGAAACGTTGGAAATAGATGAAACCACCAACATTAAAGAATCTAGGAATCACCCTTTAGACAACGTCATAGAAAATTTAAATCAAAGAACCCTTAGGTCACAAGCACATGATAAAAGTAACTTCTTTTGCTTTGTATCGATCATAAAACCTAAGAATGTCAATGAAGCATTGAAAGATGAAAGTTGGATCATCGCAATGCAAGAGGAACTAAATCAATTTAAGTCTAACAATATTTGGGAGTTAATACCAACTACCAAGACCTAAGTACACAACCATAATAGGAACTAAGTGGGTATTAAGAAATAAGTTGGACGAAAATGGAGTTGTGTCTAGAAATAAAGCTAGGTTAGTTGCACAAGGCTATAATCAATAAGAGGGAATTGATTATGACAAAACCTATGCACCCGTAGCTAGATTAGAGTCCATTAGGATATTACTTGCTTACGCTTGTGCGTTAGATTTTAAGTTGTTCCAAATAGATGTGAAAAGTGCATTCCTAAATGGTTTAATAAATGAGGAGGTATATGTAGCACAACCCCCAGGTTTCATTGATTTTGAGAAACCCGATCATGTTTATAAACTTAAGAAATCCTTGTATGGTCTTAAGCAAGCTCCGAAAGCATGGTATGATAGGTTAAAATATTTTCTTATTAAAAATTATTACACAATGAGAATGGTAGATAACACTCTTTTCATTAAGAAGAAAGATTCAAACATCATAGTTGTTCAAATATATGTCAACGACATCATATTTGGTTCAAGTTGTCAAGACATGTGTGAAGATTTCTCAAAAATCATGCATGACGAGTTTGAAATGAGCATGATGGGTGAACTTAAATTCTTCCTTGGACTACAAATAAAACAATTATAAGATGGAATTTTCTTCAATCAATCTAAGTATGTTAAGGAAATGCTTAAGAAATTTGGATTAGAAGACTCTAAGCCTATGAAAACACCCATGGCTACGAACACTAAGCTTACCAAAGATGAAGAGGGTGAATCCGTAGATAGCACTAAGTATAGAGGCATGATAGGTAGTTTGTTGTATTTGACAACAAATAGACCCGATATCATGTTTTGTGTCTGCCTTTGTGCTTTCTTCCAAAAAGATCCCAAAACTTCTCACTTTCAATCATTAAACATATCTTCGATATGTTAAAGGCACTATACATTTAGGATTATGGTATCCTAAGGGACCGACATAGAAACTTTGGTTTACGCCGACTCGATCATGCGGAGATTATGTGGATCGAAAAAGTACTAGTGGAATTTTTACCTTCATGGGTTGTTGTTTAACTTCTTGATTCTCTACGAAATAAACGACACTAGCAATCTCCATAACCGAAGCCGAATATGTAAGCGCCAGAAAGGCATGTCAACAAGCACTCGGGATGAAACAAGCTCTCATAGACTATGGCATCACACTTGAAAACATCCCAATCATGTGTGATAATAAAGGAGCCATTGACTTAAGTAAGAACCCCGTGCAACATTCTCGCACAAAACACATAGAAATTCGTCACCACTTTATTAAGGATAATGTCCAAAAAGTGAACATATCTATTGAAAATGTTGGATCGATATACTTTAATCAAACTAACTTAACTAGCTTGTTAAGGTTTAATAACCTTGGATAAATCCTAAGTTATTAACAAAGAAACATTGAGTAATCTTTATTAAGTACGCGGAATTTACTTAACAAAGCTAAGAAGAATAATCTTTTATTATAAACTCTAAATCTGCTTATTATGCAGATACTCTAATACAACTCTAAGATAATCGAACTTTCTCTAAAACTCTAATTCTAAAATCGTAAGTCATAAGTCATATCTCTAATGCCAATCTAGGAGTCCTTTTATAGGCTCAAGGATATCCTAGTCGGTTTACAATTGATAACCTTGTATGACAAGTAATCTAATACGGAATATTCTAGAGTTACCATACTTTCTATAAACGAATATAACAGTTCTTTGTTCTTGCAGTACTTTGACTTCATTGTGCAGTACTTTGACTTTATCTTTAGCGTACGTTGACTCTTTGACTTTTTCCAGAGATTTTGTGCTTGCGCTTTACAGACTTTGATATCTTCAGTACTTTGATATCTTCAGTACTTTCATATCCCAACAGAAAATATTACGACCAAAGAAAACATAGTGGATATCTTCACTAAACCCCTTAAACGTGAACCATTTTACTATCTTCTTCTGGGCTTAGAATGATGGAGCACATTCCTTAAATTCTTCCTAAAACACATTGTAAGTCTCTTCCTTCTAATCTGAGTCTAGGATTCTATTAAGGACAAAATGAAAATTGGGATTTTTTTATTATACTTTCTGTAGATATAACCATTGCATGCTTAAAACCATCTCTTGAAACTCTTTGTTTACAAGAAAAAACCCCAATTTGTTCTCTAAAAAAAATCATTCGTTTGCATTATTAATACAAGTCAAAAACGTTTTTCTCATGTATGCATAATGATCTCACTATCCTCAATCGGATAATGTAACTAATATATAATTCGACATGGATAATCGAGCAAAATTGAACTAAGGAGACTTTGGATTATCTCTTAGGTTTTCTTTTCTATAGAATCGAGATAATCGCATCTTCACATATGTTGCATGTAGACACACACCATAAATATTTTCCCTGGACGATATCTTCACCCTTTTGGTAAAGGTCCCCTAATCGTCCTTATTTAAGGGACCGTCTGGTCATTTACGGAACCGTCCCAAGATCGACTGTCACTTTAATCTTTTAAATTTCTTTTTCTACGCCACCCTTCTGGCTAAACCTATATTTCTCTGCATAACCAATCACAATTTGAATTTATATGAATTCTAAAGCATGCTTTGACAAAATTAGAACCCTCATTTCCTATTTAAATCTTCATCTTCTTCCTTCATCTTTATGACATAACTCCTCTCCTTTCCTCTCAATTTCATCCTTTAGAAAGCCTATAATTTCCATCAAACCAATTTGGCGGATGAAACAATCTATAGGAAATTTCATGAAAAGTGACAACACCACCTCAAACAATCAAATCCTTACTTACATACCACAACCTATCCCTTTCAAAGAAACATCTTATTCTTCCTTCTATTTCTTTGCTTTCCAACCTATCAATGAGTCACAATCAATTCACAATGAGTCCTCTTCCACTCCAAAAGGTCATCTTCTACCACCACCACATGCACCTCTAGTTGCAAACCATACCACCCAAAAATCAATTAGGGCTCAAGAATTCTCAAATATCATTGATTTGCATGTTCTAAATGCAATCATTGCTCAAAGACTTCAATCACCACCTCTCATGAACTATCACCCAACTCTAAATCAAGTTAACCATCATGGAGATTATTGCTTGTGTTGCACCTATAACCATAACCAATTCCAAACTCTCCGAAATGATCTAGACTTTATCACATATTTTATTTTGCCTCCTCGCTTCTCGCCACCTTCAAGCAACACTCTTGCACCACCATTTCTTCCTAAGCTCTAGACATGATAAGACCGGGCCTCCTTTTAGTCATCCTAGAACTAGATTAGGATTATTTTCAATATGTAGAAGTATGTTGTAATAGTCATACCACATGTATGACCTTTCTCTTATTAATGAATGTTTCTCTTTAAGACTATCTTACTAATTACAGTAAAACCTCTATAAATTAATGATGTTGGGACCGAGATATTTTATTAATTTAGCGAGATATTATTATATCGATAAATTAATAATTTATTAATTTAAAGAGGTTTTACGTATAACCTTTAAATTTTCAAGTTCAACATACTAGTTACAATGTATATTATTTAGAGATGGAAAATAAATTAGGAAAACAGGTTTCAATTAACATTTTATGAATTCACATTCACAAATTAATTGAATTTGTTAAGTTCATTGTTTTTGAATAAATTAAAAGTTAGTTTCGTTGTGACAAATTTCAATTATGTATGGCTTTAATTGAATTAATTGAATTCGTACAAGTTCCAATTATGTATGGACTTTATATATATATATATATATATATATATATATATATGAAATTTTTTAATAATTATTAATTTATAGTTTCGTTGGGACCAATATATATACACCGGGGTTTCAAAAAAAATATTATCTTATTATTTTATCGATTGGGGTTCAAATTTGCACTTGTCCCAATTTGGGACTAGACAAATTATTAATTTTATCGAGGTTATTAATTTATCGATTATTAATTTATAGATGTTTTACTGTATGCCCACTTGTTGAAATATGCTCATTGTGACTAACCCACTATTGGCGGTCCCTTAAATACCCGTCGGTCCTTTATTTATAAAGGACCGTCCATGTATTTACAGGACCGTCCTCAATGTTTCTGATATATCTTTCTTCTCTCATCTCTACTCTGTATAAATGCTTTTGTGGGTCTAATATGCATTTTATTACACCTGTATTCTAAGTTCTGTTCTTATCTATCTCTCTACCCATATGTATATACATATTGTTGC
This sequence comes from Chrysanthemum makinoi, assembly GCA_910596185.1. Taxonomy (NCBI): domain Eukaryota; kingdom Viridiplantae; phylum Streptophyta; class Magnoliopsida; order Asterales; family Asteraceae; genus Chrysanthemum; species Chrysanthemum makinoi. The sequence goes on along the minus strand of OU343218.1, from coordinate 105,886,371 downwards.
ACTTGTTTTCTAGCTTGTTCTTGTAGCACGAAACCATAGCTCGATACCTTGTGCCCTCAACAAGGGGGAACACTAATCAAGGGAGAGCATTTGCATCTTCGATTTCTTTCCTCTCAACGCATCGACGACATCTTTTTGACTCTACAAAAAGGGGGAGAAGTGAACCGAAACTCATTAAAAACTTATTAAAAATGTAGTTTTACCTAAAATGAGTTTATGTTTTGCAATCATCAAAAAGGGGGAGATTGTTAATACAAATAATATCAAAAACATTGTTTACATTATTCGATCTCTATACGTTTTGATAATCACATAATGTAAAAACACGTTACGTAAAAATACGCTTGATAAGTTTTTAATCGAGGAAGCTCGTTTCGTCTACAACATCACTTAAGGTATGAATAAACATCTTACCAATCTTGTTAAGTGATCAAAGAAGTTATTTTGTCCCTAAAACTTACATTTTCATAAATGTGACAAAAGTTTTTACAAATAACTTAGAAAATATTTGAATTTGAATTTTAAAGAAATGTTTTATTCATAAGAAAATATTTGAATTTGAATTTTCCCGCCTAAATCAGATACCAGAAAAATATTTTCCCACTAAAAGACAAAAATGGGAGCAGAGTCTATGGGACGGTCCCTTATATATAGGACCGTCCAGCCTTTATGGGACCGTCCTCCGCTCCTCTTGAAAAATTCATCTCTTGAGCACTAAAACTTTCTGTCTTCTTAAATCTTTCTAACCTCCCTTCTTTGATCACATTAACGTGTCGGTAATTGTTTACAAGTGATCACATTCATCATCTCTCAAAGTGCAAGAGAAGAATAAGTGTATTCATCAAGAAATGAAGTGTTGGTGTCTAGTCATTCACCTCGTAACCATTGTTACGTTTCTCTCCTCAATCTATATTCTTTATATCTCCATTCTTGTATATTGGTAAATCCGACTTGTGTAAGTCGTGAGTCGTTGTGTGATAGGTAGATTTGGATGGTGTGTACGTCCATGGGTGATTGTAGATTGGACGGTGTGTACGTCCGTGTAGTATTGTGTGTAGTGTTATGTAGATTGGTTCTAGCTAGGATTAGAACTCGACATTCCACTTAGTATCATAAATAGGTGTAAGCTTTGGTGTATGGTTTTCTCCGTCTAAAGGGGGCTTGTTGACATAGTGGTCGTAAACTCTCGAGTGTGATACTCGGGGAGTGGAGTAAGGCGAAGATAGAGCTTCATAGCCGAACCACTATAAATCTCCGTGTCTTGGTTTGATCGTTTATTATATTTACTCCTTTACATTCCTTACTTTTTTATTATTGTTTATATTCATTGTGTTCATATATTGTTGTGTTAATATCGCATAAAGTTCGAATCTAAAAGTCTTTGAAAAGAAACTTGTAAAAGATTTTAGAACGTAATTTAAAAACGGTGAAATTATTCAACCCCACCTTTTAGTTTCTACAGTATATGAGAGAAAATATAGAAGTTATGATTTTATAAATTATAAATAAATTTGATATTATATAAATCGGTTTTATGAAGAATAAATTGCAAATTATGCCTCTAACGTTTGCCATTTTTCAGAGAAATGTCCCTAATTTTGAAAATTTGGGAGCTGTGTACCTAACGTTTGTGGTTTTTGCGAGAAATGCCCCTTAGGTGCTACTGTAGTTGCAAATTCATGTTTTTTGCTAATGCTCGTTAAATTTTCTTGTTAGTAGCCATGTGAAATGACTAATTCACCCTCGTCCTCTTCCCCTTCTTTCCCACTTGATTTTCTTTTGAATTTGTAACATTTCAAATGCCCAGAACATAATGTGCAAACATTTTCATTCTTCATATCTTTTTATACCAACATTATCACGCCTAGTATCACCTAATATGTATTAATCAATTACCACTCCACAATTATCTCAAAGTTTAATTAAAACTAAAACATTATTTTTACTGAAGTTTGCTACAAGGTGCTGTAACTTTACACAACATCACGTCACTCTTTGATAAAATTTTACAACATACATGCTTAATTTTACACACACAGATGCGATGGAATTATGCTTTTTTTCAATATGTTCAAATCAAAGATGTGTAGTCGCCGGAAGTTCTAGCGACTTAACTACCACCATTTCAAAGCATTTTATCTTCAACCCATTTACCAAAGATGTGATTGACCTATGGATCGTTACATAGTTTGGCTGATCAATGTGATCGACCTTAATCTACGTTGAAACCGCTAGTTAAGATGTCAGCAACCTCGACAACTTTTGAGTTACTAGACTTAACCCCTGTAATGAATTCGGGGCTTTAAGGTTGATCAAAACTGTGAAATCGTCATTAGTACTAAACCATAGAACAGCTAGAACCTCTGTATGTTTTTCATGAAACCTTTTTAGAGAACAACTTTCCGAAGAGGTTTTATTGGAAAGTTTAAGGTTTAATGGTTCATCATATTATTTGGAGTCACTGGTGTTCTCATATCAGCATCTATAGTCGTAGTTGGTATTATGCTATAAACTTATACTTAGGTTTTTTTTATTAAAATGTAGTCTTATATGCACACTTTCAATTATCGTGATTTATGGATTGGTGGTTCTTGGTGCTATTTAGGTTGCTGGTGGCTGTTTCCAAAGTTTGGGTTTGAGGGCCTGTTCATCAGCGAGTATCTGAGTTAGTCTATCAAATCTTATTTTTTACCCTTAGGCATTGTTATTTTTACTCATAACTAACTGCCATAACGATATATGGTACCATTTTAGGTATCAAAACCAAATTCTCATCCACGGATACTGTATGCACATTACAGGTTGGTAAAAATTGTTTTAAATGTCTTCTGATGGTGGATGTGATATTTGTGTGTCGTTTTGGTTATTGACTTGTCCAGCTTCAAAATTTCATCTGCTTTCTTACCTACTCATCTAAGAAGTCGCTAATTCATTTTCTTTTCAGATATTACTATTGGACAACAAAATTCAAGAAAAAGTCAAAAGACCAAAAATAGTTCACCGACAACAAATAAACACTAAACAATAGTAAAAATGATAAAAGGAACACATATCAGCTGCATCCTAAGAGAAATTAAAGAATCACCACCTAATATTACCAATAACAAAAGCCATACATGGCCAACATCAAAAGCTACTAATAGGTGGACAAATTGAGAAGCCATCCAAAACATAATTCTTAGATGCAACGATCATGGATCGACAATCTGGGCTAAAGAGGTCTTAAAGTACTTGGTCTAAGATAGATATTGTGAGATGGATTGTTTACATCATCAAATGTTTTTTTTTACAAAAATAAACCAGATAACTTTCGACATTAACCAACCACGTCAACGTTCACGGCTTTGTTTGTGTTTAGTCTCATCAAACGAGCAGTCCCAATAAGGGGTAACTCTGTATGCTTGATGTCCTACAAAAACAAATGAGGATTATCATGTTAGTTTTGTTTGGTCAACATGTTAGAGTGGTTGTGTACTCGTAAATTGACACCGAAACAGTATCATGCTACCTTTGATTTCAGCTCAGTTGCAAAACTGGTCGAGAATATCTAGAACTAGGTCAGTGACGGTGGGCCTTACCGGTGAAAAAACCATGACCAAAAGTACATAATTGTATAGTCAAAGAATTTAAAGCAAGACATACCTTTATGATAAAAGCGCATCAACAACCGATAGTAGATCGCGTAATAAACATTTGAGGCCAATGATGCTGCCAGTGTGTAAGAGCTAACATCGATTCCAATCTACAAAAAAGTATTCAAAAACTCACAAATATCAAAAGACAAAAGTCAAACCTAGTACTTAATGTATTTGTTTCTGATGAATTCTTTTTGGATGCAATAGAGGTGTACATATGTAATTTTAATACCCATATCTTCCAAAATCAAAAGCCCCAACCCTCCTGTGCTTCACCTTCTAGAAACATAATATTGTGTTGGATGATTTCCCCATAGTATAGTTAGAATAAATTTGTTTTTTTGACATTTTAATTTTTAAAACTAATCGGTTTAATCTTTTAAGTTAAGTACAATTTCAAATAACTGTAAATATCTCAAGGTAGTTTTTCCAACCCTAACCGGCTCGATCTGGGACCTATTTATAAAAAAACGCACTACCCTAAACATCATCAGATAAAAACTTCATAAGTTAACGTTTGAAATAGTTCTGTTAAAAATAATAATAAAAAAAAGTAAACTGTGACCGACAACGTGGGCGTGTGAACAAAAGTAAAGGCTGGATGTTCTGAACTCATCATCCTCGTTAATAAAGTGTTGAAGAAGACCACCAACAGGAGCTTTTATTGCATAGTATAGAATCAAATGGAACTTGGACACTCGAGGCCCCTAAATTACAACACCAACACCCGTTAGTTTGAAGTTTTCACTTATTGACTTAATGGAAACAGAAAGTCCAACCTAAACTAAAGTGCAACACCAGTATCATTTAACTTTACATAATTGTAATTTGAGGTTTTAATTTATTGAAATTAATGAAAACATAAAGTCAAAGCATAACCTGAAAGTCAAACTTAACACAAAATTACAGCACCAATTACTGAACTCTTTATTTATTGACTTATTGGAAGCATAATATGTTGTTTTTGTAAATTTTATTGTATTTTTTACTCTATGGAACCACCTCACATATTGGCATGCTAACAAGAGGTTCAGTTAAGACACCATATGCCATGCTAACAAGTTATTTACGGCTTATAGAACCAAAGGTCAGTTATAAAGTAATAAAAATATAAAACTTCTGTCTAGCACAACCACGACTTTATTTTAATAAGCTTGGACCCTGCCAAAGAAAGCCCGGGCCAGGGCTAGTCTTCACCCATCTCTAACACTAGTGGCAATTAATATTAATGGAAACAGATAGTAATAAACATAACCTGAATGTTGAAAATGACGAAAAAATCACGGTAATCCTTGGTCTGAATATCTTTATATGAAACAACAGGAAAAATGGTAACAAAGGCACATGATTAGTATGTCTTGGGGCAAAATGTAACGCGGGTTATGTTTAGGCTTCCAATATACCATGAAAATGCCACTCGGACTACTCATGTCATGTAGAACTCTGTCATATTTCAACCAATCAATGGCAATAAGGTTCATCAGAGTTCTTTTCTAATCAATCTATGACAATAAAATTTTAAAGTCAAACCCAATATGCACATTTTGCTGAAATAAACAAACATATAATATATTCAAAATGCAACCTGCTTCTTGAAGGACTCCATATCTGTAGTGGCCCAGCTACAATGCATTTGAGACATTGAGTCTTTAGATAATGTTGACCCAAAATGAGTTTTTTGGTTGAATTCCACATTAGTAAACTGGATTGGCTTCTTTTCAGACGAGTTTTGATTCCCAAGTAAACTATGTAACGATCAACTAAACTATGTAACGATCCATAGGTCGATCCATAGGTTGGGCTTCTTTTCACATTGATAAGCTAGAGATTTTTTTTTAAATAAACACTTTACCTCCACCTTTACCAAAATGAACCATTTAAATCAGTTTTACCAAAATCTATACTTTGGGCGAGCAAACATGGGGCGATCAAGCATTTTCTCTCCATGTTCTTTGTCTTGTAGTGAGTCTGAGAGCAATTGAGAGGGAGAGCAAGCATTTGCTCTCCATGTTCTTTGTCTTGTAGCTAGCCGGAGAGCAATTGGAAGGGAGAGCAAAGCATTTGCTCTCCATGTTCTTTGTCTTGTAGCGAGGCGAAGAGCAATTGGGAGGGAGAGCAAAGTATTTGCTTTCCATGTTCTTTGTCTTGTAGCAAGGATATGTAGGTGAAATGAATTGGAGAGCAAATGGTTTGCTCGCCCAAAGTGTCGATTTTAGTAAACTCCTTTGAAAGTGTTTATTTTTGTAATTGAGTGTGAGAAGTGTTTGTTGTGGTAATTGATTTATAATCTAAACTATGTAACGATCCATAGGTCGATCACCTTCATGGTTTTTTCACTTGAGGACCTAAGGACCAAGATTTTGGTAAGTTGGTTGAAGATAAAAGGATTTGAAATGGTGGGAGTTAAGTCACTAGAACTTCCGCAGTACACATTTGTGATTTGAACATATTGAAAAAAAAACACAATTCCATCGTATCTGTGCGTATAAAATTAAGCATGCATGTCGTAAAATTTTAGCACAAAGTGTCGTGATGTTGTGTAAAGTTACATCACCTTGTACCAAACTTTAGTAAAAATTATGTTTTAGTTTTAATTAAACTTTGGGATAATTGTGGAATGGTAATTAATTAATACATATTAGGTGTTACTAGGTGTGATAATGTTGGTATAAAAAGAAATGAAGAATGAAAATGTTTGCACATTATGTTCTGGGCATTTGAAATGTTATAGATTCAAAAGAAAATCAAGTAGGAAAGAAGGGGGAAGATTACGAGGGTAAATTAGTCATTTCACCTTGTCACTAACGAGGAAATTTAACGAGCATTAGCAAAAAAAGGGGAATTTGCAACTACAGTAACGCTTAAGGGGAATTTATCGCAAAAAAACACAAACATTAGGTACCCAAATTGCAAATTTTCAAAATTATGAACATTTCTCGCAAAAATGACAAACGTTAGAAACATAATTTGCAATTTACTCGTTTTATAAAAGTCGGTTTAGTTATAAAAAATTGATTTATAATGAGCCTAGTATATTCAGTCACAAAATAATGAGCCTAGTATATTCAGTCACAAACATTATACAGTCACGTAGCATTGAGAGACAAATGCACAATATTTCTACTAAATTATAACCTCTTAGAGTCTTAGTAATATGTTGCAGAACCAAAATATTTGATTTATTGGTATACTTAACTGTTGAAATTTTAATAGCACGACAATCATAATTAAACACAATAAATATCAAATACACATGCGGAAGCATATAGGAACATATAATGAATAATTAATTAACATAAACATAAAAGTATGCATACCTTTGATTCCAGCTAAACAAGAACCAATTCCAAGCTAGCAATTGAGATGAACCCTAATTAGGTTTAATAAGGATTATAAGAATTGACCCTTACCGTTTTTGCAATTTAATCCAAGATACTTACAATAGTGTGTAAGTATCACGTTCTTGTACACACGTACTATAACGAATTAAAGTAAATGCTAGTTTAAGGAACACAAAACGTTTGTTTAAGAAAAACAAATGTAATCGACCCTATGGGATAGGGTACGATCGTTTATGGACTTAAGGAAGAAAAACACAAGTTTATGTTTTAGGCTATGTGTACAAGCAGTGAATAACAGTGAATCATATAGTATGCAAAACTTGAAAAGCAAGTTGGACATGGATTGGGTTTTAAAACCCTATGGCCGATCGGTTCCCTTAATCCCATAGGGATTCTAGAAACTTCTTGTCTCTGTTTTCATCTATAGTCCTTTCCTTTATCATTTAACGACCATTAGTTTATTACGTTTAATTACTTAAAGTTCGTTATTCGTTTCGTGTAAATAATAACTAAATACAACCTTTTATATTTAATTATTAAACTTTAATTCTCATACGTAAAGTGTGCAATCCCGTGATCTCAAGTTCGATCCTAACTCACGACTACTAATTTATGTCCATTAAACTAACACCAATATACCTCATCCTCTTAACTAAACATCTTAAATGAAACCAACTCTCAGTCCAAATGTCAAACCCCCTTGTACCAAACGGCCCTAAATGTTTGCTTAAGTTTTTTATCATGCAAAAGAACAAAATTTGGTAAACCAAATGGATGAAAATGGTCGGGAGGAGTTCAAATTCAAAGGAGTTTGTGGAACCAATAATGTTATCAAGTTCATTATATTTAATTAAGTATGTCAAAATAAAAAAACTGTCCACCTAAAGTTTGTTATCATGAAACTAAACGTCATCCGAAAAAGGATTGGCGTAAACTTAACACAATAAGATGAACTCATATCATAAAAGTTGGTGCCATACAAATTTGATAGATTCCTTATAAATAAATCCACTTCATTAAGATGTATTATACTCCCACGTTGAAAAGCATATGAACTTGACTGAACTGAATGACCAGCCCTGACCGAACTTTTTAGTTGCGACCTGTCAAGTCTTATGTTCTTAGCGATTTTAAGCTTTACTCCCAAGCAAACAACCACATGTGTTTATTAATCTTCATCAAAAGGTAATCACATTATAAATAGTTTGATACCATAAAGCTAGTTGTTTTCTCCAAGACTAATAAGTAGGGTTGCAAACAAATCAGCAAGTGATTTTCTTGTTCATTTAAGTGTAATTTGATAAATGAATGGTACAAGTAGTTAAACAAAAGTTTTTCCTATTAGTGTTCGTTCATTAAAAAGATAAGATTTTAGAACGAATATAAATGATTTTTTTTTAGATAGCTAATGAACAATTAAATAAACATTTGGTTCATATACGACTCTACTAACAAATACAAGAGCATGCTTACATATATATTTGGTTGAAATATAAGAAAATGACTAAACAGCCAATATATATGATGAAATAAGATCAAATGAGAAATATAATTAAGATGAGAAGAATGAGAAGAAACCACAACCACAAATATTAGATGCATCCATAAAAGTATATGCATCTCCCTATTATTTTATTTTTTTTATTTGAAATATGTGACTACAATTTTTTCTCACTTTTCTCATTTAAATAATTTTTCTCACTAGATCCATACTCTATATATCATAGCTGAAACATATGGATATGGGATGTTTAGTTCACAACTTAGGTCACTCGAAAAATTCGTATCATTATATAATTACAATTCTATTTGAGTCATGTGAATTGAGTTATTAGATTTTGGTTGCTGTTTTTACGGGCAACCAAATAAGGAAAGCAAAATAGAGTTTGGTTTTCGTTAGGGGTGGAAACGAGCCGAGCCGAGCTCGAGCTCGTTAAGGCTCGAGCTCGGCTCGTTTATATATATAAAGCTCGAGCTCGGGCTCGAGCTCGTTTCGAGCCTTATGCTTTGAGCTCGAGCTCGGCTCGTGAAAATTTTCAAAGCTCGAGCTCGCTGCTCGGCTCGACTAATTTTATGATGTTTTGAGCTCGGCTCGTTAATTACATAAAGCTCGAGCTCGTTAACTACTTTTAAGCTCGTTTATACGTATAGACGATATATACACGTATATAATTCCAGTGCTCGTTTAGGCTCGCGAGCCTACTCGAGCTTTTTGTACAGAGCTCGGGCTCGAGCTCGATTATTAAATGAGCCAAAAATTAGGCTCGAGCTCGGGCTCGAGCTCGTTTAAGCTCGGCTCGTTCGAGCTTTTTACCGATCCGATCCGGAGCTTTTCACGAGCGGCTCGGCTCGTTTACACGCCTAGTTTTCGTCTTTTCAACTAGAACCCCCAAAAATGAAATATGCATTTGGTTAGCTATTACTACCTCCGTCCCAAATTATAAGTCCAGTTTGACTTTTTGACTCAAATTTTGACCTTAAATAATTTTGTTTGTATTATATAATAATTGATGCAAAATATGTAAATGGGTTGTGTTTTAAATGTACTTTCATTTGGTATAATTTTCATCAAGTGTTATATAATACAAATTAAAATATTTAAGGTCAAGGTTCGAGTCAAAAAGTCAAATTGGACTTAAATTTTGGAACGGATGGTCAATTTGGATAAGTTATAGTACAATTATTAAGTAACATAATTCGAATAAGTCAAATAGAAACATGATTATCTGGCAAGCCAAATTATTTGAAATTTCGTTCAAAAAAAATTATTTGAAATTATGTTCAGGTCATTTGCATCATTCAGTTTGTTTATAGATTCTTATATGTTGACACAATCAGCTTAAATTAAGATGTTAATATAAGTTTTCTTTTGTCAGTGTAATAAAACAAGAGGCGTACAATACTAATGTGCAATTTAAAAAAAAGAATTGATTTGTACACTTTTACTTTTGATTAGGACACTTCAATTAGTGCATAAGACAATTGTATCATATTTATATTCTACTTTAAATACTTATACATTGAGTGTGCAAATAAAAAAGTTAAGTGTGCAAATCACCATCTTTTAAAAAACCAACTTCTTAATAAATTCCTATTAAAAACAAGTATCTCAAAAAAAGAAGACAAACAAGAAAAAAAATGAAATGACAGAACATTAATGACGCCTATCGAATAAGACAATCTGCCCCATGTGTTCCTTCACATGGTTGTGCCCCCATCCACAAAATTACATGCCATTTTGAGCAATCAGAACAATAACTCAATAACTCAATAACATCAATAACACTGTTCATGTCAGCGCCACATCAGCTTTAACATTTCACCTTAATATCCTCAAAAAACAGCCACAACAATAACATCCAAATAACATCAATAACATTTCATATTTTCAATTTCAACCCCTAAATTAAAACAAACATTTCATTCATTAAAAAACATATCACATTTAACATTAAAACACAAAATACATTAAACGTTAAACACGAATTACATTAAACATTAAAGATACAACGCATACTGATGAAAATAAAACTACTAAAACTTAAAAAAACGAATCATCTTAGACCCAACCCTCAGATCTTGAAACGGAATCAAACTCCCCATTAAAGAGCCGACGCTCTATTATGTCGAAGTAGTTGTCATGGAGGTACTGAGCTTCCCGTGCTTCTTGCTCACGGCGAGCAGCTTCTTCACGTGTCTGCTCTTCCATAATCTCCCTACCGTTTTCTTCATCTTGTTCTAGTTGCCGGAGGGAAGCCTCACTTAAGCCTCTGGGGTGGTTTTGAAGATCCACATGTGAACTGTTACAGGTGGAGTTGGAACAATTGGGAGGTATGGGATGTTTTCAAAATCCACCGGGAAGACATTTTCCGGTGGTGTTGAGTAAACTTCAAACTCGGTAGATTTGGAAAGCGGTTTCCGGCAACTGATTTGGAGTTGGAAAGCTGGGTTCCGACAACTTTTCTGGACTTGGGAATTGCTGAGAAAAATCTTTGCGAGACATTTTTGTGTGTGTGTAACTTGTGTGTGTAAGTTGTGTGTTCTAAACAACTCGTAGAGTTGTATATGTAGAGAGTTGATTTTGAGTTTGAATAAATCCCGCTCATATATGATTTTTAAATTTCAAATTTGAATTTGAATTTATCCCGCCCAGAATTGACCAGTATAATTTAAATTTGAATTTGAATAGGTTGAGGGGTGTAAGTGAAAATTTATTTGAAATGGTTTAGGGGGTGAAATGATTTTTTTTTAATATGTAACGCGCGTTAGCCCTTTAACGCCCAGGGACTAACGGCGCAATAACACGCAGGTTCCAAGGGTATAACGCCACTAACGGCGTAGTTTTGGCTCGTAACGGCGTTAAGCCGTTGCTGTTGGACATGCTCTTAGGGTGGTGGCAATAGACTCGGTATGGAGCTCGGCATGTTTCATGCCGAATTTGAACACCGCCGCCACATACGAAGCATGAATGCGGCTTCGGTATGGATTGCCGAAGAAGCATAGGAGAAGGAGGAGCGTGTATAGCCGTTCAACGGCTTCATTTCTTGACCGTTGCAGGTTTTTTTTTTTTAAATCTTTTTGTCCTTTTTGTTTTTTACCTATTTAAACACCACCCATTTACCTTAATTTCACACAAACAAAACACTTATATTTTTACTCAAACTGTTAGGAATTGGAAATTCTATTGTGAAGCATCGGTCACCCCAAGTATAATCTAGCTTAAGTTAGCTCGTAGACATATCGTTTATTATGTTAGTAGTTAGAAAGTTATTAGCTTAGTTTTAGTCTAGTGCAACACCGTGGAGGAAGGACGGGTCTTTACCTACTGTACACCTGATCCACAGGCCGTCAGGAGGTCGTTTAGTTTGTAACCTATATATACCCTCTACCTTGCAAGGTAGAGGGTTGGATGTTCATTTTAGAATCTAACCTTCCAAGAGTTTCTCTTTCTAGAATATCCCACTTTCTCTCTCTAAACCATCTAAATTATACGCCCCACTTGTGTTTGTTTGTGTGCTTGTGAAATCCAATATGTTACAAATGGTATCAAGAGCCATGGTTAGATCATCTCTTACATATCCTTGGATTTCTAGTGGTTTTTAGATGGTTTTTGAGTTTGAAAAAGTTTAGTGGTTTTTGCATCATTTGATTCATTTCTTGTGTTAAAGTTTGAATTTTGGGTGTACTTTTGTGTTTAGGATCATTGTATGTGCTTGGGTTTTGATTTGGTAAGCTAGAATCACTGTGGTTGAGCTTGTTTTTTTATTGAAAAGTGTGTTTTTAAAGTGTTTCTTGGTAGCGACTTGGCTCTCGGAGTGATTTTCATGCTAGCGACTTGCTTCAGTAAAAGGTAGCGAGTTGTAGTGAGTTTTCGTGGCGAGTTAGTCCTAGCGACTTGTCTTTTGAGACAAGCCGAAAAACAGTACACTTAGTGGATTCTCCACTACAGGTAGCGACTTGGTAAGGTAGCGATGTAACACCCCCAAATTTGTTTAGCGGAAGCATACGTGTTATTGGGAGCGTTACGAAATTGGAGATCACAACACAAGTAATAAAGAACGGATTACATACTCCGTTTGATTTCATAAAATAGTTTAAGATATTATTTTACAACATTGTTTGGATAATATGGGCACATCCCATAAGTTCAGTGGTCCCAATTTATAAACATCATATTGTATAAAACACTTCTTTAGATACTACTACGACCATTTACCGCCATCTTGCCTTGCATCCAAGTTCACAATTTAAGCACCAGAGAAAATATGCTAAAAAGGTCAGCTAAAAGCTGGTGAGTTCATAGGTTTAAGTTAAAACAGTAAGTTTGGACCAAAGCAAAGTCATATAATCATTACAACGAATATAATGTTATATGGATGAATGTCTATTACGTTAGCTCTAAGTTCATGCAACCGATACTACGACAGTTTCTGTATGCTAACAGATATCATACAATATAGGGGCCCATAGCGAGTGTTTTGTCCCTCAACACTCGATTCCAACATGGTATACGTTTCGCCTTGGCCTAAGCAGGGCCAACCGAACGAAGGAGTCACCCTCAATAGATCTATTTATAACATTCGCGCTTCCCAATGGGGAATTGACGGTTCATGAAAAAGGGGCATTCTCTAGGGACATAAGGGCTTAGGCTAAACCACGTAATAGTAATCATGCAATAGTTTAGGTCCATAAAAAGTTTTGCATATTTTCTCACCCCAAAATGTATAAAACAGATTATCAAGTAAAAGAGGGGCTATGAAACTCACTTTAGCAAATGTGCAATCCGAAAGTGGGATTTAGTGATTGTTGTGAAGCGGCACCGACACGCGACCTAGATAAGGAGGGCAATGTTTTAGTTTATTGTTTTAAGTATTGCTTACTTAAAATAGTTCAATTGTTTTTATAATTGCAATAAAACTAAACTTGAGTTTGTAAAAATAATTAAATGGTTTTACTAGTAAGTATATGAGTGTTTATATACTTTTCATATTGACATTAATATGGTTTTAAAATCCAAAGTTTGATTTAAAAAATAATTGCATAGTTCCACTAGTAAGTATATAAATGTATATATATACTTATTTAAGTTGACACAAATGGTATTGTAAAAATTATAATTAATTTATTTTCTAATTGTATTTAGAAAAATACTCGAGTTAAATTTGAAGGCTTCCAAATTTAATGACTGATAAAATAATATGGTGGTCTCTATTTGTTTAACAAAACTTGGTTCTAATATATATAGTTCTAGACGAGAATTTTACTTGACATGCATTTGTTTACATATTGGCGTTAACGTTGACGTAGACAATATTAAGTAGATCATGTTTTAAGGTATTTGTTCGCTCATATATAAAATATAAACATCGTTCTTGTTTACTTGTCAACTCGAGTACGCTTATAGATAACTTATGTAGTATATTTTGTGTTCGCGTAAATAAGCTCATTCATCGTTGGACAATTGTTTTACGTTTCAATCTTTATCTCGTGAGTTAGTTTATATTACTCAAACGGACGCCAAGACTCGTGGACTGTGGCCCGTGTTGGCAGTGAGTGGGTACCGGTTTGGGCTGGGCCCAACTAACTAACTAATAACTCTTTTATAATACCAAGTCTTAAGACTTGGGCCGTGGCCTAATTACGATTTACACGAAGGACAGGAAAGAATTTGGCCAACATGTATTTAACACTGACATGTTTCATTTCCTTGTTTTTACTAGTTTACTGATGTTAACGAGAAAGGGAGAGTAGCCAGGCGTTATTTTGGTTGTTCGAATGGACCTAAATCTAGTTTTAAATGAGCACAATACAATAAGGAAATAGAACGCTAGAGTGGTTGTTTTCGATACGAAAAACTCAACGTAACCGGTTTGACTTCAAGGTTTTGTTCGACTCTAGTAAGACTTGGACTCGTGACGTTGAGGCTTCTCGACAAGGCTTAGACTCACAAGATCCGCGCTAGCTTATCAAAACTGCTTTTGACTCTAGGGATTGTACCACAGTGGGGCTCTCATGATTTCAACCCAAGTTTTCCCATCATTTGGTAAAAGAGGAAGTACTAAACTTATTTTATTACAAAGTTCTTACGCACATTAACGTGACATTGGTCTACAAAGGAACCTCGACAATCGTGGTACTACCACAACATCATCACTAGTTCAACATAGTGTGGTGGAGGAGGTTCGATATGTACTGCTCAAAATCATATACTATCATGTACTCGGGTTATCTTGATCCCCGGTTTTACTTGATTAGCTTATTAACACCAAGTGGTCAACATTCCGTTCAACAGTTGGGTACCACTGGTCTCGAAACGGGTTCACATTCGAACCGAACCTATAGTACTAAGGATGACAATAACCTCTTAACCGAATGTCATAAAGCGAACTAGTTACGAGACACTTGACTTAGTATAACTTAAGTAGGATCTTGAATGCTAAACTTTGTGTCACGCCTAACTTCAACTTCCCAACTCGATACTAACATTACCGGTAGGGTTTATTAAGCTCATCATTTTCTAGTTTCTTTGTTTTGTACGCTCGACAGAAACCAACACAAGAAAATCCAACAAACGAACCAATTTTTACATGAGGTTTAATTATTTACCAACAAACATCAGACCTCATAACATTAAGTTTTATATTCAAATAACCATTCATTTTAACCAAAACCATGTACATCAAACACTTGATTCCCACAATCGATTATTAAACAAAACATCACTATATTACATTTCATCATTAAAGTTTATTGCGCAACAAGATTTTCAGGAACGTAAGACTAAAAGATGAACCTTATCGAAGTGGGGCGAAGGATGATGATGATGAGAGCTAACTCGAAACTAGACCCAACTTCAACCCTTCTTGTCTCGAACCCAACCGAAGCAGTTGCTAACCACCACGAGCAAAATGAAGTGTTTTGACGGAGGAATGGAGATGATGGATGAGAGGGATTTTCATGGGTCGAGTTAGTAATATAGAGGGTTTGTAGATGGTTATTTGACCTCTCTTTTCTCCTTGGAGTTTGGTGGGTTACCATATCAAGCTAAAACCCTCCTTTTTCTTACACCCATCTTACACTAGGCGGATTCTCATTGGGAGGATAGAGAGGAGAGACGGCATGTGATGCCTCCATGGTCAACTCTTGGACACTCAAATCTTGATAGGAATGGGCGGCGTGGATGTTAGCGAAGACAAAGACAAACACCAATTTATCTTGGATGTAGAGGTGAAGATGAAAGGTTCCATTGCAGTTTCCATTTTAGTTTTTCTCTTTTGACCTAGGCGTTGTGCTAGAAGCAGAAGGGATATAGATCCTATGTAGAAGTTGGTTTTCTTTTTCTTGTGTGTTTATCTCTTTTAGAGAGAGAGAGATGCACGAATTTTTGGGGAAGCAGCCAAGTGGGTGGCGACAAAATAGAAGAGAAGAGGAGGGGCGGTTTCACTTGGTGTGGGTAGATGTATTTGTAATTTATTTAATTTGTAAAAGTTTTATTATTGTTATATACTTTTATTTATTAAGTGTTGTAGATTAAAAGTTAAGGTTGTGTTAAATGTGTTTGTGTCTCACGGATTTAAAACTGTGACTGAAGTATTAATGTTTGACAATTTTTATGATGTAATATTTTACGGATACATTTCTGAGATATTATTGTCTTGGTAATATTTTTCCATTACGGGAGTTTATCGTTTGTTTTGTTTGCCCTTATCATAGTGTCGGTACGCGTGCAGTGTCGGTCACTGGGGAAAACGAGATAACCTCTCGTCTTACAATTTAATCATAAGACAAAAATGAAATATTCATAAAATGGAATGAATGCAAAAGAAGTGCAATAGGCTACTGTATGCAAGTTATCTACTCAAATGACCAGGCAAAGCTTATGCATGCTTAATGACTAGGCTTAGTAATAATAAATTACCATTTATCATTTAAATATGAGGTAAAATTACCGTGTGTCACATCCTCCCCGCCTTAGAAGGAAAGTCGTCCTCGGCTTTCACTTAGAATTACTTGTTGAAGTTGAGAATAGATGTGGGTATTTACGCTTGAATTGATCTTCACGTTCCCACGTGTATTCTGGACCTCTTTGAGTGTTCCAGCGGACTTTGACGATAGGGATGCGGCTTTGCTTAAGCCGTTTGATTTCTCGATCCATAATCTCAATGGATTTCTTGACGAAATTCAATCTTCCGTCAACTTGGATTTCTTCAAATGGGATGGCGAGAGTTTCGTTGGAAAGACAATTCTTCGAGTTGCATATGTGCAACACGTTATGCCTGGAGTTGAGTTCTCGTGCTAATTTGAGTCGGGAGACTACCGGCCCGATTCTTGCGAGAATTTTGAAAGGTCCAATGTAACGAGGATTTAACTTTTTACGTCATCCAAAATGGATTACGCCTTTTCATGGCGTTACAAATCCATAGTATGAAAGGGTGGTTCTCCGAGTTGTTCGCACCGGAATAGTTGTGCATAACATATAGTCCTGATGGTAATCCAAGTTGGTAAGCCACCAGCTCGATCTTGGAGAGGATTTGGTTAATCCTATGAAATAAGGTTGTGTCCTTGTGTTCTGTTAAAATGGGTTATGCTTTTCGGAGGCGAAGCCTCAACCTAACTTTCTTGTCGGCTTGAACTTCAAGCGACATTTAGTCCTATATTTATTGACCTTGACGATCAGAGTTGTTTGCATTCTGTCTCTGGTCTGCACACTATTATCAATGGTTCTTGATAACAGCTTGGAGCCATTGGGCTGGTTCCTTGCCGTCTCTATTCTGGGCACGATTGACTTGCGCTTTTGACCATACGGTGCCTTATGAGGTGGCCTGTTGTTGCAAGGGAATTTGGTTAGGGCAATTTGCCTGCTCTATACACTTCTCAAAAAAGTTACTCATGTTCGAAGTATATCTCCTATAGTTTGAATGGTCCTTCCATTTAGCCCATTAATCGGAAGACGATAGGTGGTACTCATTTCCCGATGGATTCTCAAGAATTTTGGGGTGGTCCTCAAAAGTTTGGTGTGAATGGTTATCGCTATTTGGAATGAGAAGAATTGAAAGGCTATGACTCGTAGCGCTTTGTTTCGAGCAAACCGTGTAAGCTTGTCCAGGTTGCCGTCCTCTTTGTTCGGTAGGGATAGGTGGATTTGGTGAGATGATCCATTATTACCCAAGTAGAGTTATAATCGATAGAGGTCTTTGGTGACTTGGTTTTAGAGTCCATTATTATGCATTCCCATTTCTATTTGGAAATTTTGGTTTGTACAGGTAGGTTTGATGATTTCTGATTGCTTTGAATTTTCCTTTTCGAACATGCTAAGTATTGTTTGACATAGGTCAAATACCAGCCTTCATGTTTGGTACTCAGAATAGCTTTCTGGATCAAGGTGCATTTTGTCGGCCACTAGATAAGTATTACTCCTGGCCTTAATGAGGTTCACACACGATAGAATTACAAATCCCTTCATGGTGTGGGTTTTAACATTGGTTCTTGGGGTTAAGATTCCCTTTGGTTTCTTACGGACTTCCCTTCACCTTTAGGTATGCTGTAAGGGTTTTATTTAGTCGGTTCTTCCTTTGAGTGCTACCACTTGAGCTTCAAGACTTTTAATGGGAAGGGCGGACTAGATCTTTCGTTTTCCCAATGAGTGGCTTTAAAAAGTTTAGTTTGTTAGATGTTGCTTAGAGTATATGCGGTTATGACTGTTTTGCCCTGGGTGAGTAATGAATCTTGTAATTGAACTTATGTTACGACTCCAATTATTGGTGTCGTCACATGGTCAACTTCCTTTTTGTTTCCGTACATTCCGTAGGACCTTATGGTCGGTGTACACTGTACTTCCTTGATGCAGTAGGGATAACATTTATAGGTTTTCCTAGTTAGATCATGTCAGGTTCTAATTCTAATTTGTGCACTGCTTTATGCTTCTCATGGATCTTTGGGTGTTGAGTATTCTATACCATTATTTTCCTTTTTGGATCAGGATAGCTTCCAGCTCTGGTGTAAAGCGTCTCCCTTGAATGGTAGAGTCTCTGTCATACCCAGGTATGTCTAAAACAATTGTATCACATGATCTTTCCTTGCGCAGTGTTTGTTGGGTTAACCTAGGGTGTATGATGATCTATTCCTTTCTTGGTTCAGTGTAGGTGATAGGGTACTAAGTATGAATCGGCATATCCGAGACGCCAATCTCTGTGTCCAATGTTCTACAGGGTGCTAAATTATTGTCGAGGGTTCAAACGTTTCACATTCGTTTCCTTGGTAGGGAACCTCTTCCCTCAGGTGGCATGGTTTATTCCATTCCCGTGTACGTGAAATGTCTGGCATTTTGAGATGGGATGTCGGTGTGAGATACAGGCACAAAATTTTCCATTGCATGGTTGTGAGTTAAGCACTTCCTTCATCATGACCAGGCAAGAATTTCAAGAATTTAATCATGCCCGCACACGTGACCCCTCCCGAATTATACATAGGTGATCAGGCTATGTATAATTGGGGACCGGTGACGTGTTGTTCGGTATAGTCTTAATCTTGGTGTATTTATTCTTTGGTCAGCGGAAATGTCGCAAAAGTTCAGGTGCGAAGTTTTGGTGTGATGGTTTATAAGGTTTTCTAGGCCGACTAATTCTGCCAACATGACCTATGGCTCGTTTGACCAGGATGTGTGAAATAATGGCAACTTGGTTAGGGATAGAATGTTGAATTTGTGATTTTTAGCGACGTAACAGTTTGAGTTGGTCTTATCGGTATTGATAATAATACCTTCGCAATTTTTGAAATGTGGATTTTTCTAAAACATCTCGTTGGGTGATACTAATTTGTCAGAGAGACTAGTCGAACAACCAAGATAACTTTCTCTTATCTTCAGAGAAATCCTTTCATCGTGACAAGATAGTTGAAATCCTTAATGATATGGTGAAAGTGGTCATGGAGAAGACATATATTAAGATAGCACGATAATGACAACTGATATATTACAAGGAAGGGTTTAGTACATTAAGGTTACATAGAGGAGTACTTAAAGTAGATTCTTAAGACTACGACTTGGAAGTTTAAACTAAGCTTTATTACAAACAGCACCTCTAGCTAACTTAGTTTCTTCCTTGGTGTCCGTTGGAGGCCTGAATAATTTTTCACACTTTCTTCAGGAAATTGTTTCGATAGTTGTTGCCTTCATGCTGACCCTTCCTATCCGGGCACTTGTTTTTATTGTGACCTTTCATTCCACACCCATGGCATACCACTGCCTCCCGATAGGGTTGGTTACAATCTCCCATCTTATGTCCAATTCCTTAACAAATTCCACAAGGTGTAGGGCACTTTCCGTAGTGGTAATATGGGCATATATTGCACTTGGGTTTTGTTCCAGCATACATTACTCCCCGTTTGGTTTCAGCAGTCCTAACTTCAGCCGTCCATTGGCGCTTGATTGCATTTGATCTTCCTCACCATCATATACGCAGTTCCTCTTGTTACCACAGTACTCCATTGCTTTGCTTTGGGGCAGTGACTCTGTCAATCCAGAAGTCGCACCAGTAGCTTCTTGAGTGACAGTAGGTGCGAATGCAACAACGTTCCCCCGCATTTCGGGTGAAAATCCACAAAAGTATGCTCCGAGTTTCCTTTTCTCAGGTCCTATCATGTCAGGACATAGTTGGGTCAGTTCACGAAAGCGGATGGTGTACCCTTCGAGGTCATTTCCCATCATAGTTAGTCCACAGAGCTCTTGTTCCATCATTCGCAGTTCATTCCTTGAGCAGTATTCTGCAATCATCATTTTCTTCAAGGTGTCCCACTGAAGTGAGTAAGCAGCGTCTATTCCTACTAATTGAACATAAGTATTCCACCACGTGAGGGCTTGGTGCCGAAAGGTGCAAGTAGCATACTTGACTTTACAATTGTTCGCGCAACTCTGCTCGCGGAAAATTGTCTCTAACCTTTCTAGCCATTTTACCAAACCTATGGCTCCTTCAGTCCCCTCAAATGCTGGTGGTTTATAGTTCCTAAATTCTTGGTAAGAGAAATTTTGTGTTGTAGGTATCTTACCAACAGCTTCTTCCTTATTCCACTGGTTGATGTTGTTGATGTTGTGATTGACTTGATAGTTACCAATCCTTGCACCAATTTGTTCAGTAACAGATTTCTCAATGGTGGTTGCATCCATGTTCAGCTTTATTGGAAACATTTTCCTTCAACCACAAGAAATGACAACAATGAGTTTTCTATGAGTAGGAGGACCATGGTGGAGATCACAACATGTACTACTTCTCAATCAAGTATTTCCTAGGTTGTATTGACTGGATGTCACGTAGACTTAATTTATTATGATGATGTTAAGAAAATGGAAATTGGTTGGAGTGAGTTTAACATAAGGTTATAATTCACAAGACGTTGTTTATTATGCATAGTCGCTCATCACCATAAGCTTGATTACATCTTAAGAAGATTCCTGGCTCATAAGGCCGATACATAACATGCGTTCATTGACTCGCTCTAGTTTGTTATACAACAAAACTACTACTAGCGTTTTTATTGAACTACTCATTACAACGTCTAATGCAATGCCAAGTGAAATTTAGGCATTTCCTGGTGCTGCCCCGGGTTGACTTTGTTGAGTTGCCTTCCATTCCTCCAACTCTCTGAGCTGGGCCTCCATCCTAGCAAATTTGTTGGTGGCCTCATTTGTCCAACTTTCCATAGTACGTCTTTGAAATTCTATGACACCCTCCAGGTACCCTGTCTCAGTTAATGCTATTGTAGTAACGGTCTCCAACCGTGTCAGCCTACTCTCAATCTCTGTGAGACGTCCCTGGGTGTCCCCTGGAGTTTGCAGAGCACACCTTTCAATGTGGTCTTCAAGGCGGGCAATTACTTCGTTCAACTTCTCACGAGTTCCTTCTATTACTGTTTCAACATCGTTGTAGTATTCCTTGAGTTTTCACCAAGCTTGTAGCTCTTCCACCACTTCTTCAATCCCTTCAATCCTTTCTTACGGTAATATTCCCGGATGGTCCGACATCTCTTCTATTTGTTCCTCATGACGTGTTATGCGTGCCATAACGTGTCGAGTTGGTGGTCTAGCGGTGGCTGCTCCCGAAGTTTCCCCAACTTTGAACACACTAGGAGGTAGTGTACCAGAAGACGATGGTGATGATGCAGAGAGACAGATTTTCTTGCTAGCAGGTATCTCCTAATTGAGGAGTGGATCTCTTTGATGTCTTGGTGAGAGTGTAGGAGTAGTGGAATTGGTAGGTATAGTATTGATAGTAGTGATGATTTGGAAGTGAGCAGGTGGGGTGTGGGTAGTACCCTCCTGGTGAACTTGATACACTACCCTGTATGGGTTTCCAGTGTCAGGAGTGAGTTGGGAAGGGGCTGGGATGCGTTCAGCAGGTGACAAACCTTCTGTTGTGTCATCGCAGCTAGCTCTAGAGTGAGGGGAAGAAATGGTATGTGACAAGACGGTGTATATGTGTAAATATGTGGAAAAATACTCATGATGAATATGAAATAGTGCACTAGTAAATAGGAAATAAAACATGCAATCCTATTTAAATGCATTCTAAGTAAACTGGCAAGTAAGGCAAGCGGCAACTGACGGTCGTAGTATGATGTTTTTGTAAAAAGTAGTTATAGTTTAGGGTTTATATGTACCTAGTTCTCTATAACTTAGGCTCTGATGCCAATCTGTAACACCCCCAAATTTGTTTAGCGGAAGCATACGTGTTATTGGGAGCGTTACGAAATTGGAGATCACAACACAAGTAATAAAGAACGGATTACATACTCCGTTTGATTTCATAAAATAGTTAAAAACATTGTTTTACAACATAGTTTAGATAAATGGGCACATCCCATAAGTTCAGTGGTCCCAATTTAAAACATCGATTGTGTAAAACACTTCTTTAGATACTACTACGACCATTTACCGCCATCTTGCCTTGCATCCAAGTTCACAATTTAAGCACCTGAGAAAATATGCTAAAAAGGTCAGCTAAAAGCTGGTGAGTTCATTGGTTTAAGTTAAAACAGTAAGTTTGGACCAAAGCAAAGTCATATAATCATTACAACGAATATAATGTTATATGGATGAATGTCTATTACATCGGCTCTAAGTTCAGCAACCGATACTACGGATTCCTGTATGCTAACAGATATCATACAATATAGGGGCCCATAGCGAGGGTTTTGTACCTCAACACTCGATTCCGACATGGTATACGTTTCGCCTTGGCCTAAGCAGGGCCAACCGAACGGAGGAGTCACCCTCAATAGATCTATTTATAACATTCGCGCTTCCCAATGGGGAATTGACGGTTCATGAAAAAGGGGCATTCTCTAGGGACATAAGGGCTTAGGCTAAACCACGTAATAGTAATCATGCAATAGTTTAGGTCCATAAAAAGTTTTGCATGTTTTCTCACCCCAAAATGTATAAAACAGATTATCAAGTAAAAGAGGGGCTATGAAAATCACCTTAGCAAATGTGAAATCCGAAAGTGGGATTTAGTGATTGTTGTGAAGCGGCACCGACACGCGACCTAGATAAGGAGGACAATGTTTTAGTTCATTGTTTTAAGTATTGCTTACTTAAAATAGTTCAATTGTTTTTATAATTGCAATAAAACTAAACTTGAGTTTGTAAAAATAATTAAATGGTTTTACTAGTAAGTATATGAGTGTTTATATACTTTTCATATTGACATTAATATGGTTTTAAAATCCAAAGTTTGATTTGAAAAATAATTGCATAGTTCCACTAGTAAGTATATAAATGTATATATATACTTATTTAAGTTGACACAAATGGTATTGTCAAAATTATAATTAATTTATTTTCTAATTGTATTTAGAAAAATACTCGAGTTAAATTTGAAGGCTTCCAAATTTAATGACTGATAAAATAATATGGTGGTCTCTATTTGTTTAACAAAACTTGGTTCTAATATATATAGTTCTAGACGAGAATTTTACTTGACATGCATTTGTTTACATATTGGCGTTAACGTTGACGTAGACAATATTAAGTAGATCATGTTTTAAGGTATTTGTTGGCTCATATATAAAATATAAACATCGTTCTTATTTACTTGTCAACTCGAGTATGCTTATACATAACTTATGTAGTATATTTTGTGTTCGCGTAAATAAGCTCATTCATCGTTGGACAATTGTTTTACGTTTCAATCTTTATCTCGTGAGTTAGTTTATATTACTCAAACGGACGCCAAGACTCGTGGACTGTGGCCGGTGTTGGCGTAGGCCGGGTACCCGGTTTGGGCACGGGCCCAGACTAACTAACTAATAACTCTTTTATAATACCAAGTCTTAAGACTTGGGCCGTGGCCCAATTACGATTTACACGAAGGACAGGAAAGAATTTGGCCAACATGTATTTAACACTGACATGTTTCATTTCCTGGTTTTTACTAGTTTACTGATGTTAACGAGAAAGGGAGAGTAGCCAGGCGTTATTTTGGTTGTTCGAATGGACCTAAATCTAGTTTTAAATGAGCACAATACAATAAGGAAATAGAACGCTAGAGTGGTTGTTTTCAATACGAAAAACTCAACGTAACCGGTTTGACTTCAAGGTTTTGTTCGACTCTAGTAAGACTTGGACTCGTGACGTTGAGGCTTCTCGACAAGGCTTAGACTCAAGAGATCCGCGCTAGCTTATCAAAACCGCTTTTGACTCTAGGTATTGTACCACAGTGGGGCTCTCATGATTTCAACCCAAGTTTTCCCATCATTTGGTAAAAGAGGAAGTACTAAAATTATTTTATCACAAAGTTCTTACGCACATTAACGTGACATTGGTCTACAAAGGAACCTCGACAATCGTGGTGTTAATACAAATAAGCCGTAAAAACGTTTATTTATATTTTACGATCTTCTAATGTTTTGTCGATAACAAAAGTAAAATCATTTTAACGAAACAAATAGAGTACGTAAATAGTTTGAGTTAATAGTTTTCTAACACAATTAAGTTGTCACATAAAACACTAAAACAAGTATAAATGATTTTATGATTTAGATACATATGTACAACAACTAGTGTTTACATATTGGGTTAAACATATACTTTAACTAAGTATACTAAAATGGGTAAAAAACTAAGTGTATGCTAAAATGGGTAAATACAAGTATATACTAAATGGGTAAAATACTAGCAAATGGTTTTGACCCATAACCCATGGTTTTATATATACCACTTAACCAAGTTCATTGTATCTAGAAAGAAAACCATGGATCAACCCATAACCCATGACCCATGACCCATAACCAAAAATACCCATGGGCAAAGAGGAGCGGACCACGGATCCCTAGCTTTGTGCTAGCCGGATCCCTTGTGGTAGGGATCCGTGGGATCCGGGGAACAGAAGAGAATTTTCTCTATAAATAGAGAGCCATTTCTTTCTCTCTATACATGGTTTTTCACACATACTTCCCCAAAGTATTCTAACCCTCTAACCTCATATCTAAGTGATCTATGTAGTTTGTCTTTTGTTTTTGTGTGATCTACTAGGTTTCCTCTTAAAGGAGAGGTCACCACCTCTTGAAGACGTGCAAGCTCAAGTCCATGAGTTGCCATGCTTCGTCATCATCAAGACTACTAAGGTTCTCTTGTTGATAGTTCTTCCTTTCTCCTTAGATGTTGGGTTGAAGGCATTAGTGAAGAATGCCGAAAGTGTCAAGATAAAAGCATTAGTGAAAGGTGCTCATCATCCGTGTCAAAGCATTATTGAAGGATGCTAAAGATGTCAAGACGAAGGAATTAGTGAAGGGTGCCAAACGTTGTGTCAAAAGAATTAGTGAAGGATGCTAAAGGTGTCAAGAAGAAGGCATTAGTGAAGGGTGCCAAGCGTTGTGTCAAAGGCATTAGTGAAGGATGCCAAAGGATCATATCAAGTAGCATTTGGGGAGAATGCTTAGGTCGTATAATCGATGAGGTGCATCGTTATACATATGTGCATTTGTTTATCTACAAGGATGGTGATATCCTTGATGGTGTTGTAACAAGGAGTAGGTCTCCTTGAGATTAGGTGTTGTGTCGTGAAGGTGTAGTTCACCTAAGGTGTGAAAGAACTAAGGTGCTTAGCCTAGTACCTAATAAAGGGTAGGCGACGTTGTGATAGGATTAGTTCTCCTAAGGTGTGAAAGAACTCGGTGGTTAGCCTAGCACCGTATAAAGGGTAGGCGACGTTGTGTTAGGTGTGGTTCGCCTTGGTGTGAAAGAACTCGGTATTTAGCTTTGTACCGGAAAAAGGTTAAGCGACATTGTGAAGGCTTCTCCGCCACAAGGAGTTGGTGTAGTGCTTACGAACTCTCAAGTAGGTGACTCGAGGAGTGTAGTAGGGCAAGGAAGGTGTCCTTGTAGCCGAACCACTATAAATAACTTGTGTTGTGGTGATGTGCTTCTTACTCTTTATATTTCATTTCACGTTTATATATCCATCTATCAACGTCCAACATAAACAATCAAATGGATTGACATAAGTCGATCTAAATATTTAAAAGGATGTTTTAAATTGGTAAAACTATTCAACCCCCCTTCTAGTTTTCCACACGTGGTACTACCACAACATCATCACTAGTTCGACATAGTGGGGTGGATGAGGTTCGATATGTAGTGCTCAAAATCATATACTATCATGTACTCGGGTTATCTTGACCCCGGTTTTACTTGATTAGCTTATTAACACCAGGTGGTCAACATTCCGTTCAACAGTTGGGTACCACTAGTCTCGAAACGGGTTCACATTCGAACCGAACCTATAGTACTAAGGATGACAATAACCTCTTAACCGAATGTCATAAAGCGAACTAGTTACGAGACACTTGACTTAGTGTAACTTAAGTAGGCTCTTGAATGCTAAACTTTGTGTCACGCCTAACTTCAAATTCCCAACTCGATACTAACATTACCGGTAGGGTTTATTAAGCTCATCATTTTCTAGTTTCTTTGTTTTGTACGCTCGACAGAAACCAACATAAGAAAATCCAACAAACGAACCAATTTTTACATGAGGTTTTATTATTTACCAACAAACATCAGACCTCATAACACTAAGTTTTATATTCAAATAACCATTCATTTTAACCAAAACCATGTACATCAAACACTTGATTCCCACAATCGATTATTAAACAAAACATCACTATATTACATTTCATCATTAAAGTTTATTGAGCAACAAGATTTTCAGGAAGGTAAGACTAAAAGATGAACCTTATCGAAGTGGGGCGAAGGATGATGATGATGAAAGCTAACTCGAAACTAGACCCAACTTCAACCCTTCTTGTCTCGAACCCAACCGAAGCAGTTGCTAACCACCACGAGCAAAATGAAGTGTTTTGAGGGAGGAATGGAGATGATGGATGAGAGGGATTTTCGTGGGTCGATTTAGTAAAATATAGGGTTTGTAGATGGTCATTTGACCTCTCTTTTCTCTTTGGAGTTTGGTGGGTTACCATATCAAGCTACAACCCTCCTTTTTCTTACACCCATCTTACACTAGGCGGATTCTCATTGGGAGGATAGAGAGGTGAGACGACATGTGATGCCTCCATGGTCAACTCTTGGACACTCAAATCTTGATAGGAATGGGCGGCGTGTATGTTAGCGAAGACAAAGACAAACACCAATTTATCTTGGATGTAGAGGTGAAGATGAAAGGTTCCATTGCAGTTTCCATTTTAGTTTTTCTCTTTTTGACCTAGGCGATGTGCTAGAAGCAGAGGGGATATAGATCCTATGTAGAAGATGGTTTTCTTTTTCTTGTGTGTTTATCTCTTTTAGAGAGAGAGATGCACGAATTTCTGGGGAAGCAGCCAAGTGGGTGGCGACAAAATAGAAGAGAAGAGGAGGGGCGGTTTCACTTGGGGTGGGTAGATGTATTTGTAATTTATTTAATTTGTAAAAGTTTTATTATTGTTATATACTTTTATTTATTAAGTGTTGTAGATTAAAAGTTAAGGTTGTGTTAAATGTGTTTGTGTCTCGCGGATTTAAAACTGTGACTGAAGTACTAATGTTTGACAATTTTTATGATGTAATATTTTACGGATACATTTCTGAGATATTATTGTCTTGGTAATATTTTTCCATTACGGGAGTTTATCGTTTGTTTTGTTTGCCCTTATCATAGTGTCGGTACGCGTGCAGTGTCGGTCACTGGGGAAAACGAGATAACCTCTCGTCTTACAATTTAATCATAAGACAAAAATGAAATATTCATAAAATGGAATGAATGCAAAAGAAGTGCAATAGGCTACTGTATGCAAGTTATCTACTCAAATGACCAGGCAAAGCTTATGCATGCTTAATGACTAGGCTTAGTAATAATAAATTACCATTTATCATTTAAATATGAGTGTAAAATTACCGTGTGTCACAAGCGACTTGCTTTCAATTTTGATAGCGACTTGTTCTTTAAGTTTCTTAGTGACTTGGTGCTAGCGATTTGGACCTTAGCGAGTTTCTATTTAGCGACTTGTCATCTTAGCGATTTGGTGCATAGCGACTTGCTGTCAAAATTCGTAGCGATTTGGAATTTAGCGACTTGTCTTTTAATTACTTAGCAACTTGGTGCTTAGCGACTTGGTTCAAGGATTCTTAGCGACTTGGTTGACTCTTGTGTTTAATACGGTTTTCTCTTGATTTAGTAAAATCCAGTGAAAGAATCCATTTCCCGGTTTAATCATTGAGTTATAAAATCCCGTGTAATCTTTAAACATGTCTACCAACGTACCTACAATCATCTCCACTGTAGCTGAGGACTTTCATGCAGCAGATACTTGTCCACCCACAATGTTTTACATCACTGACCCTTTTATCTCCAAAGTGCTTGAACTTTATGATACCTCACAGAACAATGAAACTGGTTGCATTTCTAACTGTCCTACCTTGATTGATTCTACTAATTATGATCAAAACTCTTCACCTTCCGACTCAAACTTCAACGAATCACACCTGTCAATGACCCATGATGCAAAGCATTCGGAATGCAACATTGAGCCGTTTCAATTACTTCATCAGCACCTCACACAACTGTTATCCACTCCTATGGGTCGAACATGCGGTGCTCTCTTCCGCCAAGACTTACCTACATTGAAAAAGGCTGTGTTGCTGAAGTTACAACAACTGAAGCTTCAAATTACCAATGAGAAGGTTATTAATTGATGATTCTAATGCTGCACTTCAAGTTATCTACAACCAATTTCAGCCGTTTATCAAAGGGGAATATTCTGCTGACTATGATCAACACATGACTGGAATTTCATTCAAGAAACACACTGGAATGGAAATTCAACTCATGAATAATGTGGAAGTGTACATTAAGGATGCTGCTCAAAGGAATGATTGTTTGAATGAGTTGAATGAGTGTCATGGAAAATTAAATGAAAGTTGTGATATTGTGGGTAATGGATCAGTTGAAAGAACGGATGATGCTGATGCTGACTGCGGAATCTCAGAAACTAAAATGAATGATGTAATTGGCTGTACTGAACACAAAGGCTCAGAGTCCGAAAAGCGTGAAACTGCTTACATGTCGATAAGTCCTGTTGTGCATGAGGTGAATACAGATGCCATACCAACAAATGAACACGTGTCATGCATTGAGGTACCCTTAATTGACCCTATCTTTGAATATGATATCGATAAATGTGTCTTGGTTGAGTCTGAATCTAAAATCTTTAAAACAAATGATATGGTAACAAAAGGGGTTTATGATGAACTTTCAAACAAATACTCAATTCTTGAAAAACATTGTATTTCCCTGGAAATTGCAATACAACAAAAGGAAGAAAGTTTTAGTGCTACAAAATCTTGCATTAATCCGAATTCCCGAATTTCGAGAATTTTTTGAAATTAATCACTTAAAAACCCAGATTCAAGACAAAGATTCAACCATATGCAATCTGAAATGTCAACTCTCAGATCTGCATAAGAAATGCAATCTTAGGATGAGCAATCCTAACCATGAGGTGAGTAGTGAGCTTAAATCTAGGAATGATGAATTGACTTTATGTGTATCCAACTTATTAAGAGAAAATGAGTCCTTAAGAAAGAACTTATTAGAGAACGATTCCAAGTTGATAGATCAAACAAATTCCTTTTTGGCTGACATTGATGCACTCAAAGCCCAAATTCAGGATAAGAGCTTCAATATTGTTGCCTTAAAAAATGAGCTTAGGAAATTTATTGGAAATAGGGTGAACACTAAGTTTGCAAAACCATTGACCTTGGGAAAGTAAACTATTCAGAACAACTCAAAACATACCGTAGTTAGGCAGGCGAATGCTTTTAGAACTGAAAGATTTAAACCATCGAAATCTAGGCTTGCCTCCCAAGTTGATGCGAATACTGTTTTGTCAAAACCAGTCACTTCACTACTTCGTTCCGATATGATGAATAACAAACCCAAGGTTAATGTTCAATGTTCTAAGATCAGGAATACTAGGAGTTCATCTACTTCTCATAAGAAGCATCAAATGGCAGATCAATCCCCTAAGAAACCCAATAATTACAAAAGGACCAATATTCAAAAGAAGAAAGTGCCTAAATCCAAATCTACTAGCAGTTGTTTCAAATGGATTCCCACTGGCAGACTATTTAAGTTTACAAGATCCAAACTGACTTACATACCT
The DNA here is from genome assembly GCA_910596185.1 of Chrysanthemum makinoi. Classification (NCBI taxonomy): domain Eukaryota; kingdom Viridiplantae; phylum Streptophyta; class Magnoliopsida; order Asterales; family Asteraceae; genus Chrysanthemum; species Chrysanthemum makinoi. The sequence goes on along the minus strand of OU343218.1, from coordinate 105,856,244 downwards.
AGATCTTGCCTTAAGTGGATGCCCACAAGAAAACTCTTCAAGAATAGTGAACCTAAATGGATCTCTATTAATGACATGCCTTGATCAAACTGTGCAACATCCAATAGTGAGACTACTCATGTCACTAACTCATCTATTTTCAATACTACATGTGCTTCTAGTGCAATGTGTTCTCAGTCTTTTTCAGGTACAATGCTCAACTCATTCAGGAACTTCATGACTTGGTTTCCATCTGAAATGAATATTGCTCACTCTGGAATGGTTGCTTGCCAGAACTGACGTACCTTGTGCTTTGACTCCTATTTGACTTGAATCAGGACTCGCTCTTATAAATCTGTGTACAAATCTTAAAAAAAAAAAAAAAAAAAAAAAAAAAAAACTTTTTTCTAAATCATTCTTTCAACTCATAATTTTAGTCTTTTTCCTCAAACTAATAAAGGATATATCCTTTGTTATCGATAGCATCTACGGTCCTAGAAATGTCGTTCAATAATGACACGGGATCATAGATGAAGTTCGAACAAATGATATATTCTTGTTTTATAACTGGTGGGGTTAATTCAATCAATGGTCTTTGGTAACATTGATTGAGGGGGAGAATTTTACAAGTTATCTCGTTTATATATGCACAATGGTTACTTATCCTATTATGTCATCTTAATTATGCTATGTGTGCTATGTGCTAGTTTGCAATCTGATAAGTTCATGGACTGTAAATGTCTATTATACATAATGTGATATGATATGATAGCGACTTGCTTTTGTAATAATAGATAGCAACTTACCAAGACTGTGTTAGCGACTTGCTTTGTAAACCCCTAGCGACATGGTTGTTTCTTTGCTAGCGACTTACTTAACGAGTGTCAAAACTACAGGGACCGAAAGTGTCATGTTGGTATTCTTGTACATGTTTATCCCTTTACCCTAGCGACTTACAGTTTCTTTTTCATTTTCAAAATATCAAAAAGATTTTTCTCTCTTCTCTCTCTCGTGCATTTTATTCATCCTAGCGACTTGGTATGTGTAGTATCTATTATTTTACTTCTAAACGTATGATTTAGAAGCTATGCTAACTCTGCTTCCATTACAGTTTCCCACCGCACAACTGAACCTCATCATTTGATCCCCTCTATTAGGTTGGTAAATGGATTCGCGCTAATGGAATCACTTAACAGGCATATGTTGTATGTTTAGGCTCTTTAGGAATGGCTTGAGACTTTATGTGTTGTGTTAATGGATTCGAGTTATATTGTATTTGCTATTGAATATGTTGTGATAGGGTCGTGTGTACTTGTTTGTGTTTGTCGTGGATTGTATTTGCTATAGGTAGCGATCTGTGCGTGTTAGGATATTGATTGGACTTTGTAGTTTTGCGTGGATATGATAATGTTCTTGATAGCATCTTAGATATGTTCTTCGTAGCGAGTTGGAATGATTATGTTGAAATGTTCTTGATAGCGACTTAGATGTATTCTTCATAGCGAGTTGGTTTGTGTGTTCTAGGTGGCGACTTACCAATATTCTTGGTAGCGAGTTAGTTTGCTTATACTTATTTAGCAACTTACCTAAGTAACTCGTAGCGACTTATCACTATCAATGTTGGTAGCGACTTGTACTTACAAGTCTGCAACTTGTTAAACTTGTAGCAACTTGGTCCTATCATTTTTGATAGCGACTTGGTTCTTACAAGTCTAGCGACTTGCTGGTTCAATTTTCAAGTGGCGAATTGGTCTATTAAATTATTTTAAGGCGATTTGCTAGTATAATTTCATGTTAACGACTTAATTCAGACTTGCTATAACATATATTGTTTGAGCAATTTATACTTGGTTTCTCTTATGGCAACTTGGTTCAAACAACCTGCTATAACATCTCCATAATAGTATCTTGTCTCATGATATTATTTCATAGTAACTGAGCTTTTAAATAATTTGATTCAAAAACAACTTGTCTCTCGAAAACTGTGTCAAATGGAGCCGTTACCTTGAAAACTTTCTTTCGCCACTCAATCTTTTTCAATCGGTTTATGGGTTCTCTGTCAATTTTGCTTCTTGTTGTGTCTATGTCATGAGGTTGCATTCAACGTTGCTTAACTGACCATATCTTAACTAACATACTTTCAAACATTGCTGTTGTATGTGTGTATCTTTAGATCTTCAATGGCAAACACAACCTCTTCTGAGAACCTGTCTGCCTCTGCTCCACCCAAAGTGCTTACAGACAACGAAATCTTTCCTAAAGATAAATGGGTAGAGATTGGGAAAAGTAACTGTTATGTGGACATGCAAAAGTTGCAACAAAATCCAATCCTCAAAGTGTCAATTGATATCCTCAAAAACACAAACTTCTTCAGTACCCTAACCAAGCAATCCAAAATTCCCACCATTTACATACAACAATTCTGGAACACCATTGAATGTGACAAAATCACAACTCAATATACCTGCAAGCTAGATGATAAGGAAATTGTGACCAACTCAGACGTTCTCAGTAAGGCCCTTGGAATCACACCCTGTAACCCCACCATACGAACTGAACCTCCACCTAGTGCAGAAGAGCTAATAGTCTTTCGGATTGGGTTGGGTTATCAAGTTGGCATATTAAGGGCTTCTGAAATCATCACAGGACACATGTATCAACCCTGGAGAGCAATGACTACAATTCTCAACCTATGCTTATCAGGCAAAACATCAGGGTTTGATAAAGTAAGGATTCCCATCTTGCAAATCCTATGGGGTATCGTCAATGGGGTGAATGTGAATGTATCAGAACGTATCTGGGAAGAATTCTCGTTGTCAATGAACACATTTATCTCCGACAGAACAAACTTTCAGAATAAAGCTCAGGGACGAAAGAAAGTAAACAAACTTGTGATTCCTAGTATCAGATTCTCAAAGCTTGTCATCCAATACTTGCAACAGACCCATAATTTCAATCCTAGGAGTGAATCAATCCTTCACAATGCCAAAGATGAATTTGTTCTGGGTAACCTTAAGTATGTGGCTAAAGGTATGGATAAAGAGATCTTTGGACTGCCAATTCCTGATACTCTTCTCACTGACGATATTAAGAAGACGGATCACTTTAAATTGTACAAGAAAAGGGCTTCCAGATCCACTGTTAATGTTGACGTCTCTCCCACTCCACCACAAACCAAAGCTGCCAAGTCTACCTCAGGATCAAAATCTTCATATGCTGCTCTTCCTAAAAAGAGACGTGAAAGGTCACACCCTACTGACACCACAACCCAGAAGCAGAAAAGAAAGAAGAAGGAAGTGGGAAAGGGAAATGTTGAGGAAACTGAGGTTTCGAGGGGTGTGGAGTTTGTTAAAACTCCTTGAGATCGTTTTGAGCCTCTAGGGTTTAACAATAACAATGATAATAAACTTGGTACGCAGCGGAATAAAACAAATCATAGTTATTATTGACACAAGGTTTTTCATTAATAACACTCCGAGCCTCAAATATTATTTGATCAAAATAATACGGTTACACTTAACTTGTAACAGGGATCAAAGATCCTTGAGGCTAAACTAAACAAACTCTAACCCTAGACATTTATAGGAATACGTCTAGGTTACACACACACACATCTTTGACTACATTATGGAAGACTTATGTTTTAAAAACCTACACCCCATGTCCTCTTTATATACTAGAGGATTAGGGTTTACAAAATACTACGAAGGACTAAATAATAAATCTTCTTTTGCAAGCAAGTCCTTCCATCTTTTTGTAGATTTCTTCTTTTTCACTTTAAGTCCCTTTGTTTCATTCTTGTATTTATTTTGTCTCATCAAATCCAAGGAACCTAAAACCCAACAATCTTCCCCTATTTGATGATTACAAAACAAACAAAGTCGTGTACGAACTTCCCTAGACGAAGTAGCAGAAGTTGAGATGTAAACATCTCCGTGAATGAAACATTCTTGTCTTCCTTTGTCTTCCCCTTAATCCATGACATCGCACTCCAATATCTCTTCCCCTTTTTGTTATCAACAAATAGAGAATGTAAACATTAGAAACTTCCCCTTGAGTGGTGCATGAAAATGATTCTTCAAATCAGTAAGCTCTATGTAATGATCACTTGTGAAGAAAACCAAGTATAACAAATTTGATGAAGAAGTAAAATAACCCAAACTTGTGTCTTATGTATTGTACTATCCACGTGACTCCAAACTTATACTAACACCATATAAGTAGACCGCAATCTCTTGACAAAATCCTCATCTTCAATGAGACACTGAGCACTACAATGTAACTCCTTTAAGTGATAGTTAACTAGGTCTTCATCCATCCACCCCTTGACCTATGAAAACTAGATTTTGCAAGTCTTCGTCAACATCCTTTAAGCATGAACAAGTTATCTTAAAAGCAGCTATGATACTTTTAAGATATGATAAAACACGTATCTAAGTAATTCCACTTCACCTTCAAATAAGTGATAAATAACCTCCTTCGTAATCAATTCTTCAAATAATTCAAAAACGAGCTTTTTAAAACCTTTAAGAACAAATACCAATCTTCTTGCGTGTGCGAACCAAAATCCCATGTGTGTGTCACCAAAAATCTCAGTACCAAAAACATGTACAACTTCCCCTCAATTACAAAACCTCATCATCAGAAACAAATAACGCAAGAAACACCAGCAGTGGAATTGAGATAACACTAGCAGTGGTTTCGAGAAAACACTAGGAGTGGTTTCGAGAAAAACACTAGAAGTGGTTTCAGAAAAACACTAGAAGTGGTTTCAAGAAAAACACTAGAAGTGGTTTCGTAAAAACACTATCAGTGTTTTCAGAAAACACTAGAAGTGGTTTCGTAAAAACACTATCAGTGGTTTCAGAAAACACTAGAAGTGGTTTCGTAAAAACACTATCAGTGGTTTCAGAAAACACTAGAAGTGGTTTCGTAAAAACACTAGGAAAGCTGCTTCCAATCATGAATCATAAACACCACACAATGTATAAACAACCTCCATCAAGAAGTAGAACAAGTAACACAAATTCAAGAAGTTAAATATGCATGAAAACCCAAAAATTCGAATTATTAAACCAGTTTCTGCAGCCAACTTCGACATTGAATAACTTTTAATAGAGAGGTCAGATCGACAATCCCTTCGGTGAAACGTTAGATGAATATATAGAGAACGTCCACTGAAAATTTCGTTATGATCCAACGGTTAACGAAAAAGTTATCGCGTTTTTAAAACTGTACTGCAGAAAAATACGAGAATTTTCAGATTCGTAGTTTTTCTTCTTTTCGCCATTCTTCGACCAATAAAACCTTGCGAATCCCTAGGTAACAAGCTCCTCGAGCTCTGATACCAATTGTGGAGTTTGTTAAAACTCCTTGAGATCGTTTTGAGCCTCTAGGGTTTAACAATAACAATGATAATAAACTTGGTACGCAGCGGAATAAAACAAATCATAGCTATTATTGACACAAGGTTTTTCATTAATAACACTCCGAGCCTCAAATATTATTTGATAAAAATAATACGGTTACACTTAACTTGTAACAGGGATCAAAGATCCTTGAGGCTAAACTAAACAAACTCTAACCCTAGACGTTTATAGGAATACGTCTAGGTTACACACACACACATCTTTGACTACATTATGGAAGACTTATGTTTTAAAAACCTACACCCCATGTCCTCTTTATATACTAGAGGATTAGGGTTTACAAAATACTACGAAGGACTAAATAATAAATCTTCTTTTGCAAGCAAGTCCTTCCATCTTTTTGTAGATTTCTTCTTTTTCACTTTAAGTCCCTTTGTTTCATTCTTGTATTTATTTTGTCTCATCAAATCCAAGGAACCTAAAACCCAACAATGGGCAATACGAATTTGATTGATGAAGATGATGCTGCTCTGCAACTAGGGATCAAGCAAAGCCTAGAAATTCAGAATGTGAGAGCACCTGTTGGAGGAGTAGTGCTAAGAGAACCTGAACAAGTGCCTCGCCAAACAACACCAATCACACAAGACAAAGGGAAAGGGATTGTTGGTGTAGAACAAGCTGCTCACATGCTTCTGACCTTCTCCTCTTCACCATCAAGAACTACAACTCAATTTGATCTGAAGAAAAGAAGTGTTGAATCATCGTCAGCTCAAGAACAATCTGGATTGGAAAAAGAGGTATCTGATGCACAAGAAGAAACTCCTGCATCAAGTGATACCCAGTCTGATCAAAATGTTGAAGAAAAGTTGCAACAGGACTCACAGGAGAACCTTGAGTCAAGATCTGATGAGACCAAGCACTTGGAAGAACCTAATCTGTCTACTGATTCTCTACCTTCATTGAAGAATCTAGACACAGACTTCTCCTTCGGGGTCAGTTCATAAACGACAAACCCACAGACACTGAGACTCTGAAGCAAGGTAATGAGAAAGATGAAGTAGAGTCCATGTTCACCGTCGACATACAACAAGACACTTCTACAATCCCGCCTATGTCTGCTCCTACTCTTGAAACCGCACTTCTACCACCCAAACCTGCTCAATCAACCACACTTCCACCACCTGATCCTACTAATGATCAATCACTTGAACCAGTGGTTACAGTCTCTGACATAGACACTCCTCCTGCCTCACCACATCCTGCTTCACCACCTCCAGTCAAATCTACTGAGCAGTTACTTGAAGAGGCTATGACACGTATTGCAACCATTGAGAAGCATTTTCCTATCGCCTTCAATAATCTTGATAGTCGTGTCAAAAAGCTGGAGAATTTTAAAATCAATGAGGTTATTACGAAGGCAGTAGAAGATGATATCAAAGATGCAGTTGAATGGGCAATGAAGGCTCCGTTACTTCAACGATTTAAAGACTTGCCAGTCTCTGATATGAGATCAGCTCTCTCTGAAAGAATGTACGATGCAGGAGAGCATTTGAACGATACACATAAGAAACTATACGAAGCACTCTAGGAATCAATGAGACTTGACAATTATCAGCAATTTGTGGAGGATGTACGAGAAAGGGATAATAAGAAGAAAAGAAAGACTGTTCCAGAGAAAACTACTGATAAGTCTGGAGGTCCCAAGCCACCACCTCCAACTGGAGGAGCTGGAGCTTCTGGTACTGGTGGATCTTCAGGCACAACTACTACACCTTCACCACAACCACCATCATCACCACCAAAACCTTCCAATCAATCTTGTCCTTCCAGAGAATAGGGAACTCAGAAGAAATCTTCAGCTTGGACAACGGTTGATTCAAGGTTCACACCCACAGTCTCTTCAGTTCCTGAAGATCAAATGTTTCATGAAGAGTCGTATGTCATGGTAGAGTCAGAATCCGATGAAGATGATGCATCCATCAAGCATATTCCCAAGCCGTCTGAAGATGAATGGTTTGATACATACGTATCAGGAGAACGCTCTAACACATCTAGAGTGGCACCTTCAAAGGACACAATTCAAATCTGGTTCACCGAAGAGAGATCTCATACTCCAGAACCTTCATGGTCCATCCCAGAGTCTAACATGATGATTCCTGATAACAACTGGGCATCAACTATCACAAATAACTATGAAGCCCCAGATGAAGACTCTCTTTTGCACATCACTGGAGATATGGGTAGCTTTATGAAGTGGTTTTGTGAAAAGAAGGGAATTTCATCTATCACTCCGAAGGATCTTGAAGGACCTGCTTTTGAAATTGTCAAGGTGTTCCACTCAGATGCCAATCAGCTCCAATGCCAGATGGAAGAATGCCACAAGATGCTGAATGATCAAGTCAGTGAGCAGATTGGTCGATTCAATGTGAACATGCCCCTTCCTCTCGGTGGTGAACCTGGACAAATGACTATTCAGTCTGAGTTCTTCTTCAACCATGACCTGGACTATCTTTGTGCTCATACTACTGAAAGAAGACCAGCCTTATCAATCTCAAAGATGAAAGCTGCTACCTACTCTGATCAAGGCCTTGAACAGATGGTTCCGGATCATTCAGGCGGACAAAGAACAAGTATATGACATCGAGGCTTCGTACGGAATTTCTCACTGGTGGTTCAAGAAGAAGAATTTCTACATTGATAGACATAGTGCCAATAAGAGTCGCAGAGCTGTTCGATCCAAGGTGCGAATTTTAAGTGTTGTCAGTGTAGAGATCTTCCAAATCTATGGCTATGATTACCTTAAGAAGATTGTTCTTCGAAGAGCGGACAAGAAGGATCATGTTATTGAAGAAAAAGACTTTAAACATCTGCTGCCAAGTGACTTTGAAGATCTTTATCTTTTGAACCTTCAAGGACACCTTGAACACCTACCTGCTCGTGAAAAGAAAGCTCTCTCTGCAGCTGTCAATCTTTGGATCAGAGGCTTAGTCATCCGAAAATGGGTTGAGGACTTTCAGCTTGGGATGGAAAGCTACCAGACTCGGGTCAATCTAACAAGGCCACAATGGGATGCCAAAGGACATGAATTTCGTCACGACTATAGAGTGCTTGACACCCCCAGAGCCATCCTCTTCCACGACAGGTACGGGACTCGCATGCTGATGAGATTGTGCGAGCTCTACAAATTCAGTGATGGTACTCTCAAGATGGTCAAAGAAGAATTGAACTCCAGAGTGAAAGAAATCAGAGTTGAGCTGAAGCCGTGGAACAAAACAAAATTCTGGTCTGATGAGGACTTAAAGAGGTGTGAAGATTTCATTGCTGCAATCAGGCGAAGACTTAAGACTCGAATGATCTTTCGCAACCTTGAAATTTTTGTTGGTGGTAGACTTCGTGAAGGTCATTACAAACTACTTCAAAGAACTGAATGAAGACACCTTCCGGAAGTAGTTTCTGTTTTGTATTGTTTATGTGTAAAATGTGGTGTACAAACTATGAACAACTATAATGCATGTAATAGTGTTAGGTTATGTATTGTGGTTTCCCTTTGTGTCTAAAAAGGGAACTTCAGTGTTGTCCACTTCTGATCATATAAAATTGGACACATTTTTCTCCAACAAATGTTTTGTCTCATACATATTTAAATCACTTGAGATCCAAAATCTCAAAGGATTTGAAATTTTTGATCAGGGGAGAAAATGTGATATAAATATGAAAGATGATAAAAATTGACCATTTTTGTCTCAAAAGTGCATACTGCTCTCTAATATGTGCTAAACTATTTTCGAATCTCGAAGCATATATTAAGGGGGAGCATTTCAAAACAAATTCAAACCTTCAAGGTACAAAGTTTTCCATGCTTTTATATAAGGAACCTTGATTGTGTGTTAAATGGTTTCTAAATGTTTGGTAATCGTGGTAGTACTTTGATGAGTGTCTAAATACTCATCATTTTTGTGTAATCTAAACTGCAAAATCATCTGAAAACACTCAAAAACACATCAAAATGATCAAAATATCACAAATCAGTGTTTTATGTGTTTTAAATGCAAAAATATCAAAATCAGATGAAAAACATTTCAAATTTGCAAAAATTGCAGTTTTAGTCCCCCAAGTTTCAAAAGTTGTCAAAAACAGTCCCTGGTATATCAAAATAAAGAAAAATGTCATTTAAGGTCCATAGGGATTCTTAAGTTGTCTAAACAAGTCCTTGAAATCAAAAAAATTGCAAAATTACAACTTAGGTCCCTCAAGCTTTGAAAAATGTCAAAATTAGTCCTTGGATATCCAAAAATGGAATTTTATGCAAAAGTGGTCCTTGTACTATCAAAGTTTGTCTAGTATGGTCCTTGTGATATGTTTGGAAAAGTGGCACGTTCAATCCTCATGTTTGACCGAATTACATTTCTAGTCCTTGTGTTATATCAAATTCAAACCGGATCCAAATGCTATATAAACCCAAAACACAAGTTAGGCCCAATCCAATATCCCTTTAACCCGACCCATCCACGTTTATTAATTAAACAAACCAAACCACCCAACTTGGCGCCCAAAGTCTCACCCTCCCAACTGCTTGCCTGCAACTCACACCATCCACCATCCCCCCTCCTCAACATTTTCCTCTCCTTGTTCCCCCACCTCCATACAACTACAAAAATCATTAATTACATCTCACCTCATCACACTCATTCCTCCACCTGTCAAATGCAACTTGGCGCCAAAATGAAATCAAACGGCCAATATCCACTTGAGTCATCCAATGGTTGTAAAAGGAAGTGGGATTTTATCAGTGGACTAGTGGGAAGCATGTGGAGCTATAAAAGAGGAGATAGAAAGAAGAAAGACCAAGTAGCTAGTTTTAATTTTTTTTCTTCAATGTCGTTTTTTTAGTTAAATGTTTTAGACTTAGTTAAAAATGTTGTAATTCAGTTCTTTGTATCACATTTTAATTAAATAAGCTTTGTAATGTGTTTTGAATATAAATTCAAGTCTTTATTTAAGTTTCAAGTTCCATATTTACTATTGAGATTTTCAGTTTCAAAAACTTCTTTCCAGACTGTTGGCTACTTGTTTTAGACTTAAAAAAGTTTAGATAAGGTCTCTATAAGCTTTTTAAAAGCTCAAACTTCAGTTTTAAGCCATCTTGTACCTTGGTCAATGAAAGTCAACTTTGGGCTCAAATTGGAATAGAAGCTGATTTGGGTAATGCAGATGATGGTTATGGGTTTAAATAGATTAGTATAGTGGTTCTTTGGGTTTGTTATTGGTCTGCACATCAGTTGAGCACATGTGAGTATCTGTCTCACTTTTAATTTTCAAGTCATTTTGTATTTTATGCTTTATCTTGTTTCTGTGGTCACTACTAATTTTAACATGTCTAAATAGTTGTAACTAGATCATATTAGCTCAGTTGGATCAATGGTCTTAGCTGGTTCAGTTTTTCTTTTGTTTAAGGTTGCATAGCAGATTTAAAAGGGTGTTTGGATTTGGGATTTATACTGTGTTAGAGGGTCTTGTAGTGGTAGGTTATTGTTGGTTCAAGTCTTTATAGTCAAAATAAACTCATTTGAGTCACTTCCTTGTGCCTTTTAAGCCCAGAAGTCAAAATCTCATTTCAAGTTCCCTAGCAGCTCACTGTTGGAACTTTTGATACCCAAAAGCCTATGTTGTGTTCATATTTCATAATTACATCTTGCAATAGTCTCATTACACCTTATTACATCAACATAAGTCATTAATTTCAGCTGCTAAGTTCAAGAAAGTCAAACTCTTCAGTTTCTATAAAAGTCAAAAAGTGCAATTTCTCAGTTTTTGGCCACTGAGAAGGATTTTTCATTTGCTCATTTCCAAGCCAATTTAAGTGAATCTTATAGCTTTTTAATATTCTGTTGGTCTACTTTCTTATGGTTATTTTTATAAATTTTTGTCAATTTTTTATAGCCTTCAAAAGAGCTTGTATTTTGGGTCCTTAATGCCCTGTGCAGTCAACAGTTGCCTGCACAGGTTTGTGCAGGTTTTGTAAGGCCTTCACAGGTTTCATCATAGCTCCACTTGGTATGATTTTTCGTTTAGACACTCTTAGCCAGGTCTTCTCCAAGTTCCAATTTCTGTTTTTCCATTTCAGCTTATTTTGTAGCTTGTGCAATAGCTCAAAGTTGGTCCCTATTCACTGTTTTTAGTTCATTTGCTCAATTACTCAAATCTTTGCATCTAGCTTATCAGTGGTTAGGGATTGTTGAAACTTGTTCCATTCCTGTTACTTTAGCTTATTAGAGCTTCTCTTTTGGTTTGGTAGCCTTTGGATTCCATTTGCTTATTCAAGAGCTTATTTCAATAAGCACTTCCTAATCAGATCCTTAATCCTCCAAACAAGCCCCTGTTTTTCCATTTTTCTCAGTTTCCTAATATTATTTTAGACTTTTCCTGAAATTTTTAGATTTTTCCAAGTTGTTTTGCTATTTTTCTTAATTTAAATTAGTTTTTAAGCATTTTTAATTAGCTTTAAATACAAATAATTAAGAAAAAGTTCCAAAAAATAATTTTTCATTTTCATTAAGTTTAGATAAATATAAATAGCCTAAAAAGTATTTTTCCATAATTTTCTTAGTTTAAAAAGTATTTTTTTTAGCATTTTAATTAGTTTTAAATAGTTTTTAATTAATAATAATTATATAAAAAGTCTAAAAAATATATTTTCTGTGATAAAATTAGTTTTATCATATTTTAGATTTTTCTAAGTCTTAATTTTATTTTTCTAGTCTTATTTCATATTTTCTTTTATTATAGTGTATTATTAAATAGTTTAAAATAGTTTTTAATTAATAATAATTAAATAAATAGTTGTAAAAATAATTTTATTTTTCTATAAATTTTCTTTTATCATTAGGATTGTAAAAATGTATTTTTCATATTTTTAGGATTTATCTTGTGTAATTTTCACGTTTTATTTTGTACGTTAACGTAGTTTTTAATTTAAAACGTAAGTTTTAGGTTTGAAACGTTCATCATTTTAAAAATAGTGATAGCGTTTATTTAATATCTTTTATCTTTTTAATTTTCTTAATTTGTATTTAAGTCGCTGTTATTTATTACCTTTTTCAGTAGTGTAATATTCAATCCTAATCCTTTCTGATCACTATCATTAGTGATCATTCTATCGTCTGATCTAGTGCTTGCACACCATTGAGTCTCCGTGGGACTTAACGACCCGGGAATCCACTGTATTCTCTGATCTTCATTGAATTTGGTTCCAAGCTGTTTTAAGTCTGTTAGGACTTGACGGTTCGGACCAGATCATACTTCAAAGGTCTCTTTCCTCTATGTGTCAAAATGATTTCAAATATTCTACGCACATATTGAGGGGGATAATTTACCAAGAAAATCAAATGGCTTTTCCTACGGAAATTGTGATCAAGAAATTATTTCAAAGATCTCTTGCCTCCATGTGCTAAACAATTTCAAAATCATATGCACATGTTGAGGGGGAGCATTTCTAAAATATCAAAACAATTAAGATACAAAATGCTTTGATTATATATCACAGGTATCTTGATTGATTTTCAAATGGTTTTCAATTGGTTTCAAGGAAGAAAGAACAATACCAAAAGACCGACCAATTTAATTTATGCATGGTGTTATAAGGATGGTTAGGTTAGGTATTCGTTCCCACGATCAGCCAGAACCGGAGGGATCTACCCAGGGACAATCCACTAGTTAGTGTAGAAGTCCTTAGGTATGATGATAAAAGGAGAAAAATGAGATATGGGAAGAGTGCGGACTGAGACTGAGCTAGTACTGGAATAAACCCAACAAGGTTCTAGTTATGAAGTCTCGGTAAGCACTGAAGGGGTTGAAGAATGAAAAAGAATTGAATGTGTAAAAGGGTGAAAAAAATAGCCCTCCAATAATTCAACCTTAGGGCAGAAACCGGGTTCAATTCATATACTACTGGTGGTTACCAAGGTAACATCGGTATTGAAGACAAGACGTCATGGACCCAGTGACGCACTGCACTTCAACTTTCCAAACCACTCAAGTTCCTCTTAAAAGGACTCGTTTCATTCTCACGGGGAACCGACATAATCTATCGACTTTCTCTTAGAGATTGTTGATATTGAAGAAGGAGACCCTCTCCCTAGTCTCCGGCATAGGAACCAAATATGCACAATTGAGTCTAGAGCCACGAGATCATCAATAAATCTCATTAGGACACTTTCAATGAAGACTCTCTGTTTCACACAATGTGGAAAGAGAGATTATATTTTATGAGTCCTACGCATTATCCTTGTGGTATTGCCAGAACATCTGAGTGATATGCATACATATTCACAATGAAGATGGAAAGCCTTCTAGAGCCAACATCAAACAAGCTCCTGGTAGGTGGCATGTGAGATCTATCCAATAGATCAACCATGTGACAACTGAACAGAAACAATGGGGCGATTCAATCTTTTGAATCAATCCTGGTTCAGGTTATGGATTGACGGATACCTTTGAAAAACCGGTCGTTGTGCTTAAAAACTCTTTTCTCTTGCACATCGACTGTGTACAAATATTAAAAATTGAAAGGTGTTTATGATTGATAATTGTTTTTCATTAAAACATTCGTTGTATTGCAAAAACAATTTCTATTGAGCGATACACGATTGTTTTTCAAATCTCTTTTTATCAATCAGTGAATCTCAATTCGCTGGTTCACTCACTCCGTGTTGTCTTCTTTGAGACGTTCCAGTTTGAGAACGGCTAGAACAGCTGCGAAACCCTGTCAAGGAGATTCTTCGAAATTCTTCCTGATCACAGGCAGTACTTGTACTGATCAACGGGGAACAGTGGGCCGTGTGCCTCAATTCAACGAAAGTGATCAAAGACACTTTCGTACGCTTTATTGCTAACTGTTTTATGCAGGTACACCCCGACGTTTGCAGCTGATCAGAATGAAGCGGTCAATCCATAGCCGCATGCTCACACAACACATTCATATCTAAAGAAATCATGATTAGTGCATCAATGACTCTGATGTTTTCACTCCATGCTTCTGCTACGCTGTTGCCAATATCATGAATCAACGAAAGCTTCCGCTATTCTGATGAAAATACATCATGATCCAGAATGTGAGCATGTCGGTCCAAAAGTCACAACATCACATAATACCAACACCACAAAGGATGAGTCAAAGATTTATGTTTGCTGATGATCTCAAAGCTGGCTCAAATAACTCATTATCAAGTGGATCAGCTCTATAACCTCCACGCAACATACAGTGTAGTTGAACAATGATGAAATCACCACATAAGCACATTGTTTGAATACTTTGATGAAGAGAAGTCTACGAGCTCAAGACTGAAGATTTATTAGAATGCTAGGATTCACAATGTAACTCATGGGATGACCTCCCTTAGGGGGAGATTGTTAGGAATTGGAAATTCTATTGTGAAGCATCGGTCACCCCAAGTATAATCTAGCTTAAGTTAGCTCGTAGACATATCGTTTATTATGTTAGTAGTTAGAAAGTTATTAGCTTAGTTTTAGTCTAGTGCAACACCGTGGAGGAATGACGGGTCTTTACCCACTGTATACCTGATCCACATGCCGTCAGGAGGTCATTTAGTTTGTAACCTATATATACCCTCTACCTTGCAAGGTAGAGGGTTGGATGTTCATTTTGGAATCTAACCTTCCAAGAGTTTCTCTTTCTAGAATATCCCACTTTCTCTCTCTAAACCATCTAAATTATACGCCCCACTTGTGTTTGTTTGTATGCTTGTGAAATCCAATATGTTACACAAACAAATCACTACAAATACTCTAAAACAAAATGTCTTAATCTTCCTCTTCCTCATCCGAGGACGAGTTAGTTTTTCCCTCCAACTCTTCCGAATTATTGTTATCCACAGGTTCTACCCTATCAACCTTTTTAGCCGTGTACGATTCCATTAAAGACCCGGCAAGCTCAAACACTACCGAAACCCGAGAGTATCCATCTCCGATATGATCTTGCGGAGCATGTAGCGGCTCAAGACTTACCATACCTTGATGACTAGTGATTTCATTTTTTTTTTTTTTTACTAAGCATTATGTAATTTTCTTTTAATTATTAATGAAATATTATGTTTTTATTAAATTGTTTAATATAATTATGAATATAAAAAATTAAAAATAAAATTAGGTAATGCATGAAATCATAGTTGCCGCTAAAAAGTATGGTTAGGCATGAAAGAGGCATGGGGTGAGATAACAAAATATTATTGGTGGGTGATTAGGCATGAGAGAGGCATGGAGGCATAACTGCCACCACCCTTACGTATATCGTGATTTTAATAGATATAGAAAAATAAATATTTCTGAATTTTTATCATATTATACTATAAGGACCCATATACTAAACTAGCTTCATAGCCCGCCCGAATGGGCGGGCTAGCTTCATAATAATACATATTGAATTCTAAATGTATGTAAAGCAATTGCGAAGTAACATTGATTAGCTTAAAAATGAGGCAATATTGCCGGTATACATAGGCAAATGTGTTGCACCACCCATAAAAAGGAAAGAATCAATATAACTTATAAAACAAAACTATGACATAAACCATTTCATACAACAGCCTTGAGACCCTTCAAAATGCACCATTTGGAGATCTTTATGAGCACCGCCCTTACAAATGAACCAAAACATATAATTTTAGTCATGAGTATATGTAATCTTAACTGCACTTTAGGTTTAGACCTTTTTAACCAAGCAAGAATCCAACCAACTATAGAATAATCTAATCGACCTTATTATTATAATGCATGAGCTCATAAGCTGTTTTGACCCAAAAAATATAAACTTACTTTGTCTACAAAAACTTACCCAAACACCGCCTAAACAACAACGATCAAATAAAAGACCAGTTGACATTGTCGTAAAGATTGAAGCGTTTATTTGCATCAAGTTATCGTATCAAACTTAAGGAAAGAAAAAGATTGAAAGGATTATAAAAGGGTTACAACTGTTTATAGCATTTGTTCTTTTTTGTATGTGTAAAGCAGTAAGAACTTAGTGTAGCTACATACTATGTGACCAATATTCAAAGAACTAAAACTGAAATAGAAAGACGAAATGACGATACGTGCTAAAGTTCTCCATATCATTCACCTACATTTTATCGCAATATTCCAGAACATTAAGATCCTGGTCGATTTGACCTCAAAAAAACTCTTTATCTTAAAAATATATATGAACATAAAACTAATAAGAGAAAACTTAAATTACCGAAGCTAAAAGACGCATATGAAGGACATCCCTTTCCATTGCTTTTATAAACCCTCCTATAATCTTTTGACCAGCCTGTTATTGTTATACAAAAAACCATTAAAACCAAAGACCTAGCTCAAATTGCATAAATTTCAGATCAATAAACCTTGTTAGTCTAAGCTCTCATCAGAAGATGACTATCTTAGATAAAGAAAAATATA
Organism: Chrysanthemum makinoi; assembly: GCA_910596185.1. NCBI lineage: Eukaryota > Viridiplantae > Streptophyta > Magnoliopsida > Asterales > Asteraceae > Chrysanthemum > Chrysanthemum makinoi. Next base: position 105,839,442 of record OU343218.1, on the reverse strand, counting down.
TTAATATCTTACAACATCCTAATCATCTCTAGAATATGTACATAATTATGCGTTTACAACAAACCTTTATGTCATACTCCTTTTCCCATGGACGTGCATCATCAAAAATAAACTTTTATCGCTTTTCTGCATTCAAAATGCCGAGTGAAATGGCGGACTATGATTCGGAGATTATATTATGTCATTCAAATAATCGGTGATTTAAGCAATGGTCAACATTGAGAGGTTTTATCAACGATGTTATGTTTAAAAGTTTTCGCTTATAATCAGTTTTGCTTACAAATGAATCGCATGCAGATTTGCAGTAGTTATCAGTTTTAGGCTTTGTTTTGAAGAGAGAGACATATACTCATATGTTAACAAAATTAAAAAAGATTTACGACCATCCAGGTGTCATGTTAGAGACGTTCTGGAGATGTTTCTGGTGATTGAAGTGGAGCCGGAATTGGATAAATAAGTTTAGGAACGATCCTTAATCCTCTGCCAATCACTAATATAACACCAACATTTTTTGGCGTACCTGATTACAGTTTTGACCACCATTAGACCATTTTACTACGACCATACACAAAAATATACTGAATTGAGTTAAAAAGCTATAAACTTACCACAATAATTTGTTGTAGAGAAAAGAGTAATCAAGTGTCCCTGAGCAAATATTTGAAACCCATTAATCAAACACTTATGTGCTCTTATAATGAGCTAAAGTTTGTTCTTTCTACAAAATTCTCAGACCATGTAAGGATGTAAGTAGTTATAAGAACATAAATAAATAATGAATGACTGTAGATATCTTAAACGCAAATATTGGGAAAAAAGAGCCTGATAGGCGGGCTATTTGCCACACACGTTCCATATCCTTAATAGATAAAAATAAAGAATGTGTTTTTTAGATACCTTGAAATTCATCACGTTGAAAAGGATACTTTGCCACCAACGTCATAATGTTTACATCGTTAGACATGAAGGCCCATTTGCAGGTTACCATAATTGTGGGACGTTTGATGCAGTTGACTAAAAACACGTACATTGACCAATCAGACTTAGCCTTATGCATAAATTGTATATTATTAATTACCTGTGGTATCACAAGTCTCCTAGAAATAAGCTTTTCATGTCATCGAGCACAGAACTCCCAAGTGCATTTATGAAATAATAGGATAAGAGATTGCTAAAAATATAAAGCAACATTAAGTAAAAGTCACCGTTTTAAGAAACTCACTATTTAGGTAAAAGTCACCATTTCATGACACTTTGAACAGAATTCCCAAGAGCCTTCATGACACTCTGGATGAAGGCGATCATCTGCACATACAGAAAAGATTTGATGATGTCAAATATTTTACCACAGCAAATACAGGACACACGAAACTAAAACCAGGAAACATGAATGGATCATTAGGTTCAGTTAAACTAACCAAATAATCTGGTTTCACAGATTAGTAATTTTTCGTGGAATAATCTGGTTTCATTCCAGATTAGTTAAACTAAAACCAGGAAACATGAACGGATCATTAGCTTCAGTTAAGTAGCAAGAAGTCAAGAACGTTTAGTTTAAGAAGTTATGTTATAAGTTATGACTTACCTCCTCTATTAGTCCGGTCAGTGACCAGATTTAGTGACATCACATTATTCATTTGACCAATCCTATGTGCTCACTGTAGAGCCTACTTGTCCACCTGTGGATTCCAATCTTGCTCATAGAATAAGACATGCAGTTTGTATCATCTTTAGCGGACGGATGGGCATTATAGCTTGTAACATACAGTAATTTCTAATACTGAAAGAGAAGTTGTCACTCATGTTCTAAAAGAAAAACAATAATTCTACTTAAAAGTGCATCTAATAATTATGACATTATTATAACTTAAACCAAATGATAATCACATGAGTTGTCTTGATAATGGTTCAATCCCAAACACCCGATAGGCCAACAGGAGAGAACATAAAAGCAAACAAAACAATTATATTCAAATCTAATTGCAAACTATAAAACTAAAAACAAAAAATTTATAACCATTGAACCATTATCAATTTTTCTTTCTCTTACCGGCATAGAACCATGAAACCCGATAGCTGTTATTGTCATCTATAACCTTGCACTCATATATTAGAAGCGGTGTCATGTGAATATGTGATCAATATTAACCTGTTGCGACAAAAATAAAAGTAGGTAAATTGGTTTCCACAAAAAGAATCACACCAAAAGTGAGTTTTCAATCAAAATTAGGATATAAACAGAGAACCCAAAAAACAATTCAAAGCATCGCATCTAGAAATAAATATCAAAAGATTAAATAGGAATTCAATATAAAAAATAACAAAATTTCAATCTTACATGTATATTATGTTATTCAATAACTGAAAATCATATGAACATGATTTTACACTGATTTGGAATAATGGAAATCAAGAATGTTATTAACTCCGATCTCGATTTTGTTTTCGTTGATGGAACCCCACTTTTAATTTGAATCAGACATTTTGTTATTTGGGGGATTTGAATTTGGAAATACAGATTGAAATGGGGAGCATTGAAAAGGAAATTATTTTGGAGCGATTGTATAGGGTGTCGGTTTTGATGGTTTGTTTTGTGGGAAGATTATAACTGTTTGTGTGCTATATTCGTTTGGGAATGCAATGTGTATCACAGCTTGTGTGATGCCCCAATGGTTGGAGCACTTGTTTGTCAATGTCAAGACCCGAGTTCAAACCTTGCAAGTTGCAACTTTTTTAGTGATTTAACCGAGAATAGTGCCATGTTGGCATTTCCATGTCATCATTATAATGCCTAGTCAGCATTAGTGACGTGTCATGGTTAGTCTCATATATATGTATAGATTGTACAAACTGAGAATCACACAATACAACACTGTGATGCACACGGTACAACTCTTGATATGTGTGTACTATAGCAATCCCCTATAAGAAGGTCCGTATATCATGCCCCAATTTATAATATCACCTGTTATAGATTGTTGGTATCCAATGTATAAACCATAAATAAGAACATAAACTAGTAAACAATTAATTCAGCATTAAGAATCTAACTTACAGTTAACACAAGTGAGTCTCTCTCTCTCGAAAAAAAAAAAACAACAACTTAGGGCGTGCTTGGTTAGGGGGTTAAGGGGGTGGGGAATGGGTAAGATATTCAAAAGGGCCCACATCACAAATAATTTAGTGCTTGGTTGGGGAGGGGTAAGGGATTGATTACCCCGTAATGGGTAATGAACCATTATAGAATAAGTTGAAGGGTAAGAGATTGATTACCCACCTCACTCATTCATTTGCATTCATTTTTCTTTCCTTTTCTCTTTCTCTTTCCTCACTTTGAACCAAACGGACCCTTAATAGTCAACAAAGTTAGGTACGAAATTATGATACGTGCAAAACTACAACTTTGGTTATAATTGCACAGTAAGGATCTAGTGACAAGAATAATTACTTATAATAAGAAGAGTTAAAAGTAATTATAGCCACACATTTTAAATTAGGAAACAAAATTTAAGTGAAGATGCATCCACTTTTGTAGATGCATCTAGATTGTGTAGTTGTGATTTCTTCTCATCCTTCTCATTTTAATCATTATTCTCATTTGATCCTAACTCTATAATTGCAAAGTATATAAATATGCTAAGTTCTAACCTAAAATGAAATAGTTAATCTTATTTTTTACATACAGCTTATGAATTTCGTTACTTGAATCTTATGTATGTAAGTTGATACATTTTTTGCTAAGGGAAAAACGTGAATGTCTCTAAAAAAAGAAAATTTTATAGGTATCGAGTATCGAGTATGAAACTACAAAGTTGTAGTTTAGCGCCGGTGGTTTGAATTGTTTAACAGAGTTCACACTTCTACGAGGCTTTCAGGCACAAAACTCATTTAGATTTGAAGAAGGAACATTGCAAGAAAACGATCACGTTTCTTACTATAGGTATAAACGAAAAGTTAAAGCACTTTGAATATCGCTTTTTATATGCATTTCTTAAAATCGAGCGGGTAAAGCGTAAACTACTAAGCGTTACTTTGCCCACTACGAGTGACTTGAGTTTTGAAAGAGAAGTAAGGATTATATGAATAGGGAAAATGATTTTCACACTTTATTTTTTGATTGGGACATTTAATCATACTAGACGAGTACCCGCGCCTAGCGGCAGCGGTATCTAGCGGCAGATAATTAACGATATGCGATATAGTGGTAAGTGTTTCGTAACATGCGATAATTCAACTGTATTTGTAGCATTAGAGAATCGTTTTCGAATAACTACAATTTTGATGCGTGGTTGCATAGCAACATAAATATATAGTTTTTTAAAAAATTATGTGGAGTCGATCTAAGTGTGTGAGTATATTTTCTAATAGGATTGTTTTAAGTTATTAAGATTTTTAGTAATAATAGATTCAAGCATTACAAAAAACAACATTATATGTAGTTGGCAATATTATATTGTAGTTTAGAGGTATAGCCAACATGTGTGACCGCTTTTTCTTGTTTTGTCAGTAATTTATGCAGTGATAACTATTTTTTTTTACATGTGTAACGTTTATCATTTGGTGTGTGGCTTTTAAAATTGTAACTTTGCAAATTGGATATCACCATATAAGATTATTTTGTACTATCAATTTGTATAGATATTTATGCATTGTTCAAAGCTATTTGTTTGAGGTACAAATAATTATCCCTTAAATGGTGCAAGTGCAACATTTTTTAAAATAACATTATACAAATGGCAAATTACATGTACAAAGAAAATAAACCAAAAACTACAATTACTTGGTCTCTCCTTTCTAAAAAATTGTCACGGGTTCCACAACTACTTCATCATTTCTCATATAATTTTTCCAAATTTGAAACCCGATTTCACCCGGGTGGTTCAACTGGTTGAACCGTTCCGATAAAAAAACAGTTCGATTTAAACCGAGTCAAACCGATAGGTTGGGTCGAAAAAATGTCAAATTAAACCGGGTCACCACGGGTTTAAGCGTCGGGTCAACCGGGATCGGTTTCAACAGGTCAACCCAAGATCGGTTTCAACGGGTCAACCCGATTCGGTTTCAATTAGTTATTTTTAATTTGGTAGATGTGCTTTTAATTGGGTGTACAATGTGAATAAATTATTGTACTTTTAAGTAATGAGGTGTTTTAATAAGAGTATTAATTATATTATTTATTTCTCTCTCCATTGACCATGTTTTCAACATTCAACTTTCAATATTTTTCACTTTTTCCACTTTGACCATTTTTCCATTTTATATAGTATAGATATATTAAACTGTTATATTGTGGGCATACACTCCTTTAGTTGCACATATAAGTGTGCAAATTAAAATGTGTATGAATCATCTCTTTATAAATAGTCGTGCATGCATGTGCAAGTGTTTCTTACTTTTTTTTTTCTTTTCACTTTTAACTTTACCAATAAAATAATGATTTGTACTTTGTACCATACATGTTATTGAACAAAGCACACATGTTATCTTGACCCATTGGAAATGTCTTGGTAGTTTAGTTTGAAAAGGTGGTTCAAATTTAAACATTTTTACCGGTTCTCAATTAACATACACCTGATAAATCTACTAGCAATGTAGAAGTAGAACAAATGTTATAGAGTATACATGTAAAAGTCAAAAAATATATCTAATTTAAAAGATAAAACATGCCAGTCAACTTTTTTTTTTTTTTTTTTTTTAACATAGCCAGTCAACTTGATTAGCAACATTTAACAGTCACTTGATTTTAAGTTATATGATAAGATGTTTTTGAAAAGCGACACAAAGTTACACGGTTACACCTGTTTGTCGATGTTATAAATAGCGTGAGTATTGTGTGACGGTATTACTAAACCTCCCGTTTTAACGGTCAAAGTGAAGTTTTTATGTTTATAAAGAGTGACATAAAGCGACACAAAATATGAAAATATTATATATTTATAATATATTTTATATATAACTCGTGACGTAACAGCATAACCTAGCCTCACGCTTTTATAAGACGTTTGAGAGGCCTTTACGAGCCTTTTAAAACCATGTTGCTCGCAGATATGTGAACTACTAATTTATGATTATCACCTCAACTTATATGGATATTTACAGAATAAATATAAAAAAAATTAGTGTTTCCTTCCACAGGACCACCCTAACTGGCTTTGCTCAAATAATCCAATCCCAGCTCATACTCCATGTTACATAATCATGAAACAGTTGTTAACTTGTTATATAACAAGATAAAGCTATAAAACAAGATAGTGGAGAAATATGACATTCCTACCCCTCTCTTTCCAACCTCAAAAGTAACACTTTTTCAATGATTAACCAAAAAGCCAAACAAATGAACAACACAACCAAAGTATGTTCCATTAATTGTTGCTATCAAAGATAAGTTAAAAAAAAAAACAAAAAACAAAAAAAAAACAAAAACTCTATATATGACCAATTAAGCAGTAAAAAAGCCTACATTAAAAAGTCACATTTTCTTTCTTTCAGTTATATACTTTACAGTTTACAACAACAGCCCAAAATCCAAAAAAAAAAATAATAATAAAATCAAACACCCTAAAACCAAACCAAAATTCACCATCCAAAACACTATAGTAAAATAAAAAAATAATGACACAATTAAGGAACACATTTTTACACTTATGTCAACAGCAGCTATTGAAACAATGTGCAAAACTATGTTACTATTTTGTGTAGTTATAAGAATAAGAATTCCAAATTTACTCTTGTTATCACCTCCCATCCATCGACGTAAATGACTCCGCAAATCCATATGGCCGATTTGGTATGCTCGTTTGCGTGTTATCCAAACTTGGAAGGAACGAGGACGACGAAGCATCCATTGTACGGCTTCCACCTTCGAAATCTTGCCATTTCTTAAGAGCTTGCGGAAGCGATAAATCAAGATCAATTCCATAAATGTCATCAGAACTTTCAGCAGAAGGTTTCCACATTTCGACCAAAGAAGACAAAACATTGACCGCGTGGCACATGTCCGGTCTTTGGTAAGGCTCTCGGGCGCAACAATGGCCTGCCAGCTCAGCCGCCTTGCTAATGCTGGCTAGGTTTTCTTCCGTTTGGTCTAGAGTTTGATCTATTGATTTGCGGAATGTGTCTTTATTGAGGTGGATTCTTCTGAACCATGTTACAAGGTGCATGCTTTCCTCTGGCTGGCTCTCGTCAAGAGCTTTTCGGCCCGTGATCAATTCCATTAGTATCACTCCGAAACTGAATACATCGACTTTTGTTGTCACACGTCCAGTAACTGTGAATTGCCATCCCAAATTACAACAAATTAGGGTCGAGAAAAGGAAATTAATCATCATAATAACAATAATTAAGCAGTTAAACTTTTTTTAAAAAGAAATACGTACTTGCATATTCGGGAGCTAGATAACCGAAAGTCCCAGCAATTCTCGTCTCCACGGATCCTTTACCTTCTGGAGCAAGACGAACAAGTCCAAAATCACCAACTTTAGCCCGCATATCGTCACCAAGAAGAATATTAGAAGGTTTCAAGTCTCTATGAATGAAACTTTGATGTGCTAAACCATGAAGATACTCTACACCCCGAGCCACATCCAATGCAATGGCTAACCGTCGCGACCAGTCCAACGGACTCAGACCTTCTTCGGGCCAATTAAACAGATGCTGGCTTAACGTGCCTTGAGGCATATACTCATACACAAGAAGCTTCTCGTTCCCATCAAGACAATACCCAAGAAGCGCCACAAGGTTCCTATGTCGAACTTTGGTTAAAACCGCGATTTCTGATTTGAATTCGGCTAAGCCTTTTCCAGTTATCACACCACATTCCATTCGCTTAACCGCGATCTTGGTCCCATCATGTAATTCACCTTTGTAGACGGTTCCAAACCCTCCTTGCCCTAATATGTTTTCTTGTGCGAAATTATTAGTGACTGTTTTCAGTACTTGGATTGAAATGACCATATTTCCGGCTTCCACCATTTGAATGTCATTTCCATCTGTTGTTGGAACCGTGTGGGTTTCACTGAGTGCACCAACGCTGACACTCGAACCAGCTACTGTGATCTTTACACTGTCGTTATCGGATCCTGAGTTACGAGGGTGAATCACGATGGCGTGTGGGCTTTGGACTTGACTTAACTTCTTTTGCTTCTTTTTGTAAAGACAAAACGCCAACACACTGATAAAAAACATGACCAAAATCCCACCAAGAATCGAAAACAACACAACCCCAATCCAATTTTTTGACTTCTTTTTACCATTTAATAAAACCCCATTTGAATTTGGCGAACCCGACCCATTTCCTGAACTCGGGTCACTATCATTACTACTCCTTTCCTTCCCAATATCCGGATTTCCATCCGTGTTCACCTTCATATTACTCCTAAAGGCCGGTACTTTACCATAAATATGATTATTTTCAAGATCCAACTCAGTAAGAGCAGGAAGAGTAGTAAGCTCTTGAGGAATCACACCCGTAAGATTATTATTTGCAAGCACAAGTCTTTGAAGCGATTTCAAAGACGCAAAAGCAGGGGAAATAGTACCCGTAAGCCCCATTTTCTGAAAATTAATAATACTAATATTCCCATTAGTACAAGTAACCCCAAACCAATTCGCGCAAGGATCATTCCCTTTCCAATTATTAGCAAACTTAGGCGAATAATCCATAGCTTTAGCAATATCTAACAACACATTAACTCTCGGATCACACTCACCCGGGCTAGGCAAACAAAAGTCATTGGTATCTTTTGCCATATCAACCGAAACCGAATCCTTAAACCTAGGCATAGGTCCTTGCAACATATTATTCGTCAAATTAACCGACCTCAAAGAATCAAGCCCCATCAAAGTCAAAGGCACAACACCAGTCAGTGAATTATCCCTAACACTCAACACTTCCAACTCCTTCAAACCCGATAAATCGGGTATTTGGCCCGAAAACAAATTGGAATGCAACCACACTTCTTTCAAAAATGTCATATTTTGCAACACATCAATCTTACCACTAAGCTTATTTCCATTTACCCAAAAAGACTCAACTTGTGACCCTGCTAAACTCATAGGCAACTCACCACTCATATCATTTATAGCTAGATGCAAGTTAACCAACCCAGGAAAATCATCCGGGCCAAAAAAACCCGGAACTTGACCCGTGATATTAGCATTACATGCACTAAAATTCTGCAAAGTGGAAGCATTTTTCAAGCTTTCAGGGATGACCCATTTCTTAAAAGGGTTGTTATCTATTTCTAAAGCTTGTAAAGATGTCATACCATCAAATAAATCACTTGGTATAAAGCTAAACATATTGTTACTCAGCATTAAAACCTGTAACAAATTTAGCCCATTTAGGTTTGGTACTGGGCCTGAGATATTGTTCCATTGAAGCTCTAAACGTTCAAGCTGAGTTAATGATGCTAAAGATGATGGTAATGTACCTTGAAGGCTTTTATGCCCGATTTGTATTCGGGTTACCCGTTTTTGACCTGAGCAAACTATATTTTCCCATTTGCATGGGTCAGGGTCAGACCATTTGAGTGTTTGTGGGTTGTTTAGGGATTTTTTTAAGGCTTGCATGGCTTCAAGATCAGATTGTGAGTGTGCATGAAACATTAAAAGTGTTGTAATGAAGATTAAGGTTGTGTGTAACTCATAGGGTTTCATTTTTTGAGAGAGTGTGTTTAGGTGTTTTTGTGTGTGTGTTTTTGAGTTAGTAGTTTTTTTTTTTTTTTTTTTTTTGAAGTTGAAGATGGTTGTACTTACTTCATGGGAGAAGTGAGAGAAAGAGAGATTTTTTTTTTTTTTTGAACAGAAGAGAAAGAGAGATTGGTTGCGTCCTGTTTTGTGTTTTTTGTGTGTATGTCTAGATTTGGGTAATATTTATTTGGTCCTTCAAGTTTTAAGAATCTTTTTTGCCTAGAAACTTTTGATTTTGGTTGTAAAATATGTTATAGTTTGGCATGGGTTGTTTTCAATAGGTACAACATGTTACTATATACGTTCGTTACAGTTTATAGTATAGTGACGGCGTAAAGCGGCGGCAACCACTATAACATAAACACAATTCTCAATAAAAAATTTATAATACGGGTCAATTGCATATATACTTATTAAAACTTGCATATTTACATATATACCCAAAAATGCTTAAAATACATTGTACATCATGCAATAAAAACTTGTATTATGAAAAAATATGCAAGTTTTTAAGTTTTAGTAGATATATATTCAATTCCCCCTATAATACATCACTAAAAATAATTTCTCACAAACCTAACTACATTCAATTATATAACATGTCTATAGTATTATAGATGGTGCAGTTTGACTTTACCATATTAAAAAAAAAAAATCTTATAACATGCCATAGCATCATTCCATCAGACACTCTTACTCAAAATAAAATTTCCTATGTTTGATAAAAGCTAAAAACCTTTTTCTTGATGGCTTTTCAAGGCAAAAGTATCATCTAGCTATCCTCGTTGTGATAGAATTGCACAATTATTGGTTTGCAAGGTGTTTTAGTTTATCATTATTTATTATTGTGTTTTGGTAATGACAACGCTGAATGAACATACATAAATAACTATATTCACGTTTGACAAAGGTTAAACAATTTATTTTCTCTTCTCATATTGACTAATCAATTTTTCACCAATCAAATATTTAAGTATATTTTTAAGTATATCATTTATGTCTACAAATCATTTTCTTGTTTAAAATTTTTGGATTTTGTGAGTGTTATTAAAAGTTATTTTACCATCAGTGATTATAAATAAAATTGACTGACAAAATCTAATACATAAAAGAAACAGTTTTTATTAAATGTACAATTAAGAAATGCATGTACTGTATGTATCTAGGTATGTTTTCATTTACTAAATAACAAAGAAAAAAAATAGACTTTGTCCGAATTATTTTCTTAAAGGAGCAAATTTATACTACTTTATAATGCATTTGGGCATTCTAAAATTAGAAGGCTTAAAAATTCAGGCTTTTTTACTTGCTTATTATGGAAAGAGTTTTTCTAACGAAAAATTAAGATAAGGAGCTCCAATCATGAGATGACATGTGTCACTTGTTAACAAACTCCAAACCTAACTTCTAACAAACTCCAAACCTAACTCCTAACAACTAAAAATTAAGATAAAGAGCTCCAATTATAAAATGACATGTGTCGTTTCTCAACTAAAAATTCATCTTTATTTTTAAATTAAAATATCTTTTTATCTACTTATTTTTTTTATAATCTAATTTCACCATATTTTCTAAAATTTTATGCTCTTTAATTCAACATCCATTTTGATATATTTTTATGAGTTTTTAGTTTTTATATTTTGAATGGGTTTATTTTATTTTAATTCAAATTTTTACAACTTTAACCTTTATTTCATTTATTTCAATCAATATAATCTTGATTCGTCAAAATCATATACTTTTGGGGTAGTGTTTGACGCGTAAGAGATTGCGAGGGTATTTTTATATGCGGGAATAATGATGTTGCGGGAAAGCTACGGGAAAGTTACGGGTAACCCAAACAAACACTTACAACTAACACATATGCATTCGAAGTGTTGTGAAACGAATTCATTAAACGGGTAAGCAAACACATATAACTATACTTATCGCTGCCGCTGTGCGCGGGTACCCGGCTAGTCATCTTTAATGTGTATAGAATTTTGTACATATCAATCAAATTCTGATATCAACTAAAGAAAGTGAAGAAATACAAGCCACAACATTGTTGTATATATCCATCCATCCTTGATGACAGGTGAATGAAGTTTGTTCACAAATTTTGCCATCGCGAACCCTTAAAATTAAAAGTAGTGTGGATATATTGTAAAATGAAGAAAAATTAAGTGGGGCAAATTGTAAAGTTGGTATATGAAGCACATGGGGGTGGTACCCCACCTAAAGAGATTTGATTCTTGTAGGAAGATGGGTCAAAAACAACTAGCCAGGTTGGAGTCTTGATGTTTTAGGTCTTTTATGAAAAAGATTTTTAGTTTTATCCTTTTTCTAGTGTCAATCCCTTTCACAGGTTGTAAACTTGTAATCCAGTAGTATACAGCTTAACATAAGAAGTGTATTAAGAACCCCATTCCATTAGTATATCCATATCCTGTACATCTTATATACTTGAACAAGCAACTAGAATGCTTTTTCTTTTCACTAACTCACCAATTCAAAAATGTCCCATTGTGACAACATAGGGTTTTTTCGTGTTTAAAACATTCTTATTTGGTACTTATTGGACTTATGTCCAAGGCATTCTTGTGATATAGGAAGACCCATCTTTCAAAGGAATTTTTTATCCACTTAAGATACAATAAGAAACAGTTTTCAGAAATCTCGTACAATATACACGCCTAAATAATATCAACAGGTCTTTGGTCTAGCAATATCCTTGTAAGAGTCCACAATCGCTACACGAGATGAACCTTGATTTGGTGAATTGAAGTTGGCCTTGGGTGTAATCGGACCGAGTAATTTAGGTATCTTGTGCATTATAAACAACTAAATATAAGGTTGTAAACAAACTAAACGTTCAGTGAATATATTATTAATTGTTCGATAAAAAGTTCAGTTATGTTTGTTTATTTATTAAACAAACGAACACGAACAATATTTTACGTTTGTTTAGTTAAATGAACGAATATGAACAAAGGTCATATCCGTTCATTTATGTTCGTGAACATCCGATTATGCCTTCGTTTATATTCATTTATTTATTTATATTCTTATATTATCTTTTATTTGTATAATTTTAAAGTTGGTTTGTTTGAACAAAACAACACTTATAAAACATTATATCTTGCATAATTTAATAAAGTTTATACTTGTTTGTTTATGTTCATTTATTTTTGATCGTTTATGTTCGTTTAGCGTTCGTTTAGTTTCTTAATGAACGAACATAAACGAACATGAACAACTCATTTTTTTAATAAACGAACATGAACAAGAAAATCCAGCCGTTTAAGCGTTTGTGTCCTTTTATTTGTCTGATTAAAATTAAACGAACGAACATGATCAAGGATTCGTTCGTGTTCATCCGGTTCATTTACAACCCTACTTAAATCATATCAATAAGTTTTAGATAATGGTTCTACAAATCAATTACCAAAACAAACATTTCACACTCAATTACAGATAAATACTTTTAAAGGAGCTTATCAAAATCGACATTTTTGGTAAGCAAACCATTTGGCGAGCAAATCATTTCCTCTCAAATTCATTTCATCCACATATACTCGCTACAAGATAAAGAACATGGAGACCATATATTTTGTTCTCCCTCCCAATTACTTTCCGCCTCGCAACAAGACAAAGAACATGAAGAGCAAATGATTTGCTCTCCCTTTCAATTGTTCACCCCCTCGTAACAAGACAAAGAACATGGAGAGCAAATGCTTGCTCGCCTCATGTGTCGATTTTGATAAAACGGGTTTAGATAATTTATTTTGGTAAATGTGAAGATAAAATGTCTATTTAAAAAAAATTCTCCAGTTCTACTGTTACCGAGTGTAATTTAGGTGTTTTTCAGCCTTTTGGTCCTAAATTTGCCTTGCTAGGAGGAGCATATGTAAATTAGTTGTGTGTATGTTTTTAAAAATATAATGATATTAAACGATTTAGAATGCTTTCTTTTGTTTTCTCTTTTGTAAATTTGATATGATTTGTATATTGTGCACATAGGACTCGGTACGAGAAGTTGGTTGGTATCAAAAAGAGAAATCATTCTCCTTTGGTGTTGTCATTTGCATGTGATGAAGCTCGTACACCTATACTTGTGCTGGTTTTTATGTCCTTTTTATTTGTACATTAACCTATATGGGGACACATGATTTGGTCTCTTATTTAATTGAACGATCTCAGTTTATACTTTATAGTTAAATATTTTTAAATCATAGTTTCTTCATTTGAGAAAGAGTAAATTGCATTTTTGGTCCTTAAGGTATAGTCAAATTGCAGGTTTCGTCTTTAACATTTTAAAATTACAGCAATAGTCTCCATTTTGAAGGTTTTGTTGCATGTTTGGTCCTTAATATGCAACTTAAGGACCAAACATGCAACGGAAACTTCAAACTTTTAAGAACCAAATCTGCAATTTAGGGACCAAACATGCAACAAAACATTCAAAATGAGGACTACCGCTGCACTTTCAAAACGTTAGGGACGAAATCTGTAATTTGGCCATACCTTAAGGACCAAAAATGCAATTTGATGTATGTTTCACCCTTGTGTTTGAGAAGTTTCAAACTGACCTTTTTGCTCTTGTTGAGATATTTTGATTCTTTTAGTAATAATACCTTCAAATCTTTTTGATAGTATAAAACTTTTTTCTGTATGGAGCCAATGAAAATATGTTCTCATGTGGATAGCTAACCACGTAGGTTCGTCGAAAAACAAATAAGTAAATTCAACTAACTTTTAGCTTAGAATATAGGATTCAGGATCAAATGAAAACTTAAAATAGGAAGGAGGAGTAGCAAAAATAATCACACATTTGAAATACATCAATTTGAATTAAATTCATATATATTTATTTATTATTTATAAATGCCTCATGTATCTTCTAGCTCAAATGTCAAATGCAATTCTAGTGCTACTTTGCATCTTTTTCACTTTAAAATCATTTTGAAACGATATGATATGCATCAAAATAGATAAAGATGCATACAATTCAAGTCGATGCATCTAAAATATGTTTTTATAGTTATTTTTCATCCTTCTTATTTTAAGTTTTTTTCTCATTGGTTCCCTACCCTGCAGTATAGAAAGAACTGGCTTAAAACTTTATAAAACTTTAAAACCCAAAAACAAAATGGTTCCAAATTCCAGAACTAAATGAGTTATAAAATGAATTACAAAATATGAACTAATCCTGTTCAATGAAATAAATTACAAAGCCAATGGACTGAAAAGTGTACCGTGTGAGCACCATTCGTACACCTTCATAAATGAATGTTTTTTACAGCAATCGTCAATTCACAATTACATCTTCATGTTCCACCTCAAAAATCTTTCCACATAAACCGCTTTTGAACAGCAGTAAATAATATTAATAATCGTCTTCATGTATACTGAATTCACACAATGGAAGGTGATGTGCGTGCTTGTAGGGCATCCTGTAGGCACTTGACAGCACCATCATAATTTAGAAAACCCATGTACCAAAATTCATGGCCGTCAACGGATATCACCTGAATGTATTTCTCAGAAGTATTGGCTCTACTAGATGAAGGGTTAACTGCTTTCAGCTGGGGTAACGGAATGATAACCTAGAGACGTATGTAAAAGAGGTTAAAATGTATCGCCAAATTAACACAAAAACCTGCACAATGTGGATCACAATATGCCATCATAGAGAAAAAAACGTGTGTTCAGTTAGAGCCTTGAGCAATAGATACATGATAACTTGTTCTGAACTAGGGCCAAAAAGCTTGAAGCTGTCTACTTCTTACTTTAAAGAATTACTAAATCTCAAAAGCCTTCAAATTTACTGCTCCGTTTACCGAGTTTATTAGTATAAGCTTCTAGTTTATCTCAATTTTTTAGCATCAACATCATATTATCATTATACTACATACTCATATATCATCTTAAACTTTGGGCAAACCCTTGTTTGTTTTGAGGTATTAATCTAGTTTCAGCTTTCATTTCTAGTCCAAGAAATGCAATTCATTAAAAGAAGTTAGGACATTTAACTGAAATATAGTTCAAGGGTGTTCAGTGAAATTCTGGAATATTCAGGGACTTTCTTTGACATTCATAAAAGTTCACAGCCAAAGTTTTTATATAGTCTGTCAAGTACTCAAGTTAGAGCTGATTGATGTTTGGCTTCCAACTTTACGAGTACTCCAAGTTAAACTTATTCTATACTACATATATCACTAGACCGTACTCTAAATTTCTCCCAAGTCTGGTCTTGGCCTATCACACCAAAACATTGTACTATGTAAACCTACCATGCTCAGGAACATACAAAACACCCTTGCCAGACAGCATGATGCTTGGCATCACGGCACAACTAACAGATACTCGGTTTTTCGCTATTAGACCATTGCCTGTCCCCCTTTGCTTTAAAAAGTCAAGGTCAAACACACTACTTTCTATTTTATACTAATAGAGATAAATAGATTTAGTTCTTACGGCAGAATCATGATTTTAGCAACACAAATTTGACATCCAAAGTGCTGAGTCAGCAGTTTGCTAAGTCTTTGCCTCACTGCACCAAATATTATTCTATGTACCAAAAAATAACTCGTATTGATCAATCGTGAGGCTGAGTCAGCAGTTTGCTAAGTCTTTGCCTCACCGCACCAAATATTATTCTTATGTACCAAAAAATAACTCATGTATTGATCAAATGTGAGGCTGAGTCAGCAGTTTGCTAAGTCTTTGCCTCACCGCAACAAATATTATTCTATGTACCAAAAAATAACTCATGTATTGATCAAACGTGAGGCTGAGTCAGCAGTTTGCTAAGTCTTTGCCTCACCGCACCAAATATTATTCTGTGTACCAAAAAATAACTCATGTATTGATAGAAAGTTTTGTGTTTCTTCTAATATTTCCCTTCACCGTCCAAACCCAATCTTACATTGCTAATTGCAAGCTATTTAGCACGTCTATATTCAATTAGTCTAAGCCATCCTCAAACTCATAAATGCATATCTAAGATCCAGCAGAACAGTCAGCACTAAACCATTAACAAATTTCTGATATTGTATGGCATGCAATTACTAGCCTACACCATTGCACTAGTGCTTTATCATGTACCGCTTCTCCTACAATAAATCAACATCAGGAATCACTAGTAATATCAGATTCTTTTTTTTTTTAAACAAAGGTACTCACACATGCTTGTCCCTATTAGGACTTACACCCACAACCTCCTAGTTCATGGGCCACCTTTGATACTGCTAAGCCAAAGGCCTGTTGGTGGTAGGCCAGCCTTGTCACTAGTATTTAGTATTTACTACTCGTAATAAGATCTAATGCAAGTTATTTGGACAACATGTTCTTTTGGGCAGATTGACATATGATGAGTTACTATATTCACTGAAATAAATCATAGACCAAACTAACAAATATTTCTAAAAGCAAGATGACAGGCTCATCAGGACAGGACATACCTTATAATAACTCCACTCTGTCTTGTCAACATTTTTATATGACAATGGATTATCACTACAGAATGCAAGCTTCGCCGTAGATACATATAAGACCCCCAACACTGGGCCAGCGGAAGTTGACAAGTAGCAGGCATATGAATTTTGAAGTAACTCTTCAGGAACTGTCTCAAATGTATGGCGAAAAATCTTCTCATAACCTCCCTCCGCTAAAACTTTAGTGCTCTGAGCAATTCTTCCCAAGGCACCATCCGTGAGACTAGGAGCAGTTTTCACTAGTTTGAAGATATAAAATAAACAGTTCAATAACTGCTTTAAGACAAAGCTGTTTTATATAGTAAAAGTAACTGAATGAAACAAAATTCAAACATATAATACAAATAAAGAGTTAATCAATCTACAACTGTACAAGCAGGACTAATTTCTGCATCGGATTTAATTGCTAAAGTGAATATCAATTCCATTAGCAGCAGAAAAACAGCTGTACAAGCAATAGCAATTTCTGCAGTGGTTTATATTGCTCAAATATGTATCAATCATTTTTTGCTTATAGAGGTAACAATCATATCTACAACCAGCATGACTATCACTGGCATTAGCTAAAACCTAAAATGCCAATGTAGTTGATCACCTTTTTTAATTAATAAAAGATGTCAAAGAGAACAAGTGCATAATCACTTGAGCAACGTAAGTCTCAAGTTAAAACCTTTTTATGTGAAAGCCATCAGCAAGGTCACTGAACCAGTATATGACAAACGTATTTATCACAAGTACCATGATTGGTGATGGTTATTCTGGACCCCGATGATCATGCTTATGTCAGAAACAGAACCAAGGAAGGTGATGCAAACAGTAAGGTAAAAAAAGAGCCATCACGATTACTCAGAATTCCCCAAGAAGACTTTATCCATGTGCGTTATGTATACCTCATAATAACAGATTACTCAAATGCCATGATTTTGTCAGACCTTGGGTATGCCCAGTAAATTGCTAAGGATGCATTAAAAGGCAGAAACTATAATAAATGCTTTTTAAGATACCTCAAGACATACAAACCTCCACATGTCCACGATGTCATCTTTAAGTAACGTGTGTTGATAGACCTTTTTCTTAGCATAATCCATCATCGATGACTTGTAATAAAATAATACCACATGTATTATTACATGTAAAAATACAGACACAGAGAATGTAACACAGAAACACCAAAGACCCTTCTTACATAACTGTTATTCTGTTAAACAGTACAAGTAATTGTTAATATTCATGACCTTGGTGTTTGTGCCCTGTGCAGACATCAAGAGTACTGATGTACATATATTTTAGTCCACTATGGATGACCTAGAGGCATTCTCTAATTCGGTTCCATGGTTTATAGCTTACTTTGGGTCCCATCCTAACTAGTTTAAGAAATGGACATTTGCAGATTCTTAGGGTGCGTTTAGTTGGAAAACAAATTCTCTAATTTTCTATCTCTAGTTTTGTAAAAATTTGGAAGGAGAATTAATATCCACAAAACACTTGAAAATATAGAAAACGCGTTTAGTTGATGTTTCTATTTTCTGTTTTGAAGAAAGGGAGGGAGGGTTGAGGGTTACAAAGGAAAACAAGGAAAACAACTAAAATTTGTTTTGTAATTTTCCTTGTTAAGTTAGGAAATAGGGGATTTGTGTTTTGCAAAACATTTTGTTGGAAAACGTTGATTTGAACGCGATCTCTTTTTTTCTTGTTTTCCACAAAACATTTTGTAGAAAACAAGGGTGTTTTCCGTCAACTAAATGCAACCTTATCCTTTCCTCTGCAGTCATAGTTCTCAAAATTTGAATATTGACTCCATTTTACTAAACTCCAATTCCAAGTAAAGCAGCTAAGCAGGTTATGTTTGTGTGCATCCATTAAAGATTTAATTATCTTATAAACAACTTTAACGGATTCTGATTGGATGCTCTTAAAATGACACTTGTATTATGCAGTTCAAATTCTTTAATCAAGTCTAGAGTCTGCCTCGTTGAAAATGTGGTAAAAACAAATGAAATGCTGCATACTAAGGGCTTATTTTTTATCCTAGATATGATCTTGGATTTAGATTTGAATTGTAACTGACTCTCTGTTTATTGGCCTATCAACGGCTAAAAGTTATTTCAATCAATAGTTTAAATAAGGGCCGTTGGTCTACTAGGTCAACCATCGATAGCTACTATCAATTATCAAAGTAGAGTTTAATACAAGGAATGATGAAAGAGTAGCATTAGCTGTGTTAGTAACAAATCCAAAATGCACTACAACAAAGGCCATGCTAATCTCGAATTTTGATTAAACATATTTACGGCTAACTGATTATTCAAACTTCAAATCACTTTTAGTTTTTCAGCGATTCACCATCCCCGCCACAAATATCCACTATGTATGTGCAATTCAAAATGTAAATCTCAAGGCTTCCTAGCATTAAAGTCCGGTAGTGACCCTTAGAATCTTCAAATAATGAATACAGCAGCACCAACAATCCAAAAATGTGTAGTGAACAATTCATAGTGTCTTGACCTAAGACATACAAAATACATCGACCACAATTTTATTTCTTTAATTTCCTAATACACGTCAAGCAACCATCTAGAGGATCACCACAACACATTTCCTCAAATGAGATTTAACACTAGTCGCCATACATCATCACTGTATCTAAAGCTTATCTCTATGCCTCGTTCAACCTCACATTTCCGTTAACTTTCTGTACAAATTATCACGCTCACTTTAAAAACTACCATGAGCATCGCATAACATACAAACATATACCTATATCCAGTCAACAACATTCAATTTCAAATTGGCGCATAACTTACAATGCTGCCAGGTATTCCCAGCAAGATCTTCGGCTTTCTTCGTCGCCTCGCCAACTTTCTTCCTCCACCTTCCAAACGTATCCTTTATATTCACCATACTGTCTGTAATATCACACACAATATAACAATCTAACAAGTGTAAAAAATGTGATTAAATTATAAAAGTTAAAAAAAAAAGGCCCTAACTGTTAATATTAAACGACTGCGAAGAGCTATTCGATTCACTCGAACGAATAACGTAACGATTATTGTAATCGCCGTTATCGTCAGCGTTAGTTTTGTCTAACGGAGGTAACGTTCTTTCTTCAACTAAATCAACACTCCACCTAACCGATTTTTTCGATCTGTTAGGTGTAGGTGTTGTTGAATCAGTTGCTTCACCGTTACTAGTCTCCGTTAATACCGGAGATAGATCCGGTTTTGGTTTCGGATCCGGATTTGGATCCGGAATTTTAGTTGAGTTGTTTTCTGTTGGAGGTGGTGCGATTGGTGATTCCATCATGTGGAGTGAGGTTTGTAAGTTGGATTTGGTGGCGCGTGGTTAGATGGTGATGAACGCGGGATGTGAAGAGATTTGAGACGTTTCTTTTAATTTTTATTTGGCGTGGGGAAGATGAAAATAAATGGTCAAAATGTTAGAGCTTACATGTATTCTTTGATGAGTTCTCTTATTGAAAAAATTTCCTGGCAATTATTAAACAATTAATTTAACTTTTACACTCGAAATAATTACAATTTTTTAACCTAACCTATTACAAACAAAATCTTCATTATTTTCTTCAGTACAATCAATCTTCGTCAATTTTAGAGCTGACCGACCCAGTTCGACCCTTATGCTATAATGGCGGCGACTCGGTCGGCGCAACGGCGACCGACCACTGCGGAAAGCCAAATGGCTTTATTTTTAAGTGCTTGGTTTAGTAGCTTGATTAAATTGTACATTGTGGTTAAATGTTTGTATATTTTGGTGAAAAAGGTAAATTAAATAGTGTATTAACTGTATGTGTTGAATAGTATTTTTTTAGATGTATTTGTGCTTCAAATAGTTTGTACATTGTGTTTTAGTAAAATTATACCTTTTATCAAATGTGTGTTTTAAATATTACATTTGATGACGTATAGTCCGCATTCGGGTCACGAACCCGACCAATGACTGCTACTAGCGAGCCCAGTACGACTGGGCTAACCCAATAACGATTTGGGCTCACGAAGGCCCAACCTCAAAGTTATTTAGGGCTTATGATATCGGATATCTCTTATCTTTGGAGATAAGTGTCTAATAACCGATTTAGGCGGGATACGCCGAAGTTTGGGGAACACGAAACCAACAAGGATTTCGTGTGTATATAAAGGGCATCCCAGCCATCATTAAAGGTATGATCTAAAAACCCTAACTCTTCACAAAACCCTAAAAACCGATTACTTACTCTCACGCCGGAAGATAATCGTGGGAGACAATCCCACGATAAGCCTAACGGTGTTTTCTGTATTAAGATCCAATTGATACGGGAACCGGAGTCCAAATAAGGAACGCCCAACTTTTGTATCAACAAGTGGCGCCATCCGTGGGACCAATCACTAAGAACTAGAATGACAAAGCAAGGAAACCTAAGTCAACGATCGCATGGTGACCAACAAGGGAAGAAGCAGCAGAGCGGATCGGCCTCTAAGCAAGCCTCTGGAACAACCAGTGTGGCTAGAAACCAAGGGTCAGGCCTAGACTTGGTCTTCCCAGCAGTGGAACAACACACGGGGACAACCCATGCCGCTACGCCAACAATCAATGTAGAAGATCCACTGCGCAACCCTTTTACCACTCCCCGCAATCGGTACGAAAAGGACCTCACAAAACACCAGCGCACCTCTCCAAATAGAGTCCGGATATGGAAACAGACACCCTCGCGCTAGAAGGAGTCGCGCCTGAGCTAGCGCCAAGTGACTTCGTGTCTCAAAACTACGAAACCTTGGCGCGCCTCATGCAAGAGGAGGCAAAAAAAAGGTCGAGTCGGAACTTAAAAGCCCGACTAAACTTCGACACGGAGTATGAGGCATCCCCATCGCGTCATCATAAGGAGAGGCGCGGGAAGGATAGCCGCCGCCCTCCAGTGTTTACCAGGATTGGGATGAGAGTTGAGAATGACGAAGCAGCTGACCTGCAACATCTGGAATAACACGAAGAGGACGGACGGCGTACCGATGTCCTCGCTAGGCTTTGTAGCCGCAAGGTTCATGACAGACTGGGACGACGACACTCCCCAAGTAGAAGCTCTTCAAACTCAGATTCTAAGGACAGGCGGCGCAAGCGCCGAAAGAGAGGAAGCTCATCCTCTGGCGACTCCTCGGATGGTCGACACAACCGCCAACAAAGGGAAAGCTCGTTCTCTGGTGATTCCTCGGACAACAAGGACAGCGAAACTGGACACTGGAAATTCAGGGGAAGATATCGCAACCAGGAGGATGAAGATATGTCCCTTCCCTGGCGCCGCCAAAAGGTGGATGCGTTCACTTGGCGCATCAGCGATTTCTCAGAAAATAAGAGAAGGCGCATGCCCACCAATGTGAAAACATATGATGGAACAGGTGATCCCGACGATCACCTAAAATTTTTCGAATAAGCAGCTACCATCGAAAATTGGCCACAACCTGTGTGGTGCCACATGTTCAATTCCACATTAGTGGGAAACGACCGAAACTGGTTCAGTAAGCTTCCACGCAGAAGCATTGATGGCTTTGAAGAGTTGCGGAAGGCGTTTCACTTGAACTTCACCTAAAGGAAGAAGTGCGCTAAAAACCCTGTCGAACTCGCCCGGATAAAACAGCGCCAGGGGGAATCTACAAGCGCTTATGTGGAGCGCTATAAAGATGAGTGCATACATGTCAAGGCATGCCCCGAAATACTAAAAATCTCAGGGTTCATGAATGGGATCAATAACCCGAAACTCATTAAAAGGCTGAACGACAGAGTCCCCCAAACCTTTGATGAACTTATGAAGCGCACAAGGTCCTTTATCCAAGGAGAAGCTGCCGCGGCGGACAGTAAGAAAGGTTACTCAAACTATAGGTCACAAGAACAGCCTCGGAGACAATCCACTAACCAGAGTAACAACCGCAACAGAAACTACCGCGGCCAGGGAAACGGACGTGATAATGACAAATATACCCCACTGACCAAGACTCCAAAGGAGATATTCGCGACGGAAGGCGCGAACTTCCCAAGGCCCCCACCAATGCGCACCGGAAGTGGATACTGCGACTATTATGGACAGAAGGGCCACACCACCAATGAATGTGTCCAATTGCGCCAACTAATTGATAAACTGGTAAAAGAAGGCAGATTGGACCATTTGGTTAAAAACATCAAGGAAGGGAAAGATAAGCAAAAGGCTGGAAACAAGAAAGAAGTACCTAAAGATAAGGTCGATACCATCTACATGATACAATCATGGCAAATAATGACTAGGCAGTAAAATCACCAAAAGTTTTCCCGTGGAAGCAAAATCTCTTTCCCCACCTTGGCTGCGGACAACGCAGTAGTAGAACCGCTCACCATTGAAATTAACGCAGGGGGTCACGATATCCACCGCATGTATGTTGATGGAGGAGCATCCGCAGATATAATGTATGAACACTGTTTCAAACGATGCGACACGAGATACGAAGTCAATTAAGCCCATCCAGACGCCGTTGATCGGTTTTATAGGATAAAAGATATGGCCCATGGGGAAAATACGCCTACTAGTCAGTGTTGGCGATAAGGAACACTCCACGACAGCCTGGATGACTTTTATGGTGATCAAATCCCCTTCGCCATACAATGGTATTATTGGAAGACTAGGGATTTCACCATACGCTAGCATCAGCTACAAAGACATGTGATGCTCAAATTCTCGATGGAGGGAGGCATTGTTACCCTCTACAATACTACCGCATACACCGGAGAATGTAACACAATTACATGTGAGAAGGCACACATTCCCGAACAAAGCAACGAAAGTGCCAAACCCGAGGGTCGCAATTCATCCTAATTACCCGAGCAAGAAGTATCGACGGAGGATCGCTATCCGATAACGGTAGGGCAACCGTGTGCGACTCTTGCAAAAGAACCCGGATATCTTTGCATGGGAACCAAAACACATGACCGGCGTACACACTCGACATGAACACAAGGTTGAGAATCCGACAAGGATACTCCCCAAGCACGGAAGAAGCGTGGCCAGCTCCGTGAGCGCCGCACAAGCAATTCGGCAGAAGTACATATACTTGTGGATGCAGGTATCATGCGAGAAGTCTACTACCATGACTGGCTTTCCAACCCAGTGATGGTCAAGAAGAGCGATGGTAGTTGGAGGATGTGCGTTGACTTCACAGATCTCAACAAGGCATGTCCACAAGACTGCTACCCGCTACGGAGATAGACCGGAAGGTAGAATCTTTGTGTGGGTATCCACTTAAATGCTTCCTAGATGCATACAAAGGATATCACCAAATCCAGATGGCTAAGGAAGATGAGGAAAAAACGGCCTTCCATACAAGCCAAGGCGTTTATTGTTATACTAAGATGCCCTTTGGCTTAAAGAACGCAGTGCTACTTACCAAATGGGTCGGTTGATAACTCATTTGAAAGACAGGTGGGCCGCAACCTAGAGGTTTATGTTGACGACCTTGTAATAAAAATCCATACGGAAGATGAATTGGTGCGCGACATTGAGGAAACATTTAAGACACTAAAAAAGATCAACATGAAGCTAAATCCTAATAAATGCACTTTTGGCTGTAAGGCATGTTCCTCGGATATTTGATAGAGCCCGATGGCATCAAACCGTGTAAAAACGAAGGTCGTCATCCAACTTCCTTCACCACGACGTTGAAGGAAGTCCAATCTCTAAACGGAAAACCGGCCGGTTTGAATAGGTTCTTGTCCAATCGGCAGATAAGTCACTCCTCTCTTCAAAACACTCAAGAAGTGTACAAAAAGGGAGACTTTCACTGACTACTAAGCGAAGAAGCTTTCATACAACTTAAACAAAGCATTTAGCAGACTCCCATGCTAGTTAGCCTCGCCAGGGAAGAATTAATTATGTATTTGTCAAGAACCCATGGAGTGTACGGTGCTACTAATGCATTAAATTCAAGACAAACACCGGTATACTTTTTAAGCAAAGCACTCAAGAAAACGGAGATTAACTATAGTGCAATGGAAAAGTTGGTCCTAGCATTAGTATTCGCCACCAAACGGCTACTTCCAGCACACCCAATAGCGGATCACGCAGACCAACCTATCAAGCAAATTATCTCCAAACTGATGCATCGACGTCTACGTGGTGGAGTGTACTGCTAGGTGAGCATAACATTTTCTACGCACCATCTTTGCGGTTAAGGACCGGATACTCGCAGACTTCATCATCGAGAAACCGGACACTGATGACGTACCTTCACAAAGCAAGGTGGAACTACAAGAACCATAGATCTTGTTCACGGACGGATCTTCATGCGTAGATGGGTCAGCGCAGCCTTATCCTCACAAGCCCGAAGGAATGGAATTCACTTACGCTCGCTTCAATTCACACCACAAACAACGGCGGAATATGAAGCCATGATCGCTGGATTACGCATTGCATACGAATGGGCATACGCAACCTGGAAGCAAATGTAGACTCCCGGCTAGTGGCCAACCACGTGTTTGGCGAGTATGTGGCTAAAGAGGAGAACATGATTCAATATCTCGACAAAACCAAGTCCCTAATCCAGGGCTTTGACAGGTTTACCATCACACAAGTTCCTAGAGGGGAAAACAGAAAAGCGGATGCGCTGAGCAAGATTGCATCCACAAGCTTTGCGCACCTGTCAAAACAAGTATTGGTGGAAACTCTGAAGAGCAAGTCCATCTCGGAGATGGAGATATCCACGGTGATAGAGGAACACGGTCCTACATGGATGACCCCAATCATCGAGTTTATAAGCAAAGGCATATTGCCCCAAGAACAGAAGGAAGCCCGACGAGTACGGCGCACATCATAGAGGTTTGAACTGCGGGACGATGTACTATATCGGCCTTCATTTCTACAACCATGGCTTCGATGTGTAGGACCCCTTCAAGCAGATTACGTACTCCGAGAGATCCACGCGGGTTCATGTAGTATGCACTCGTGACCACGGTCTGTGGTGCCGCGCGCTTTACGGTCAGGATACTACTGGCCTACAATGCACCGTGATGCGCGAGACTTAATAAGAAAGTGTGGCGACTGCCAAGTTCACAGACCCGTTCCATGACTACCACAACAGGAGCTAACACCTATTACGTCGCCATGGCCATTCTATAAATGGGGTATTGACATTGCAGGTCCCTTCCTTGTTGCAGCAGGAGGATTGAAATTCCTCATAGTAGCTATAGACTATTTCACCAAGTGGATTGAAGCAAAGGCGGTCGTGACAATCACAGGAAATCAAGTAAAACGGTTTGTTTGGGAAAATATTGTATGCCGTTTTGAATTACCTAGAGAAATCATCTCAGACAACGGAAAACAATTATGTGACAACCCTTTCAAGGAATGGTGCGAAAAGCTAAATATCACACAACACTTCGCGTCGGTTAAACACCCACAAACCAATGGCTTAGTTGAGCGTGCAAATCGAAGTCTGGGTGAAGGAATTAAGGCACGCTTGGACAAGCACAAAGGGAGGTGGGTGGAGGAATTATCGCACGTTTTGTGGGCGCACCGCACTTCAATCAAAATTAGCACGGGAGACACTCCCTTTTCTCTTGTCTATGGGACGAAGCCGCCATACCCGAAATAGGGATGCCAACTATTCGCACCGCTGAAGTTAATGTTACAACCAATGACGATGAAAGGCGTATTGACTTGGACCTGTTGGAAGAAGCTTAGCGCGCAGCAATATGTGAGGCAAGAGCTAAGTCAAAATGAAGGGATACTACGATAAGCGCCTCATTCGCACCAGAGACTTCGTGATATCGCTACCAATGATACGAGCCACGCAGAAGATACAGGAAAACTTGGACCGAAGTGGGAAGGGCCTTATGAGGTCATTGAAGCGTTAGGAAAAGGCGTGTACAAACTGCGTGACATGGATGGCCGTGAGCTACCACGCACATGGAACATCTGCAATCTCAAACGATGCTATCTCT
This sequence comes from Chrysanthemum makinoi, assembly GCA_910596185.1. Classification (NCBI taxonomy): domain Eukaryota; kingdom Viridiplantae; phylum Streptophyta; class Magnoliopsida; order Asterales; family Asteraceae; genus Chrysanthemum; species Chrysanthemum makinoi. Next base: position 105,812,326 of record OU343218.1, on the reverse strand, counting down.
AGGAACGGCTACGGCCCAACGCACGAACACTCCCGCACTTTAGTATAGTGCTCAATAAACATCCGTGTATTTACATTCCGCTTTACTTAGGCAAATGTTTTTCTTTTCTTTTTACAAAAAACTTGCAAGTATTAATAAAATGTCGTGGTTTCTAGCTAACTCCGCGACACATTTCAATTTGTTATTTACATAATATTTATGTCTTAACATTGCTGCTATATTATCTTTTGCCTACATGGCGTGCATGCACTTACTACAACCCACGATGGTGTAAAGGATGAGTAAACCTACTAAACAACTCGTTGAGTAAGAGGGTTGCAAACCCATCAACATTGGATCATGCATCCTTGTTAAACACCTTATTTTCAAGACATTGGAATAAGTTCAATGCGCATTCCACAACGGATGCGCAACAATGCATAATATGCGCGTTTAACAAAACCAGGAATCAAGACTCTTGGCTCCTTACTATGATATTTACAGTACGCTGCATATCACACCATACACGATTATGTTAAAAATACTTAGACATTATAAGTATGATAGTTCATACATGATTAAGAACTCCACATACTAGTTGCGCTTATTTAACAGTTTGCTTCTTAGACAATAAGTACGTTTTTTATGCAAAGACAGATAACTAAGTACAAACATTATGAGTCGCAACCACATCAACACGCAAAATGAATATTTCATTAAGGACCATGAGTTCTTACAAAATGATATTTACAACAAAATTTACAATCTATATGCTACTACAATGCTTAAGACGAGGGCTTCCCACTTGGCGTGCAGCGTCCCTAGCCTCCTTCAGCCGCTTCAACAAGTCAGAATCCTGTCACGACACCATGGCCACACTAACAGGCACCCCGTCAGACCGGGGAAGGTGCGCTGCGCCAACACCACAAAGAATGGCTTTTCCCTTCACGCCCTCCTTCTTAGCAACCCTCATAGCATGGGCCTCTAAGGATTCCTTCAAAGGAATTTCATTTTCCAGCGCGAATGGGTTCAAAAGGTCGCGGGGACGAGCAAAAATAGGCACCCGCAGTTGTGACTCGTCAGGCTTCAAAAAAGTCCTACCACTCTGCCCCCATCAAAGACGGTGGCGGGCTAAAGTTAACCCTTCCATAATCACATTTATAGAGTAATCTTGGTCGCGCTCCATCAGAGCAATATGAGGAAGCTCCAATATTTTCATTTGCTCCATAGCGGCAATGAGCCCCTCATACGCATGATTATTATACCCAGGCACCTGATCAACAACCACTTTCAAAAGGTTAGCCTCGTGAAGCTCCTCTATAGCCTCAGCCTTGCCACGCGCAAGCGCGCACTGCACCACCGCCCCAAATTTGTCTACCACCTCTCGGGACTCCAACGTACCGAGGGCAGCAAGACGCAATCCGTGGCTAATTAGCCATCTGCGCTTAGCGATTGTGGAAACCAACTGAGGATACAACTCTTCATCATATTCGATGCTGAGCTTGCGCAACTTCATCTCCTGCTCTTCCAGCGAGCTCCCCACAGTTGCACCAAACTCCCCTAACTGAGAGAACAACTCTTCCTTTCCCTTTTCCAAATACTTCAGGGCCCAGGTGCACGAAGCCTTGTAATCCGCTGACGCAATACGCTCCTGATTTATTTGGCTCAAAAGTGACATTTTTTCTTCAGCAAGCTTTTGGGAGTGAGAGCTCGCTGCCTCTACCTCAGCCTGGCACTTGCCAAACGTGCCTCCAAAGAACGCAACTGCTTGTCCTTCTCGCGCTCGGCTACTTTCCCGAATACTTTGCCTTTAATCGCATCTAACGTGAGCTTGCGCGGCGCCAACACCGCTCCTCCACAAGCTGACCTAACCAAGACGCCCCGTGATGCCAATGTCTCAGCGCTTTGGCTCTTTGGTCCAGAAGATTCAGCGCGAACGGGACTAGCCTGGGGGGGGGGCGACTTCCTAGAATGTTCAGTACTGCACGCAAAAAAGAGAATTAGCGATTGTTTCATAACATAAACGGGGAATGAGATAAGGGCTTTGCAAATAAAACTTACTGGGGAGATGCAGTATCAAGTGAGGGGAGGGGGCGATGCATCATCTGAGGACGACTCCACGTCCAGAATGACATGTCGTTTCTTCCTGGATGAGCTTGCGCCATCACCACCAAGCGCCCTCTTGCGCTTTAGCCCATGGCTTGCCTCCTCCATCTCTACATCGGCATCTTCAGTGCCCTCCGCCACATCTGTGTGTGCCGGCTCCACCAACGGGGAGGGTATCCTCGGGCTAGGCACGCTTTGTATAGGGGTCGCCTCTAGCAAAGCGGGGGAGCCACTCCCCGGGTCCGCCAGAACCATCTCCATGGTGCGCCCCGCGGTAGCCTCCATAATAGGGACTTACCCTATCTCAATGGGCGCACCCCTACGGTAACCTGTCGTGGCTTCGCCAAGTTCACAACGCCGAATAGATCCATCTCTGTGCAGCAAGAAACAAACAACAAACAAGTTATATAAAGTGCAAAGGCGAAAAGAAAGGCTCACATTAATAAAGCTAAGGAGTACGAAGGACGAGCACCCACCCTGGCCATCCGCGTCTAAGAATGTTGGAACCTCTTCAGGTCTACCAAAATAATTGCGATCGATGCCCACATGCACAAAAAATTCCTCGGGGTAGGAATTGATGGGAATACGGTTGGTGTTTATCGTGTCCGCATCCTCAAAGATGTAGGTTCCAGGGGAGGGCGCCATCCTTCGTTAATGAACCCGGGTATAGAAGTCAAGTCCCGGGAAATAACGCCTTATCAACCGAAAAAATTCTCCCTCCAGTTCCTAAGCGGCCCGGTTTATCAATGTAACATTACAGCCTCCCGCCGCTTAGCGAATGAAACCCACCCGTTTGACCACGTTGTGTGGTAAAACGCGCGGAAGAGGTAGATAGTAGGGTTAATCGCCAATAAGCGGCAATTAACCTCGAAGTTTGTTATTTTTGCCACACCTATACAAAGGCGGTACCGGGATATGTGCGCATCGATAGTAGTTTAATACGTAGCATAAGAATAAGGATATGGGCACACGTTGATTCGCAAATTCGAAGAAACGCGTGTATACACCTACCTTCCCTTCAGGGAAATCTGCAATTGATGCTTGCGCATCCGGCACTACCGGATGCAGCGCCATTGGAATATAATAATATGAGGTGAACTCGCGCAGTTCATCCTCGGTCATGTCGGAGGTAAAATCAGTCAAACCACGGACCATTATACGCTTTTCAGACGCAGCGGTTACCTTTGGAATATTAAGGGTTTCTTGGTTGAAAGTTTGGAGCTTTTTTAGCAATGGCGAAAATGTTTTTACTGTGATAATCACAGTAATGGGAGGCGGTAGGTTATATAAGTTTTTACATCCACGCGATGATCGACACGTGGACTCCACTATCTCTAAATGTGTGGATAGGATCTGTTGACATGACACATTTTCAGTTACTTTCCCACGATTTACGAGGTGTGCATTTGAATTGTTTTGATTAGATTCACCGTGTATTCTTCATGGCGGGAACCTTTTTTAGCTTCTCCACTACGCTTCAACGTATTTATGGTATACAACTATTAGTCTAGCATCCGCAGGTAGTCCCTGCGCATACTAGACTGGGGGGACATGATGACGTATAGTCCGCATTCGGGTCACGAACCCGACCAATGACTGCTACTAGCGAGCCCAGTACGACTGGGCTAACCCAATAACGGTTTGGGCTCACGAAGGCCCAACCTCAAAGTTATTTAGGGCTTATGATATCGGATATCTCTTATCTTTGGAGATAAGTGTCTAATAACCGATTTAGGCGGGATACGCCGAAGTTTGGGGAACATGAAACCAACAAGGATTTCGTGTGTATATAAAGGGCATCCCAGCCATCATTAAAGGTATGATCTAAAAACCCTAACTCTCCACAAAACCCTAAAAACCAATTACTTACTCTCACGCCGGAAGATAATCGTGGGAGACAATCCCACGATAAGCCTAACGGTGTTTTCTGTTTTCTTAGAGCACTGGGTACAGTGGTGCCAAAGTGTGGTGCCAAGCTCGTGCCAAACTGCCACGTCAGCAGTTTTTGAGTTTGGCACCGTAAACCGCTTGGCACCACATTTCAGATCCGTTGGCACCGAATTTCGTGCCAAACTCAATTTTTATTTTTATTTTTTTTTATAAAATTTAAAAACAATATATCCTAAAATTACTTTATTCATAAAAGAAAACATTACAAGAAATAAAAAAAACAATAAACTTAAAAAAACATAACATAATTATTCTTGTAAATATTTTGCCCGGATCCGTGCTTGTTGGGCCCTCACGATTGACGCGTTCATCGGATCGAGCGTGCTTGTATCCATAGATAGCACCCGCATATCTTCGGCTATCCTTTGAGTTTCGATTAAATCGACCCTCGCTCGAGACTCCCGCTCAAGAACATCTTGCTTCATTTTTCGCTCCAACTCGTATTGTTTTTCCATCATTTGTGAAAACATTTCCGGTTTGAACCGAACTTGCGGTCGAGTTAGACGAACGTTGGCTCTTTGCGATCCGGTACACCCCGTCCGCCCTTGGCAATGCGTCGGGTCCAAAATGCTCGGGATCCTCTTCCGTAACCCGAAGACGATTACGTCTTGCATTTGTTGAGTCCGGATTTTTCCACTTATGCTTGTCCTTCAAAAACTTCCAAGCCGACGAATGTTTAAAATCGCCATGATATCGTTTGTACAAAGTGTGGCAACGTTCCATGAAATCCATATCGTTCTCCCCACTCATAACATCCGTTTCATTCACAATCGAATTAAACTTCCCGACACAACGATTCATCGGAGTCCACTTTCCGGTAAGCATGTTCTTGGTACGAGTTACAAACTTTTGTTTTTTTGCTTCCTTGTTGTAAGCTTCCAAAACTTTATACCAAAACGTTTCATTACCTTGATCCGCACCGACTTTTGGATCCTCGGATACTTGAATGTAAGTTTGCGCCAAAAGTAGTTCTTCTTCGTCGGTCCATGCGTTACGCGATCGTTGCTGGGTCTCGGCTTCCTCTTCGGTTGTTGGTTGCTTTTTTCGCTTTGCCTTCACGGTTCCTTCATTTTTGTTTTTTGGACGTGGGGGTCGGGATGACCGCGTCCTCTTCTGATTCGTCTTCGTCAACAAGGTGGAACGATTGTTGGGACGATCTTGGTTGTGATTCGTTTTGTTGTTGTTGTTGTTGTTGCATTTTCCATTGAGAAAACAAAGCGTATTCGTCGGGATTGACGCATGAGTTTTGTTGAGAAAACGAAGGAAAGTAGTGTTGTTGGGTGTTCGGATTCGGATTCGAAGACGAACCGATCATTTGGTTCGATGGATCGTTAAGCATTCGATTGATCCAAGGGGTGTTGTTGGGATTCATTTTCTTGAAAAAATATTGAAGTTGAGATGTATTTGAAGTGTGTGTGAAGTGGTATAAGTGATAAGGTTTATATAGGATTTGAAAGTGGGTAAAAGTGGTAAAAAAGAGGTCAAAAATTCAAAAATACCCAAAACTAGCCGTTTGGTTTAAATTCCAACGGCTATTTTTTTTTTTAAAAAAAAAAAAAAGAAAAGAAAAAAAAAAGTTGGCTGTTAGTTTTGGCGCGAGGCCTCTTGGCGCGACAGAGGTAACGGTGCGCCAAACTTGGCGTCGCGCCAAACTCGTTGGCACCACCGTACCTCCTGCTCTTAGTGCGCAGGTCTCAAGTATTAAGATCCAATTGATACGGGAACCGGAGTCCAAATAAGGAACGCCCAACTTTTGTATCAACAACATTAATTACAAATGTTTGTCAGTTAATATGTATAGGTGTTTATGCATGAATTAATTGTACATATAGCTTAAATAGTTATATTTGCTTAAAATTTATATATAGAAGTCTTAAAAAATTAGAAGAGAGAGAGAGTGTTAAATGCTTTATAAGTAGTATAGACTAATGTGTTCTCGAGTTAAAGTTAAGGAAGAAAAAGAAAGAAAAGGAAAAGGAAAATAAGAAGTTGTGTTCTCGAGTAGCATTTAAGGAAGGGAAAAAAAAGAAATAGAATGAAAGTTAATGTATTTTTGTTTATTATTAAAGTAAGGTGTTCCTTTCAACTTTAAGAGGAAAATGTTTACTTTACTTTTCTTTAATAACAAAAATCATGAACACAGTGTTAAATAAATGTAAACACTTTCTCTTCAAAATTAAAAAGAAACACTTTACTATAATAATCAATAAAATCACATTAACTTTCATTCCATTTTCTTTTCTTTTCATCTTTAAGTGTTACTCGAGAACACAACTTTTTATATTTCCTTTTCATTTTTCTTCTTCTTTAACTTTAGGTTATGAACAACAGTGATCATGGGCGACCTTTATTTCAACTTTTTAACACATCAAAGTGACCTTCAGTTTTTTTGTTTTTTTTTTGTTTTGTTTTTTTTTTTTTTTTTTTCAACTAACAAAATTTAATTTCATTGCATTTTTTTCTTTTCCTTCTTTTATAAAAGACCAAATCTACAAATAATATTTCAAAAAAAAAAAAAACAAAAAAACAAAAAACACCTTAAACAGTCACAGTTTTTGGCGTCATTGTCGGGGAATAAGTGTAGGGAAGATCATATGTGGTTATTATTTTTAGCACATATGATCTTCCCCAGCGCAAAATATTTGACGCGGATAATTGTAAACACACTAAGTTTTATAATCCTCCTAGGCAGAGTACCTAACCGTTGTAGTATAGTATAGGTAAGACACGGGGGATTGATCGTTCTCTATGGGAATAGTTTGGGTAGGCTCGAAATGTATAACAAAATAAGTCTAAAGATCGAGGGATGATTATTTTTTAGAAAGTAAGGTAAAATCTCAGGGTTTAAGAGTTTGGTTTTAAAACTAATAATTAAACTAAACTAAACTAAAAATGCATAAAAGATAAGTTGGTAACTCGTATAATAGTTAACGTGTATTTACTTAGAACCTCACTACTCCCTTGTTATCTCCTATTGATTAGTCGAATTGTCACTTCCTTGTTTGATTAGCGTGTTGTATTCCTTAATATCAGTCGTAGGGTGGTGCCAATTTCCCTAACTCTATGAATATATTGATCTCATTAAGAATCCTAATGTCGGGGAACGCAATTCCCAAATTTAATGAATATGTGATAACATCAAATAATCCTGGTTTTCTAAGTGTTAATTTCCCCCTTTATTGACGTTTTATGCTTAAAATGCTATTCAATTCGCCCTTATTTCTTCTTATTTCGTTTCAGGAGTAATTATCTAATGTGAAACGGTATTTGGACGAAATTGGGCTCAAGATCACTCTTTTATCATGAATATTACAACGTAACGAAATGATGAAGTTACGCCGTAATTACCTTTATGAAGACTACGCCGTAACCATCAGATAAGGTTACAACGTAATTACCACACCGAATCTAGTTATAAAGACTACGCCGTAACCACCAACTAAGGTTACAGAATAATTAACGCTCCGTACGTGTTTTGAAGACTACGACGTAACCACCTTCCAAGGTTACGCCGTAATCGTGGATAAGCATCGAAGAATGTTTGTTTAAGATGAACTACGACGTAACTATTTCATAGAGTTACGTCGTAGCTTGAACTAGGGTTTCATGACTATAAATACATCGTAAATTCTGCATTTGAAGATATCTCACCTTTCCCAAACCTTTCTAGGGTTTGGGGAGAGCAACCACATAAGAAGAATTATGGCTTAGGAGTCTAAAGAACGAAGTTCTCGTCTACGATTTCCTTTGTATTCGAGTTTGAATTCCTTTATGTTTTTCTAGAGATCATACTATGAATTCATGTTATTAATTCAAGTTTTTGGTTATGTTATTTATTCTCTTTACTACTCTTTATAGACATCTACTTAGCATTTTCATAGATCGCTAGTTTTGTTAATATTATAAGCTTGTTAGTATCTAGTGGGATGAGATAATTGACCAAAGACCCCAACTCACTAGATTGCGAAGAATGAAAGGAATTTGTCATAGTACAACCATCCTTTGTGTGCAAATTGACCAAAGGATCACCTATCAAGTGGAGGTATTTAAGAAGCTAGGGGAAATCTAAGATCCTAACGGTCCGGTTTCTATAGAACTAGGTCTAATAGATTTGGTCCTTAATGACTGCTATTAGATTGCTAAATGATCCTTGGTGACCTGTAATCATCTTGGTGAGGAGTTTAAGAACCATAGGCTAGACGAATTGACCAAAGGAGTCTAGTGATATTTACCCACTATAGTGAACTTGAAAATTGAGAATTAAACATATCTAAAACCTTGGTTAAGCTTTATTCTCTTACTACTTTGTCCTAATTTCTATAACTTTACATTAATAATCAACAAAATCACATTAACTTTCATTTCCTTTCCTTTTCTTTTCCTTCTTAAGTGTTACTCGAGAACACAACTTTTTATGTTTCCTTTTCATTTTTTTTCTTCTTTAACTTTAGGTTATGAACAACAGTGATCATAGGCGACATTCATTTCAACTTTTTAACACATCAAAGCGACCTTCAGTTTTTTTCTTTTTTATTTTTTATTTTTTATTTTTTCAACTACCAAATATTAATATCATTACATTTTTTTTCTTTTCCTTCTTGTTGGGTTCAGTTAGTACCCAAACCCCTTAATTCTAGGATTTGAATAGAAAATACCCTAAGTGTTTATGACCTTAAATACTAACAAGTCACTGAGCGCATAGTCACTTAGTGAGTCATCTTCAGGATACTCAGAATGAGACTTAGAAGAAAAGTCTCTCCGTTCAGTGAGCGGAACTCAAGGGGTGAAGACTGAGTCAAGAAGAAGATGATGGGTTCAGTGAGTGATGACAATAACTCACCGAATCCCATAACTCCTCAGCAACTACAATCACTGAAGATAAAGACTGAAGGAAATGAAGACTGAAGAATGGGCGGGACAAGGTGGGATAAGTTTGAACTTATAAGGAGGAGTCCTTATCAGCCACAAGTCAAACTTTCCCTGAAAAGCTAACAACCAAGATCAGTGTCATCACTGATGACCAGAAAGCTACTTTGTCTGTTACCCAATATAGCCTCTTGTAAACATAGACAAAATACATGAGTATTTTGTCTCTATAGCTTATGTCAGTTTGTCTTTTAGGATATAGTTAAATTCCATACTTGTATAAATAGACATAAGGTATTACTGAAAGTTAAGCTTGTGCATTAATTGTGAAAACACACACAAGCAACTTTCACTCCTCTAAATACGACTATGTCCTTGAGATAGCTCAGTGGTTCCTGATAGTTGTGCTTAGACTTAGCCTAAGCTTTGTGAGGAGTGCACACCATACTTGTCATTCAATCCCAAGTGTTGTTCCGCAAACACTTGGGTAATATATTATTTTGATTTTTTTAATAAAGAATGTAAACCTTGAAAAATCTGTTGTGTACTTAATTTACTTATCTTGTTTTAATTGAGTTTTTCAATTACTTTGCTTTAGTCATGGGTTAAACTTAGCGTAAATTACTGTTTTGCTATTTGTGATACGGGAACAAAAAGTGGTATTAGAGTAGGCTGATTTATAAAACCATTTTAAGCCGCTCAAAACGTTTTTAAAATCAAGATCCTAACATGGCTGAAAGTGAAGTTCCCCAACTTGTCGATAAAAAGGGTGGAGCATATGTTGTTGTTGCCCCTCGACTTGAAGTTGGTAAATTTAACAAGTGGAAAAAGTGTATGCTTTGCTACTTAACTGGGATGGAACCTTATTACATTAAGTGTATTAATGAAGGTCCATTTGTCTCTAAGACTGCTGAAGGTTAACCTAAACCAGAAGCTCAGTGGACCCAAGATAAGAGAAAGGTGGTCAATCAGGACCAAAGACTCAAAAGCATCATCATATCATGTCTCCCTGATGATGTAATGGAGTCAGTCATTAGCTGTAGTACAGCCAAACAAACATGGAATGACTTGGTTCACAGCTATGAAGGTCCCTCAGATACCAAGGAAAACAGGAACATGGACCTGAAACTTGAGTACAATACCTTTAAAGCCAAAGACTCTAAAACCCTCTCTCAAACTTACACCCATTATAAAACCTTGTTGAATGAATTGTCAAATGATGGTGTCAAGTTGTCTAAACATGAAATAAATGTCGGTTTTGTCAACAGTCTCCCTGAGAAATGGTTGAACTTCTCTCAGGGACTTAGAAATGCAAATCATATTCAAACTCTTGAACTTCCTGAAATCTATGCGAAATTCGTCTACGAAGATAATCTTATCAATAGACGATACCCTGATTTAAAGAAGTCTCAGGAAGTTAAAAAGTCCCTGACAACCACTTCAACACCCATTTCAACTGCTTTCTTTTCAAACAGTGTTGTTCAGGATTTTCAAGAAAACTCTGATGATGAGGGTGATGAAAGAACTAGTGAGGAGTACCTGAATGACTTACACAATGAGTTTCAGGAAGGGCACTCCTTGCTAATTCAAAAAGATTCATAAGAAGAAACAAAAACTTTTCAAATGCTAAAGCCAATGGGTACACTGAGTGCTTTAAATGTCACAAAAAGGGTTATTTTGCAAAAGATTGATTTTCAAAAACTGTTTCAAAAACCTCATACAAACCCTCAGGGTCAAACCAATCCTTAGGTTTTAGCAAGTTTCAACCCAAGCTCTTTCAGTCTCCTCAAACTTATCAAAATAAGTCTGACCAAAACAAAGTTGTTGATTTTGAAGCAAAATATAGGAAAGCTAAGGCCAAACTAACTAAGGGTATCGTGTACTGAAGATGAGTAAATCGCAAATGTGTGGGGAAAATTACTCAACCGATGTGGATGACATAATTAAATTACATGTTTAAAACAAGGTTTATCCTAATGGCTCTTATCATTTAGTTAATCCTAACTACACGAATGTAGTTGATGTGCTATTTCATCCTGCTTTTAAAATTTATAAAACTGAGGTAAACTTGGATAAACACATGCTAACGGGCAGAGAACCCGATCAGATGAAGTAAAGCCTTAGGTAAATCTGAGTGTCGTCTCAAGAGAGCTGTGACCTTGAAAGAACTAAGATGATTAGAAGTAACATGATTTAATATTGATATGATAAGATAGATATAATTATTCTAATCACACAGACATAAGAATTTAGGATAAAGAGATAGAAAAGTGAAGCTTAACCAAGATTATAGATAAGAATTGATTCTCAATATAAAGGTTCAATATAGTGGTTAATTATCGCCAGAATCCTTTGGTCAATTCGTCATGGCCTATGGTTCTTAGATTCCTCACCGAGATGAACAGGTCACCCAGGATCATTCGGTAACCTAATAGCAGTCATTAAGAGCCAAATCTACTAGATCTAGTCTATGGAAACCCGACCGTTAGGAACTTAGATTTCCCCTAGCTTCTTAAATACCTCCATTTGATAGGTGATCATTTGGTCAGTTCTCACACGAAGAGTGGTTGTACTATGGCCAATTCCTTCCAGACTGCGCAACCTATTAGGCTGAGGTCAGTTTGTAACACCCCCAAATCTCGGTACAGCGGAAGATTTAATCAAGTTTTCGGGGAGTTACAATTGGATTGGTATCTCACACAAGTATAGCAATCAAGATAGTCATTTAACATTCAAAACCAATCCCAAATTTAAATATTCAAAACATTAATCCCAAAGTGTAAATATTAGGCCCAAACATGATTTAATAAAAATAGGTCTCCATAAATTATCAGATTCGATTATGATCCTTGACCATGCCTCCTTGCCAAGCTTCCACCGAACACACACTCCAAACATCACTTAAATACCTGAGAAAGCATGCTAAAAGGTCAGCTAACGCTGGTGAGTTCATATGTTTAAATTCAAGTAAAAAGTAGTGGACCTGTAGGAGTTAATTTGCTATGCGAGACCTAAGATAGATACACATCCATCACAAACCATATCATATCCGATATCACAACGGGCCCCAACGACTCTAGCCAGCACTGTCGTAGCAAAGTTTAGAACGATTGCTAACCCTGGACTAGGTCGAGGTAGAAGTATACTCTTAGCTAGGCAACGTGTTATAGCAATTAGGATTGCTACCCTAGACTAAGGCAACAACTACCGCACATCTAACTAAACAGTCAAACACATAAGCAAATCCAAATAGTTTTAAAGGTCCAAAAACAATAGCATGATTCTCACCCCAATTTAGTTAAAAACATAGATAAAAGTGGGGCTATGAAACTCACCTCAAGCAAGCAACGCACAAATAAACACTAGCAGAAGATAACAGCTAATCACGGCACATCAACTATCGACTCGACACAACCTATTAATGTAAACTCATTTTAATATATATTTCCCAAAATCAACATTATCTACCTCAGTGTATTCCGTTTCTTTATCTCCAAAAATTGTCTTGTTTCACCGTTTAATCCTAGCGTTTAGTATCCTCATGTGGGCGTATCGACTCAATATGATGCCATGAATGCACTCAAACAACCAACATGTGACTCAATGCAACACAAAGAGACATCTAAGCGATAAGCTCCATAGTCCAATAAGTTTCGGAACAAATAGTAGACCTTATCAAATTCGTCAACTCGATAAACTCAATTATTTATTCGTGTCGCTTATTGTCCCATAAACCGGTCGCATCCTAACGAGTCATAAGGATAATTCACCCATTAATAATGTTATCCTACGTACCTAGCGGTCTCTTATTAGATTCGTCAACCTAATAAGTCCGCCACCCACGTGGATCGACACTATTAATGTTAGGTCATCCGTAACCCATGCACACAACGTAAGTAAATAAATACTTGAAACTAGTATTAAATGCCCATAATTGGCATATTTCGATAAACGTGCACTCGAAACATTAATTACTTATTTATTAGAAAACCCTTCCATTTTAGTCGTTAGTTTCCATTTTAAAACAATAAATAACAAGGCAAGTCTTGTTATTGTTATTTTTGGTATAAAAGCCTTTTTATTATTAATGTTTCATAGTTTATTAGCATTTTCATGTATACATTTCGTCAAATTTCAATATTAGTTTCATATCGTTATTCGTTTCGAGTCCACAAGCACGAGTCATGACTTCTCGGCTTTTAATCAATCAATAGTCCAAACTATACTAAAGTCCATGTTACGGCGTTGTCGGGTCAACTATTGACTAAAAAGTCAAAGTAACACCGATGTTGCTCAAAGCTGACAATTTATATATTAAGTCCAAATAAAGTCATAATAACGCAATTCAATCTCAAATCAACCCAAATAAATCTCGCCAACCAATCAACGAACCAATCAACCAACCAAATATAGTCGAAACCAATGTTATGACCCTAATGGTCATGACATGGTCACGGTTAAGACCACATGAACCAAACAAGCTCTAGAAGCTTTTCAGCTCCACGCTTCTCATCCAAACATCAACAACATCAACCCACAAGCTACCACAACGACTCGACCCAGACCCTTGGTCCATGTGGGTCACGTACGCCACACCACAATGACCCAACATGGGTCTTGTGGCTCGTACGCCCCAATACTCACATCCAAACACTCCCAAATGACTTCCACAACATCCAAACACAATCAATCAACCTCCAATCATTAACCAAACATCAAACCCATCAACTATTCCTAATCAAAAACATAAAACTTGACCTAAAAGGCAAAAACCCAACAATATGATACACCACATGATACCAAATCACTAGCTACATGTTTATTTAAGTGTTAATTAGTTTTAATCCCATGTTTCACCCAAAAGCCCTAAAAATTCGACCATGTACGAGCCTAATATGACCCATACGTGACTTCTCAAGGCCAAAAAAAGCTTGATCCATGTTCCATTTACCTTTTTACAACCCGATCTACAAGTTTTAATGAAAACCCTAGAATCACGAATCTTGTTTTCAAGATTTGGAGGTGTTAATGTAGGCTTTTGTGAGAGTTTTATATATGGATGGAAAGAGGAAAGGGAGATCTATCTAATGGTGGTGGAGGTGTAGTATCACTGGCCAGAATGTGGCCAGAATTTGGTCGGAAGTGGGCGGCGGTGGTGGTGGTAAATTAGGGTTAGGGTTTTTAATTTTGGAAGAGAGAGAAAGAGAGTAGAGAGAGAAAGTGGGTGTGTAGGTGTTTTTAGTGAGAGAAATAAAAGAGATGAATGAGTTAGTGATGGGGTATATATACTTGGGTAGGAGGGACCTCAAAATAAATAAAAGGTGGGGAGGGGGCGCCGGCCAAGGTGAAAAGGGGAGGGCCGAACCCGTAATTTTTCGTAAAATGCCCTGTTTACCCATTCCCGAGCTCATATATTGGCCCACGAGTGTCCCACGACATTCATTCGACTTTCTATTATCGTTATTTATGTTTTTCCACGAGTTTTGACTATTTATTTGCCAATTTTTGAGTTACGGTCTAAAAGTTACGTTATTTCTCGTTTTAGGCTTTTATAATGCCGAATCGAATAGTGCCTATAAAAAAGAGTTAAAACTCACACGATAACTCATCCAATAATAAAATAAATCATAAAAACCAATAAACAATATCAAATCAAGTCATGGTCGATGAAAATAGTGGTAAAGGCAAAAGCTCGGTTTAGTTTAACGTAATGCGGTTACCTAAAATAGACTCCCTAAATTGCCAGTTGTCACACAGTTGGTCAATTCTCCCAACCCTTTAGATACTAACAATCTTATAATATTACCGAGACTAGCGATCTATGACAAGACTAAGCAGATGTCTATAAAGAAATCAAGAGAAGATCAATAACATAAATGCAAACTTAAATTAATAACATGAATCCATAATATAAACCCCAGAAAAATATAAAAGGAATCCAAACTCGAATACAAAGGAAATCGTAGACGAGAACTTCGTTCTTCATACTCCTAAGTCAGGATTCTTCTTCTGTGTTTGATCTCCCCAAACCCTAGAAAGGTTTGGGAAAGGAGAGATACTTAAAACTGATGAAAACTTCTTCTATTTATAGGCCTGGATACTAGCTACGACATAAAACTTATTAACTATTTACGCCATAGCTCTTCATAATCTGATACTTATCCATGGTTACGGCGTAACCTGAGCCGATGGTTACATTGTAGTCTTTGTAAAGTTTATGTTTATCCGTGGTTACAGCGTAACCTGAGCTAAGGGTTACACCGTAGTCTTTGTAAAGTTGATGCTTTATAATCTGTAATCCTATTACGGCGTAACTTCACTCCTTTGTTACGCCGTATTCTTCGTAATTTAATTTGTAGTTGTTAGGAATTTGAAATTCCATAAGGAAGTGTCGGTCACCCCAATTATTGTCTAGCATATGTTAGCTCGTAGACTTATCGTTATTTACGTTGTTTAGTAGTTAATTAGTTAGTTATTAGCGTAGATTAGTTTAGAGTAATACCGTGGAGGAAAGACGGGTTTTTACCCACTGTATGCCTGATCCACAGCCTAACAGGAGGGCGTGTAGTCTGTAACTATAAATACCCCTTCCATCCTTGGAAGGGGTGGTGCTTCTTTGATAATCTAACCTTTTCTATTTTGTTTATCTCTCTAGAATCACCTTCTCCTCTCTTCATCTCTCTAAACATGGCTCTCTTGTTTAATCATAATCCTAGACCACCCGAATCATCTAAACAACATAAAATATACGATCCTACAATTGGCATCAGAGCATAGGTTTTGTTGTTTGTGTTGATTTGAATGGTTCTTTGAGCAATCTTGTATGCGGTTTGTGTGACTCTTGCATGCGGTTTGATGTGCCTTTGATGTGGTGTTGATGCTGTTGGTTGATGTTGTTGATAAGCTGTTAATCAGTTTTGTTTATGCTTACTGGTTTTTAATATTGATGTGGTCAAATTGCTTTTAACTTGTTTTATAACCAGTTTTTGATTTCATCAGTTGGCCAGTTTTTATGTTGGTATCAAGTTTGTGCTGTTAAATGTTCATGTTCATCAAAGAGGTTATTGGTCTTATCTATGATGCGGTTTGTCGTCAGTTTTATGCGTTTTGATGTCTGGATGCGATTTGTCCATTGATGTTTCTCTAGCATGCGGTTTGTCACTTTTGTCCAGATACATTGTACTGGATGCGATTTGTCCACCAGATGCGTTTTGACGCTAAACTGGTATGTGGTTTGTGTGTATAAAGGTCAGTGCGGTTTGTCACAATATCATGATGCGATTTGAGCTTATGATGCGATTTGACGCTTGAGTCAAATCCGGTTTGTTGACTTGTGAAGACATTATATGCGGTTTGTCAAAAATGGTCTGATGCGATTTGAATCTAAAATATTGGATGCGAGTTGACTCAAAGAGAAGAGGTTTGAAATCAGGTTTTGAATGAAGAGCGATTTTGATAGAAACTATGCGGTTTGCTAACTTGTGATAGATGCGGTTTGTCATGACTGCTAAAGATTGAAAAGAAGATGATGTGTTTTGTTGAATGCATTAACCAAACCTAAACACTAAAGACTCAACAACTCAACATGACTCATCAACATTAATCAAGTCTCAATCAAACATCATCACTACCACTAAACCACATCAACAAATAGCTAAATTTACTACATCATGAATTACATACTACTACTACGTGACTACAACTATTTGGATCTATCATGTTCAGTCAAGAGTCACAAGTACCACGATCTCATGCCAACAACAATAAGACTCGAGTAACAATAAGACTCAAAACTCATCAAATATGCTATCCACTCATGATATCAGATTATTCTTTCATTGTAAGTCAAGTCACATCAAGACCTCAAGGTTCTATCAATCTAAAGAATAGCTCCTCACTGATCCATAGATTTAAATCAAATCGAATGAAATATTAAGCTCATGATCTCAGTGTATCCTTTTCGTAGGGTAAAGCTGTTACTATGACCTTTTCAGATCCATACCACCACAAGAATAATCATCATTGATCTAAAAGATTTTGATAATATATGAAAATAAAGAGTTGATTTTAACAATTATGTCAATATCAAGTCTTTGATTCGCTTGATTCATGTCACAAAACCATTTTTATGGCAGTCAATTGTTTGATATTTTCGAGTAAATTAAATCTTCGAAGTAACAGAAAACAAGAGCAATAACAACTTGTGCTACTCCCTTGTTTTTCTTCGTTCGTTGGTTCATTGTAACATAAGCACAAGAAAAATGTTAACCTACCTGATGTCACATAGCCGATTCAAAGGTCCAAGCCAACCCTGTGGCAATCTCATGAGGAGATTCAGATTTTTCTAAATTCATACGAGCTTCAATATAATTAAGATTGATCTTTGTTTTGGGGAAAGGATCTGTTTTAGATGGAGGCATACTGAAGTATTGTTTAGAGGAGGCGGATTATGGTGTGAAAAATATTAGGGTTGACTGAGTGATTAGGGTAATGTGATGTGTGTGTAGTGTGTATTATACCCGAAATTTTAGGGTAAGCTTGTGATTGGATCAGATTTGATGTTGGGCCTTGCATGACTTGCGCATAATAGAGAAATTGGGGCCAAAGGATATTGTAAGGTGGCGGGCTCGGATTCTCTAAGATATGGGCCGTGATCACTTGATTTAGTCGTATAAACAAATGGAATGGGCCTCAAGTTTTGATAATATCACATTTTATAAATCATTCGAACCATAAAAATACTAAATCAGATTTTGACAAACTATGATATATCATGTCTGTTTCATTGAGAATTTGTACGTTTCATGGACTTGACGGATTGAGTGTTATTTTGAAAAGAAAATTTGGGCCGTGAGATCATATGTCATTTTTACTGTAACTTAGAACTACTTATTGAACGGATAATTGTATGGATTTGGATCACGGGCTATCTTTTCACTCGGGCTGATTTTATTAATTTCGGATGTACTCTGGTAGGCTATTGAAAGTTCTAATTCTGTTAGTTGTTAAAAGGGTCCATACGAAATTATATGTTCAAGGGTTATAAAATTGACGAAAGTGGTTAACATGGTGCCATATTTTTTATGGTGTTATCAGTTTTGATGGTGGGTTAATGATTATCACATGATATAAGGTCGTTCGGATCGATTTGATAGATTTTACTTGGATATGAGATTTGTTTATATGTGATTTGAGAATGAGATTCGTTGTGGTATGTGATTTGATACTTTGGCTCATACATCTTCAACGGATGACATTTCACGTCTTGAGTTGATATTTGAACAAAGTTGACTACGGGGTTGTTTGTACGATATTTCTCATTGGGATTTGAAGTGAGGTTTTTAGGGCGCGTTTACTTATTTCGTCTTCTTTCTTTCTACCCTTCCGCGAAGATGACTTGTTTGGGCATTTATAGAGTGTGATAAAGACTTGGCTATTTAGTTACTGTTGTGATTCTCTCTCACTTAACCCACAACATAGCTATCACTTCGGTGTCTCACGCAGTTGAGGATACGTCAAGAGGTTTTGTACATTGGGTACATCGTTTCTTCTTCACAAGGATTAGTACAAGCTTAAGTAACAAATCTGAGGAATTTTACGTCATGTTCAAGTTTGATATATCGGGTTTACTTCTCCATGTGGTCACTACAATAGCCGTCAGAATACGTGAATGATGTGTTTACCAAAGGATTGAATGGTTGAGATGTGATCAGCAATTCCCATTGAATATTCAATGCCACTGAATGTCAATGACACTTCACAGTCTAAGCAAAATCTTTCAAGAATCTTCAGCGTCAGTCATGACTTTCAAGATGTTTGCTTATGACAAGAACTTTTCGTGCAAATGATCGTACACGTCAATGATGCTTCCGAAAGTTCGAAACCTTCAGGGGGAAGTAGTGTATACTACTTGACTTAGTATGGTTTGTGAAGTTGTCTACATATGGGTAAAGAATTGTTGAAGGTAATGAATGAACCGCTGCATGTTCCCCTAAAACAAATATTCACCAAAACCAAAGTTGTCATAACACATTCAAGCTGACATTGTTTACGGTTTTGTCTTGATTTTGTAAAATCCCGCAAAAGAATCTATTTCTCAGTTTAAATCATAGATTTGTAAAATCCCGTGACAATGGAAACATCCTGGTAATAGTAAAGTGCATTTCCGGATCTATCTTACGGTTTATTCTTGGTTTTGTAAAATCCCTCGAAAGAAACTATTTCTCGGTTTAAACCATAGAATTGTAAAATCCCGTAATGATGGAACCATCCTGGAGAAAGGAAAGTGTATTTCGGGATCTTATCTGATGCTGGTGCTATGGTTTCTACTTTGAAGAAGGGATAAAAGGGTGTACTTCATAAATTAGGTGATTGCTTGGATATTCTTCATGGCAGTTTGGTTATTACATGGTTTTATGGGGTTATGTGCTTTTAACCATGGTCGGGATGAAACCATTATCAGAGTTCCCTTAAAACGTCAAAGGAGGCTAGATTTGTGCTTTTAATCCATAAAATGTGACAACGGCGTTAATTCATTATTATTTATTTGAGGTTGAAGTGAAGTTTCACGGGCGAGTGTACTTAGTATCTAAAGGTATCGGGGATGGTTGGATGAAGATTCTTCGAGATCCTTGTTCGAGCTTTTAATATTTTCAAAAATGAAGACTTGGAAATCTAGTTATTTTTGGGTGACTTTTTCCATTTCTTTTACCACTTGGGGGAATTGGGCTCTTACCACTACAAAATAACTATCACTTTAAGGAGTTACATTGTAGTGCTCAGTGTCACATTCAATTGTGGATTTTCAAGAGGTGATGTACGTCTTAATACTTGATGGTTGGTTGGATGAAGAGTATAGAGTACTTAGAGATTCCATGGAGGATGAACTCTTGGCACCGCTCTTTGTTACATATGTGCAAGTTTAAGTCATGAGTTCGGGTTAGTTTACTTCAGGGTCAAATTCTTCATATTGGGTTTTCTCCATCAGCTGTCACAACAAAGAGCCTACTGAATGATAATGGGGTTGATTATAAGTTTGCCAAGAGTAGATGAAAAGAGAGAGATTATGACGTTTGAACACATCAGTTCAAGCCTCGTTCTCTAAAGAAAAGAAAAGTGTACATTTCAGTGCGCTTTATCTTCAAAAGAAGAGAAATCTTCTTATTATGACCATTCTCATCAACATGCTTCATGCTTTTTCCATGCGCTTTCAGTCATCAAGTGAACCGAACTACTGTTGATTGTTTCTTATTCCACTTGCTCAATTATAATGACGATGGCGACATCATATGCTACCTTTAAGGGGGGAGAAGTGTGAATAGAATACATTTGGATGATTTTCACTTATTCAATCAAGAATGGCAACTCCGTATGCAATTCTTGAGGGGGAGAAGAAGTATGATAATTCTACATGTTGAGTTATATGAGAGAATATATGGTCATACGGCTCCAAACTCATGTAAGAACCGAGCTTCTTCTTATCGGGTCATCTTCACATGGAGTTTTCTTCTAAGAGCCGTTGGTTAACGTCTTCACATGGGCTGATTTGATTAATGACAAAGTGCTTCCAGTTGCGGGCCTGATTTCCTTAATGAACATCTTTCTGTTCTTGTTTGATTGGGAGGGATTTGAGTTAAGGGGATTTGCTATTTGTAAGTTAACGAGAATGCATTTGGTGAGTTGAAGATGATAACTTTCTATTACCCAACTGGACAATATTGAAGAAGGTCGAGTCTACAGTCGGTTCTACATTTTTTGCTATATGTTAGAAGACTAAAGACGAGTTGCATTTAACGATCTAAAGACTTCTTCTTAATTCAAGCATTCATCATAAAGATTGTCGGTTTAGGGGAGAGCACTAATTGGGGGAGAGTGAAAAGCCAAAGTTAATCCCCAATTAGATTCGCTCACATTTTCCTTCAGCAGATTGATTCTCACAAGACTTCAAATGGTCTTCTCAAAAGATTTCGAGTATATGGGCTTACAATGTGTTGCTGATTCTGAAGTATCGAAACCAGCAAGGGGGAAGGAGACACGTATCTACACGCGAGTAAACTTGATGAACTTAATACTTCTAAGTGATTGAAGATATCCCGGGAAGACAAATGTCAGTACCACAGAGAAACTCAAGGTTTGACTCATGGCGTTTAGTGTTCTTATTCCACCTATGTGGGGGAAGAGATGAAAGAGTCAGTTTCTAAAGATAAAAGAGGTACACAATTGTGTGATGATTTTGATGTCATCGAAATCATCAGGGGAGAGGAATTGTGTACATTGGGGATGCACCGCTGTTTCACTTGAGAGCTTAATCAGTGATTCAGATATATAATCACTTATTCCGGAGTTGACATCTTCATAGATAATCAGTGATTCAGCATGCTACTTCAGTGTTATCGGTTATTCTTTCTCTGGGCATTTGGGTACTTTGGGTTCTTGAGCTTCATACACTATCATCAGGGGAGAGAAAAGTATACATCGAGGTTATTCTTTGGATATCGGACTTAATATGCTACTTCGATGGTATAAGCTTCTCTGTCTTCGGGTATATGTGTATTCGGGGTCGTGAGCTCTAGTCTAAGAGACTGACTGCATCAATTCTGCTACTTGGGGGAAGTGGTCTCTTGACAACTTTTTGGTATGGATCGCTTCAGACTTAGGTGGTAATGAAATGTGAAAAGATTATTTATGAGTGGGATGATATGTTCCTGTTCTTGTTGATGATATAACCACGAATGAAGAATCACGATGATTATTCTTAAAAAGAGCAGCAAGATCGATGATAATGGTGTGCTTCTTTGTGCACCTGGCTAAGGCAAGCTTGAAATAGAGCTTCGAATCTGCTCAACAAAAGGATTTTCGGTTCGGGGGGAAGCTGCCAAAGTCTCACTTTCAGATGGTTCAATTTCTCTTAATTCAGGAGCCTCGAAAGCTTTGGTGGTTAATGTTTAAGAGACTATGACTTCTATCTTCTACAAAGGGGCTGCTCGATATCCTTATCTCGGTACTCGTATCATCATCTTCTTAAACTATATCATCTACTCTATCTTTGTAAATATTTATCAAAAATCAAAATACAAAATTATAAAACCCACAAAAAGAAAATAGAAAAATATAAAACCTACAAAAATCCATAAAAATCAGAAAATTTGAAAAAATACAAAAATTATTGTTTTTCTAAAGACATGTCTTTTGGTATCGATAACATCTACGGTCTTAGAAATGTCATTCAATAATGGCACGAGACCATAGATGAAGTTCGAGCAGGAGGTGTAAATATTATTTTCCAAAACATGTCTCAAAATATGGTTTGCTATTATTTCAGATAGCAACCCGATCTTCAAGAAGGAAGGTGTTGCGCTAAACCAATTTTCAAAAATTTCGTGCACTTATCCTAAAATAAAATGAGGAAAGTATGTCGAAGGACTGCTGTTCCTACTAAAATATTTTTCCTTCTAAAATTCTTCAAAAAAATATTTGTTTTAACAAAATGGTGGTAAATGAGTTGCTTGAAATTCAATCAGAATCATGTTTTCATAAATTTGCAAAACCCAATCAATGACTTCAGCTTATTTAAAACTTTTCATAGAAAGAGTCATTGATTAAGGGGGAGAATGTTTTCAAATTTATATCATCTATCGGGCTTATCTAATTATCCTACGTGCTTAACTGAAAAAAATATTTGCCTATGTCGAAGGAATAGGAATTTAGGATATGATTGTTAGGATTAGATGATTAGAGTTTGATGAACACATAATTCCCATGCCTTATATGAACTGATTGATATGTTGGATGACTATTATTAGTCGATTTTTGTTTAGGTGATGTCGACCACCATATATCTGTATGTATGTTCATTAACGTATGCATATATCATGGTATAAAAGAATGTTCCCGATCCGGATCCCACATAAGAAGATGAGTGGATGCCGAAAGGAAAGGGTAACTATTACTTGGGTCAACAAAAGAAGAAATAGAGCTTAATTGGATCTCTATGGATAGTTGGCACGATAGATGCAACTTAAGAGGTCTCACTGCTTCAGCAGATGGTTTTCTTTCAGCCTTACAGCAACAACAAAAGCTTCTCAACCACCTAACGTATCTTTGTGCAGGACAAGTAGTGGATGATAACATTTTTAAATAATTTTGAAAATATTGTTTTGAAAATGAAAATTATTGTTTTGAAAATAAATTGGACTCAAATTTTAGAAATCAACCGGACTTCATTTTTATCAAAACTTAAGTCACTCAATCATCGACTACGGTCATCGATTGAAGGGGAGAGTGATTTCAAGTTAAATATTTTCAAACAATATATCATCAAACGAATCAGAGTCCAATTGTACGAAATAAAGTGGTGATCTAAAGATTTAATGTTATGTCATGGTATGATTTTCTTTAAAACTCAAAGATCTTTCAAAATGAATTTATCTCTTAAAAACTATCATACCTGACACTAACAATCTTTAATGTCTATAATTGGTCATCATCAGTCAATTTCAAAATTTAAATCTTGCCACGTCTTTCCCCAAACTTTTCTAAATAATTTAAATCAATTGGGATCACAAATCTCAAATTGTTTAAAATTTTTGATCGGGGGAGAGATCGTGATTTAAATCTCAAATCGGTTTTAAAGGGTGATTGTTTCAAAAGCACTCCTTCCTTTATGTGCCAAGCGATTTCAAATACATAATGCACATGATTGAGGAGGAGCATTTAACCATAAACCAAAAGAGAATTTAAACCATGCATATTTTCTCCCATGTTTTCTAAACCTATTTAAATCACTTGGGATCCAAAATCTCAAAGGATTTGATATTTTTGATCGGGGGAGAAAATGTGATTTAAATATGAAATCTGATAACAAGTGATCGTTTTGACTCAAAAAGTGCAGGCTGCTCTCCCATATGTGCTAAAACGCTTTCGAATCTCGAAGCATATATTGAGGGGGAGCATTTCTAAAGAAGTTAAGCTATCAAGGTACAAAGGTTTCAACGTTTTATCATATGTACCTTGATTGAGTTTGAAATGGTTTTCTCTATGGAAAATGTGATCGTGAAAGTGCTTCTAAGATCTCCTTCCTCTATGTGTTAAATGATTTCAATTAACCAACGCACATTTTGAGGGGGAGAATTTACCAAAAAATCAAATGGCTTTTTCTAAGGAAATTGTGATCAAGAAATTGTTTCAAAGAACTCTTGCCTCCATGTGCTAAACAATTTCAAAATCATATGCACATGTTGAGGGGGAGCATTTCTAAATGATCAAAAACAATTAAGGTACACAATGCTTTTGATATTATATCACAAGTACCTTGATTGACTTTCCAAATGATTTTTCAATTGGTTTCAAGAAGGAAAGAACAACATCAAAAGACCGACCAATATACTTTATGCATGGTGTTATAAGGATGGTTAGGTTAGGTATTCGTTCCCACGATCCCGCCAGAGCCGGAGGGATCTACCCAGGGACAATCCACTAGATAGTGTTGTTGGAATCACCCCTAAACTAGAATTAAAGTGTTAGTAATTAATATGTAATAGTTAGCTTAATTATGGCTTTTATGTTAGTTATCATGCCAAGGCTTATGTAGAAAGCCCATGAGCCTTGGCCCAAGCCCATAAGAAGGGAAGGTTGCTAGTAGTGTTTCCCTAGCTCCTTGCCCTATAAATACTCTTGTAAACCCTCACTTGAGGGTTGGTTGTTCATTTTATACATTTCACTCCTATGCATAACTCTTCTCATTTATACGTGTGTGTGTTTAACGTGTTCAACCGATCACCTTGTCTATATTTCTTCTATTGATGCTTGTGTTACTAATATGGTGACCTAACAGTGGTATCAATCGCCAGATAGTTGGGTGAAAAGGTTTTTTTGTTTTTGAAGTTTTTTTGGTTTTACGCGTAAGTTACTGTTTACAAACTTTGTCACGCATAAAAACTCATTTTTTGCACTTTCCAATCCAAGATTCTTGTACTTTCAAAGTTTTTAGGTGTTAAAATTTCAGTTTTTGGCAAAAAGTTTCAAACTTTACGGGTAATTCATTGTTTTTAAGCTTGGTTTTATACGTGTGTTCATTCCTACGCATAAAGTGTTTATAAGCTTTAGATCATCAAGTTTCACTTTTGTGTTATTTTGGTGATAGTGAAGCTGTTTCATCACAAAAATCTGGTTTAGAATCACTTTGGAGAAAAATCCGCTTTGGTAAAGTTTTACGCGTAACAAAACCCTAGAGTTACGCGTAAGAAATCCGTGGCTTGATCTACAGCTTTTCTTATTTACTCTGTGTTTCATTTCTTCAAAAAGCTTGGATAAAAATACCTTTTAGAAAACACTTCGACTTTGGATATCTTTTTACACTGTGATAGTGTAAAGGATTTTTGGGCAAAACCCTAATTTTACGCATAAGCTTAAACTTATGGGTAGAACTCTTTATGCCTAAGATTTTTCTTACGCCAAAGCCTTGTCTTACGCATAAGCTAATCCTACGCATAAGTTTTCTATGTCTAACTTTCAGTTTACGCCTAATCTTAGTGTTTCTCAATTCTTACGCGTAAGCTAATCCTACGCGTAACTATTGCTTTTACGCGTAAGTTTGGTGTTTTTACGTCTAAGCATTACTTTGCATAAACTTGATTTCTACGCCTAAGGACACTTCATCAACAACGTTTCATTCGACTACAAAGATCCATTTTACAACACAAGTTTTCAACATGTCTCAACCTCCATACTCTAACTACTTTCCTTATACGTATACTCAACAACAACAACAACAACTTAGTCCACAACATCAATAATTCAATCAACAACAACAAATTTATCAACAACAATTTAATCAACAACATTATCCACAACAAGGAGCAATTACACCTCAAATGGTTCAACCACCACCTAGTCTTCAAGTACAACCTTACACACGCTACAATCAACATCCATCCAGAAACACTATGAAGGAACCATCTTGGTTTGCAAAGATGTGTGAAGCTTTAAGTAGCCAAAGAATACATTCATGAGGCAGATCACTTGATAGACTTCCAATGCTCACTCCCGAAACTATGATCAATGGGTAATTAGGTTCTTTAGGTTTTGTGATCTAAAGAAGCCACATGGAAAGTTCTTAAAGAAAGTCATCTTGGAAGGTCCATTTTAGATGCCTATTGTCGTTACACCTGAGATCCAAATGCTATTCCACCAAGAGATAATCTCACAAACATTGCAACTGCTGATGACCTTTCGTGATGAACTTCTACATTTCAAAGCTGATGAGCTAGCAATGCAATATATCCTTTTAGGATTACCCAATCCAATCCTTCAAAGTGTTGATGCTCAAAAGACTACAAAAGCAATGTGGGAACATATTCATCTTCTCATGGAAGGCACTGAACTCAATCAAGAAGACATGGAATCCAAAATCTACTTGGCTTATGAACACTTCATGATTAAACCAGGAGAGACATTAGAGTCATATCATCATCGATTCTTAGACATCATTAATGACTTGGACAAACATAACATCATTATGCCAAGAATTGCAGTCAACACTAAGTTCCTAAGTAGTCTTGGTCCAGATTGGGAAAAGTATGTCATTTTCATCCGTCAAGCTAAAAATATCCATCATGCTACATACGGATTGTTGTACGACTATTTGAAGCCTCACCAAAAAGAAGTTGACAAAGAAAGGGCTATCCGTGGACTCCCGGCTCCACCGTCACTTCCGGACAATCAACAACTTGCTTTGTGGCTCAAACTAGTTATCCTCCTCAACCCGCTCCTCAACCAAAGGGGTGGTGCTTTCAACTAATTACACCATATGATCCTCACAAAGAACAATCTCAATAAACTCAATTGGTTCCATACAACAACAACAATGATCAAGCACTTTACAAAGGAAGCTAATGAGGACTCCGATGCTTTCGATGCATTGCAACAAGGATTCGTTATGATTGCTAAAGCCTTCGGCCGGTATACAAACAAATCCAACAATCGCATTCGCTCCTCATCAAACATAAGGAATCAGCTGTTGTGAACAAAGGACGAGTTGAAGTTCGAATCGTGAATTATGGTCGCCGATGGGAGGTGGTCAAGGGTTTAATGTGGGAAGGAATAACTCCACTACAACAGAGCCTCAAGTGGTTGAACAGGGAATGCTCGAATAGGATAAATGGTCTTCGTTGCTACAACTGTAATGAGAAGGGTCACCTGGCTAATGCATGCCCAAAGCCGAGGACTAGAGGCAATGCTTATCACAATGAGGCTTTACTTTTGGCTCTTAAGGATGAAGCTGGTGGAACCCTCACAACCAAAGAACAAAGCTTTATGGCAGATGCAGACTCAGATGATGATATGGAGGACTTGCAGGCTAATGCAGCAGTGATGTTGATGGAACAAATGCAAGCTCTCCACATGAGTGACACAGTGCCCAGTATGACATCGATGGCTTGTCTCGTGCACCGAACAAACCATATTCATCATCGATCTAATATCTCACCAACATCGAATCCGACGAGGCTCAAAATGTTCAACATGAGCCGTCCACATCTCATTCTGACGATTCTCAACTAGACCCCGTCGTTACATTTGATGATCAAGATGACCTTATGGTTACCTTTGATACTCAAATTGACTCCGTGGTCATACTTGAGGATCTATATAGTGATCATGTCGTGACTCACGTTGAACACGCTGAACCTTTGCCTAATCCAGATGTTGATCTCTTACTTAAAGACCAACAATCCCGAATGGAAGAATGTTGTGCACTAAATCAGTAATTACACAGTAAAAATGCACTGTTAACCAGGGATATTGAATGCTTAAAAAGGCAACTCAATTTTTTCAAAACTCAAGAAAAACGTGAACAAGGTTTTGAAGCCGCTTTTGCTAAATCACATTAAAACGAAAAATCATTAGAACGACAGATACGTGATCTAGCCGCATCGAAGAATGCTTTGTTGTCTCAAATAGAACAACTGAAACATGAACATAAAAAACAACTTAACGCTCTTACTTTGGAAACTCAAAAAGCCAAGGCTGAGTTGTTAACTTGTCAAAAACAGTTCTCTGCATACAAAAAGCATTCAACGAAACGAATAGATGACTATCTTGAAGAAATTGTCGGCTTACAAAACAAACTCAAAGAGTTTCGAAATGTTGTTTATAAACATGGTGAGTCAATCACAACTATTCAAAAGTTTACTTTAAAACCAAATCCAAATGGATATGGACCGAAGCTTGCTGATTACAAACCAAAGCTTTCAAACAAAGCATTCAAACCAAATCCTGAAGTTTCCAAAGTGCATAATACAAAATTGATGATTCTATTATGAGTGTTGTTGAATATCATTGTCAAGAGGAATTAGATGCAGAAGACAAGATTCGATCAAAATTAGAAAATGTTGTTTATAACAAACCATTTAACTATTCAAAAGCCGTCACTTTCGTCACACAAAAGGATTCTTCTAACACACCTAGGATTATCACACCTATGTTTGAGTCTTCTAATGTTGCTTCCCAACCAAATTATGCACAAATTTATGGTCCTTTACCTTCACTCAGTGAAGTAAAATCAACACCCGAAAATCGTCAAATTCTTAGATATTTTGACATTTTCACTTCTGACATCAAACTTTTAGAACGTGAGATTGAATTTCATTCTAAAATAAAAGTTGAACATTTTCAATCTCCCGTGCACGAGAACAAAGAGATATTTTTCAGAAAAGAATTTTACCTCATGTTAAAATTTTGGAAAATTGTGCATTGTATTGGGAAAGGGACTTTCATAAGGAACTTGGACTGATGAAAATAGTTTTCGAGAAAACAGAAACATCTATTTCAAATACAAAACGTAAAAAGAAAATGTTGAGAAAAGATGTTGATCGACTCTTGGAAGATGTTATCTGTGCTTGTTAATACAAATAAGCCGTAAAAACGTTTATTTATATTTT
Source organism: Chrysanthemum makinoi (assembly GCA_910596185.1). Classification (NCBI taxonomy): domain Eukaryota; kingdom Viridiplantae; phylum Streptophyta; class Magnoliopsida; order Asterales; family Asteraceae; genus Chrysanthemum; species Chrysanthemum makinoi. The sequence goes on along the minus strand of OU343218.1, from coordinate 105,783,488 downwards.
ACGATCTTCTATTGTTTTGTCGATAACAAACGTAAAATCATATTAACGAAACAAATAAAATACGTAAATGGTTTGAACTAATAATTTCTAACATATTCACATTTTCACATAAAACACTAAAACAAGCTTAAGTGATTTTATGATTTAGATATATATGTACAACAGCTAATGTTTACATATTGGGTTAGCACATACTTAAACTAAGTATACTAAAATGGGTAAAAACATGTAAATACTAAAATGGGTAAAAACTAGCAAATGGTATTGACCCATAACCCATAGTTTTATATATACCACTTAACCAAGTTCATTGTATCTAGAAAGAAAACCATGGATCAACCCATAACCCATGACCCATAACCAAAAATACCCATGGGCAAAGAGGAGCGTTCCACGGATCCCTAGCTTTGTGCTAGCCGGATCCCAAGTGGAAGGGATCCGTGGGATCCGGGGAACAATAGGATTTTTCCTCTATAAATAGTGAGCCATTTCTTCATTATTCCTCACCCCTTTCTAACATACTTTCTCCCCTGAGTTAAAACTCACTAACCTTAGATCTAAGAGATCTATGTTTGTAGTTTTGTTTTTGTGTGATCTCTTAGGTTCCTCTTAAAGGCAAGATCACCACCTTTGAAGTCGAGCAAGCTCAAGTCCATGAGTTGCCATGCTTCCTCATCATCAAGGCTACTGAAGTTCTCTTGTTGATGATTCCTTTCTTTCTTCAAAGATGTGTAGTGTTGGAGACATTAGTGAAAGATGTCTCAAGTGTCAAGACGAAGATATTAGTGAAGAGTATCTATCGTCTATAGGATAAAGCACTTGTGGTAGGTGCTTAGAAGTCAAGACAAAGAAGCATTAGTGAAAAGGTGCAAAGTCAAGACAAAGAAATATTAGTGAAAGGTGCTTAGAAGTGAAGACACAAGACATTAGTGAAAGGTGTCTTGTAGATCTAGTCAAAGGCATTAGTGAAAGGTGCCTTAGATGTACATTCGATATGGTGTGTTTCGATGTACAAGATAGACTAGTATTAGATCCAAGGATATTGATATCCTTGATGATGAAAGGAGGATCTCGGGATTAGTCGATGGTGTAGTGATGTAGTAGTTCCTCCATTGCAATGGAACTAGGTGCTTAGCCTAGTACCTGGGTAGGCTTGTGAAGGTGTAGTTTACCTTGGAGTGAAAGAACTAGGTACTTAGCCTAGTACCTTATAAAGGGTAGGCGACGTTGTGTAGGTGTGGTTCACCTTGGAGTGAAAGAACCCGGTGGTTAGCCTAGCACCGAAAAGGGTAGGCGACATTGTGAAGGCATAAGGAGATTGGTGTAGTGATTACGAACTCTCGAGTAGGTGACTCGGGAGTGGAGTAGGGCAAGGAAGGTGTCCTTGTAGCCGAACCACTATAAATACTCGTGTTGTGGTTTTGTGCTTCTTACTCTTATCTTTTCATTACTTACCTTTATATGCTTGTTTATCAACATCCAACACACACATCCAAATAGATTGTCATAAGTCAATCTAAATAGATTAAAATCAAGTTTTAATTGGCAAAACTATTCAACCCCCCCTTCTAGTTTTCCACGGTGCTGATATCCATAATGTTGTGTTACTCCATTATTTTGTACATGCATTTGATTATATCTCTGCTGATTCTATTGATTCTGTTGCAAATGTTGAGAATACTGATTTTGTGTCACAAATCAAGTCTTTAAAAGTTGAAAATGAACGAGTGACAAACGAGCTTTCAAATGCAAAACGTCGTCTTCAATGGTGTCAAAAAGATTGTCAAACTCGTGAACTCGCTTGGCAAAACAATATCACTCACCAGCAAGCAAAACCTTTAATTCAAAACCTGAGCAATCGGATGATGAAAACGCTTTGAAGTGTCAAATCTTAAAATATGAACAAGAAATTTCAAAATTAAAAAGAAACCGATTATCTCGATTTACTCAAAAAGACTCATGCTAAAGCCAAAAAGACCTTGATGATCATCTTGCATACATGAAAGATGTCTTACGACGAGATGGTCTCACTGCATGAAAATCTTAATTTGCTACACACTATCCATGATCTTAAAGCAGAGGTGGTGAAACTTAGGAAAGATAAGGATAGTAACACCGCAATATCTGCACTGTAACACTTTAGATTCAAAATGAAACTCTAGAACATGCCTAATGACCAAACCACAAGAAACTAATGTGCTTCCCTCTACTGAAACAAGAATAGTTGCCTCTTTTCCCAACGTCCGCACTTCACAGCCTAGGAGCAATACAAGGAAGAATAAGAAGTTGCATCGTAAGAAAAGAACAATAAAGAATGCTAAAGTAGAAGAACACCTTAGGACTTTGAATAAAACTCATGTTGCACCCACTTTAGATATTTCGTCTGACAAATGTAATGGAAAAAGTGATGTAACGAATGCTCAACCTTTAAGTAATTTTTGAAATGTTAAGTTCAAGCTTCTTGTGTTGGTATGTCATAAAAGTATGCTTTCTCGATTGTCATGATAAATGTGTTGCTAAGCTATCTTGTCTCGTTTACGGAATCCTAAGACAAGGAATACCACTAGGCCCACTAAAGCTTCTAAGTCTGTGCTTGGTAAACCGACCTCTTTCAATTCTAAGAAAAACATTGATGTCCCTATAGCTCCATTATCACCTCCAAGAAACGTAGTACCACCTAGTTCATTCACTAAGACTAAAGCAAAGACTAGTTGGAGATGGCAGAAATGGTTACATAATACATTAGGATTTAAATGGATACCTAAAATCATTGATATGTGTGTTTCTACTATAACTGCTCCGGAACCCTCTAACTCTACGGGTTCTACATCTACTTCTATTCCATCTGTGTCGTCTGTGTGTAATGCAGGTGATATAGATCATCCTTTGGATTGTTGATAGCGGATGTTCCCGACACATGACAGGAAATCTCAAACTGTTATCAAACTTTATTGCAAAGTTCACTGGCACTGTCAGATTCGGGAATGATCACTTCGCAGCTATCATGGGCTACGGAGAATTACATCAATGGTCAAAATTAGCGGGTTATGTGGAAGGTCTCGGTCACAATCTCTTCTCTCAGAGGTCGGGCTTCGTGATGGAGATTTGGAAGTTGCTTTTCTGGAGAAAACTTGTTTCATTCGTGATTTACAAGGAAATGATCTTATGTCTGGCACCCGCAACTCAAGTTTATACACAATCTCAATGCAAGACATGATTGCTTCATCTCCCATCTGTCTCCTTTCAAAGGCAACATCTACAAAATCTTGGCTATGGCACCGACGTCTCTCACATTTAAACTTTTAAACCATAACCAACCTTGCTCGATACAAACTTGTTGAAGGTCTCCCAAGATTCCGGTATTCTAAAGATCACCTTTGCTCCGCTTGTGAACAAGGGAAAAGCACTCGTGCTCATTTTCCTTCAAAGGTGGAACACAGCTCTCAGCATGTGCTTCATCTTCTTCACATGGATTTGTGTGGTCCGATGCGTGTGCAAACGATTAATGGAAAATGCTACATCTTGGTAATTGTAGATGACTACTCCAGATGGACTTGGGTTTATTTTCTTCGAAGTAAAGATCAAGCTCCTCAGATGATCATCACCTTTCTCACAAAAATTCAAATTCAGCTCTAGAACACCATCAGACAAATTCGAACAGACAAAGGAACTGAATTTGTGAATCAAACTCTTCGTGAATTTTATGAGAAAGTGGGAATTGAGCATCAAACATCAATTTCACGTACCCCAGAACAAAACGGAGTTGTTAAAAGACGAAATCGTACGTTAGTGGAAGCTGCTAGAACGATGTTAATCAATGCTAAACTTCCAGATTACTTGTGGGCTGAAGCCGTCTCAACTGCATGCTTACACTCAAATCGCTCAATGATTAAAAAACGCCAAAACAAAACACCTTTTGAGCTTATCCACAACCGAAAACCAAATCTCAAACACTTTCATGTATTTGGACCCCTTTGCTACCCGAATAAT